>OX422215.1:467975492-468575492 GCA_949130495.1 Sambucus nigra | reverse complement strand
ATTCAAAATACATGAAGTCCAACATTAA
The DNA here is from genome assembly GCA_949130495.1 of Sambucus nigra. Classification (NCBI taxonomy): domain Eukaryota; kingdom Viridiplantae; phylum Streptophyta; class Magnoliopsida; order Dipsacales; family Adoxaceae; genus Sambucus; species Sambucus nigra. The sequence goes on along the minus strand of OX422215.1, from coordinate 468,575,464 downwards.
ATGCTACTACATACTTAAAATGACTCGTCACATCATAATTAAGTTATAACTAGTCAAAAGTACCCCAGAACTCAAAAACACAACTGGCACTTATTTTGACTATCTAAACCTTTTCGGACTAACCGTGCCCTCTAAACTAGCATCCGGGATATTGTTCATTATTTCATGTTCCAACGCCATATAACTCTTTAATACTAACTCGATTGGAATATAAGTCATAACCGTCGCTTAAAGCACAACGACGCAACAAAATATAATGTTATACTATTTACATTCGCTTAACAGTAAATATGCAAAACTCTGTAAATTTTATCTCTTAAATCACTTAAAGTAATATTTACTTCAGTTTCCTTTATTTTATATAATTAACCCACAAGGCAATTTAACATAAAATAATTACTCATAAATAAGGGGTATTACATACTCCCCCCCCTTACAAGGGAATTTTGCCCTATAAATTTAGGCGTACATGGTAAAAAGAGGTGTGAGTACTTCTCTCGAATATCATCCTCTCGTTCCCAAGTTTATTTCTCAGCATTGTGGTGTCCCCACTAGACTCGGACCAAGGGCACCACTTTCGATCTTAGTATACGCTCTCCGTGGTCTAAAATAGCAACCGGTTGTTCCTTATATAAAATATCGGGTTGTAACTCGATATCATCCAATGGAATGTTCCAATGAGATCCCTCGCATCTTTTATACTTCTTCAAAGATGAAACATGGAACACGTCATGAATTTGTTATAGGCTTTCCAGCAAAGCAAGTTGATATGCTACGGGGCCTACTTTTGTAATAACGGGAAAATGGCCTATATAGCGCGGCGTAAGTTTGTCTTTCTTCTCGAATATCTTTACACCCTTCATCAGGGATACCCACACTAAAACTTGATCCCCCACTTCCAATTCCACATGCCTTTGATTCGTATCGACATAGCTCTTCTGGCGATCTTGTGCAATTCGTATGCGGTTCCGAATAAGCTCAATCTTCGAAGAGGTATCTTGGATCATTTCAGGTCTAAGGAGCTTATTATCTCCTACTTCTAACCAACAAGCAGGTGATCGACACGGTCGGCTATACAATGCCTCATACGATTCCATACCTATCGTGAATTGGTACGAATTATTATATGTAAATTCGACCAATGGAAGGTGTTGTTCCCATCCTCCTTTAAAGTCAAGTACGCACATTCGAAGCATATCCTCCAACATTTGGTTGAATCTATTCATTTTCCCATCAGTTTGTGGATGGTATGATGTACTCATCCGCAATTCAATCCCTATCGCCTCTTGGAAACTTCGCCAAAAATGGGATATAAAAATTTTGTCTCGGTCTGAGACTATATTGATAGGCACCCCATGGAATTTCATAATTTCTGCGATAAAGATACGGGCATGCCGTGTCGTATCATAATCCGTCTGTACCGGTAGGAAGTGTGCCGATTTAGTCAAACGATAACCCAAATAGAATCATAATCGTTTTGTGACGTCGGTAACCCGGTGATAAAATCCATTGAGATACTCTCCCATTTCGACATCGGTATTTCTAACGGTTGCAACAATCCAGTCGATTGCTAGTGGTCCACCTTTACCAATTGACAAGTGGTGCATTGGGAAACAAATTCAGAAATGTCCCTTTTCATTCCCCCACCAATACTGACGGCGCATATCTTGGTACATTTTGTCTCCACCTGGGTGTACTGCAAACCTTGAACCATGAGATTCCATTATGACAGCTCGTCTCAAGTCTCCTTCGTCCGAGACTATAAGTCTTCCGTGGAAACGTAACCCACCCTTCGAACTAATATAGTAGGACTCCGCTCCTTCGATTAACAACTGACATACCCGGTCTTGACAATATGTATCCCCTCCTTGCGCGTTTACGACTCTCATCACAATGGCAGGCATAACGGTCAACATCGACATGCACGCCCTTGCTAAAGCATCATCCTGGCTAAGTTCTTTCCACTTGGCTTTCCATACTTTCGCTGGTTTTCCCACGAGTTTACGACTCATCACGTCAGCTACTACATTTGCCTTGCCCAGGTGGTAGTGAATATCAAATTGATAGTCCTTTACGAACTCCAACCACCGACGTTGCAACATATTTAGATCTTTCTGAGAGAACAAATACTGTAACGACTTGTGGTCCATAAAAAGACTAAATTTCTCACCCAGAAGATAATGCTTCCATATCTTTAAGGCAAACACTACCGCGGCAAGCTCCAAATCATGCACAGGATAATTCTTCTCATGGGGCTTAAGCTTGCAAGACGCATATGCAATGGCCCTCCAATCCTGTTGCACCCCCCCCCCCCCAATCCTTGTAGAGATGCGTATGTGAAGACCAAATAGTCTACTCCCCATCTTGGCAACGCGAGTACAAGAGAAAAAGTCAACTTGTCCTTCAGCTCATCGAAAGCTAGCTGAAAGGAATCATCCCAAACAAATCACACTCCTATTCGGGTCAAATTCGTTAAAGGGCCTGCAATTTTGGAGAAACCCTTAATGAAACGGCGATAGTAACCCGCCAAACCCAAAAAGCTACGTATCTCAGTTAAACGACTTTCCCTTGTTCTCTCACTGAAATGTTAGAAGAGTCGCGATAACCTAAAATAAAACGGCGTACTATTATATCATCATCATCTCATTGGCAACATATTTACTGAAAATATACTTTTAAACGTATTACAAAAAATATAGTGAGCTTATCCAATCTGTGTTCACACTCCCACTGGTCCGACATATTAACGATACTTCTTTCAATTCAGAAACATATAATATTACATGCTTTTTAATTTTGTTGAATTAGGTCTGTAGGTTACCTCCCGTTTGATGTTGAGTGGAACCGAGTGATGAATTATTTTCATCGACAATTGTATCCCAAAACAGTGTGTCAGTTCGATTATTTCCTCACAGACCATCATTTGTTTTATTAACAAACGCGGTGCATAGTGCTTCACCCTTTGACCGCGAGCTATTGTAAAATACCAAAAATGATTATATAAACGAATATTAATTTATTTATTTTTTTGGGGGGGGGGATATTTGTGGTAAAAAATATTATACATATTCTAGAATATAACAAACTAAAAGGATTGTTAGATTTGTATAAACAAATTTAATTATAACAATTTTGGTTTTGAGAGTAAGATCAATGGAAAAAAAAAGCAGTAGGATTTATTAAAAAAAATAGCCGTTGGTGTTTAAACAAAATTAAGCCGTTGGCGGGTACAAATCCAAGTACAAAAAAAATGTCGTTAATTCCATGCGGAACATAATGTTTCGTTTAGGTTTTTTTTAAAAGGTGTTTTAGGCGGAGCATGATGTTCCTCTTTAGCCTTGGGCCCATAAAAGAATAATTGGTCGACCTCTATTATCTTTTTATATATACGTTAAATTATGTGGTAGCAAATGGTAAATATAAAAAATATAGCATACTCATAGCAAACATTTGAATAGAAAATATTCCAATTTAGCATACCAATAGGGGTTGCTCTTAGAGGTCCTTTGATGGACAAGTTTGGAGAAGATCAATCAAAAGTAGATTCCAATAATACTATTGTTCCAAAAAATAATTCAAGAGTCCCTTCCAAAGGGGAGAATGCTCAACAATATAGTTAGCAACTACATTGTACTATTAGAAATTACTTTTGAGACAAGTAAAATTACTCATTTAAAAACTCGCTTGAGCTCAAGGAGTAATGCTACTTCTCCCAAAAGTTCTTACCAAAAAATAAATTTTATATACGTGTGAACCACGCATTAAAATTTTGAACAATAACATAACATGAACTATAGTGGTTTTGCAGATAGTCCCCTAAATATAAATTTTTCAATAAAGAACCCTCTAAACTATTGAATTTTTACACCTAACACATTTTCATTGAAAATGAGTTGATATTTCAGGAGGTCTTAGGTTTTGATCATACAATTAGTCAGTCTCGACTTCTTTATGAGAGAGGTCGATGATCTAGCCATCAGTGGAGTCTTAGTATACCCAGTGAGGCATTTATAAGGAAATTATATGTATTGGGTAAGTTTAGCAAGGTGTATCGTGGTGATGACCATCCTTGCGTTGTTGTTTGCAAGGGAAAAGTGAATATCAAATTAAGTGCGACAGGGACAACACAACCAAATAGCATAAAAAATCGATAAACTGAACATTGACCGAGAGAGATGGAACATGCGTATACTAGTAGGTCTACCTAAGAAATTCTAAGCAAGGGAAGTCAATACAATAATTTACTCAATCATTAAAGGACCATCAATAGTATGGGGATTATGAGTCGTGCAGTCCTGATGGAAAGACACATGTTATTTGATAACTTCTTAAGGACACTGACAATACAACCATATACAATCCTACTAACATGAGCTAGGCTCAAGGAAATAGTTAGCATAGTTAGGACTCTTGTATTTATAAATAGAGTAACCCTAGGAGGAAAAGTATATAACACAAATTTGTATCACCGCCATGGACTTTCTATTAGTAACTCCTAGTTGTCTCCCTCTTTATTGAGTACAAATCTCTATATCCCTTTCCCACGCGGACATAAAATGGTAGACCTACCAAACCACGTATATCTTTGTTTCTTTTTTATTATTGCATTCAAATTTGTGGGTCCATTTGGTATTTAACATTATTTTAGTATTAATTCCCCTATAATTTGGTTCCATCACTGAAAAGCTTCTAAATCCCACCACTCGTAAATACCAAATTTCTTTAATAATGAGTGCACACCATTCCTATCATTCTCATATTAGGAACCGTGTTCCATTTGAGATAGGAATACTGAGGGAAAAGGTTCTTTCAAGATCTCATATATCTCCCCGTGATGCCAAATTACGTGGATGCACTCCTCAAAGATCTGGCCCTAGTCACCGTCATAACACTCCTTTTGTGGATCCCTCGTAACGAATCATATGTCTTGTCTCATTAACATAGAAGAACAAAGCTTAAACAAATGCGGCAGGGAAATAAAGACCTTCAAGAAATAAATAACTGAACAGTCTGAAGGACATGGGTATAGTTCCCATGACATTGAAAGCCAAAGAATGAGGAGAGGTCACCCAGGACTCCTCTTGTTAATTAAAATATCGAGGCATCTAGATCTTAAAGTCCACTCATCGCATGCCTTTGGGTCAACTAAATGATGCGGCCTATCAGTTCAGCTGGTTGAATCCAGTAATAGTAACATTTCATCTAAAACGTAGCCTCTCAAGAAGAGTGTTGATCGTGATAACCTTCGTGAGTTTATTAAGAAGGATCTTGAATCTTAAATTAGTGCAAATACCAAAGGATCTTTCTAAAAGGGCACTCGTATGAGTTTATTAAAATTATTTTTGGGTGTAATTTTAATTTAAATTTAAATTTATGTTGAAAATGAATTTTATATTTTTAAAAGAAAATATATATTTTTCTGAATTTTCATTCGAACGACAATCAGACGAGATTTCTAACTAGTTTAATCATTTTGTTCTAAATTGTCATTAGAAACTCATTCAAACGAGCTTGTTCGAATGAGATATCCAACGAGTTTTGTCACTTTAAACTCTGAATTATCGTTAGAAGCTATTCGAAAGATCTGGGTGGGAAATAAAAAAAAATCGATAGTTTTTCCTTTTCTCCCACTTTTCCACTTCTTGCCCCATTAACTTTTTACCAAACTTATTTAGTGCGGGAAGAACTATTTTCTAAGTAACCTTTGAGAGGTTTCTAACTTAGTTTGAGAGCAAAATATTTTCTTCAAAAAGTCCCCTTTTTGTGTGTTTTAATTTTTAAGAGATGATCTTCAAAAACACATATACACCCACATGCTAGTTTAATTCGAAGTTCATATATATATATATATATATATATATATATCTTTGCTTGGAGAGTTTTGGCATCGGGTTTTCTCTACACCAACAAGAAGAGAGTTTGGGTTTATTCTCTACCCCATAAAGGAGAAGAACTTTGTTTGATGCGGTATTCTCACATGGTGAAAGGCACCATGCGTGGTTGAGGTTTCTAACTTAGTTTGAGAGCAAACTATTTTCTTCAAAAAGTCCCCTTTTTGTGTGTTTTAATTTTTAAGAGATGATCTTCAAAAACACATATACACCCACATGCTAGTTTAATGCGAAGTTCATATATATATATATATATATATATATATATATATATATATATCTTTGCTTGGAGAGTTTTGGCATCGGGTTTTCTCTACACCAACAAGAAGAGAGTTTGGGTTTATTCTCTACCCCATAAAGGAGAAGAACTTTGTTTGATGCGGTATTCTCACATGGTGAAAGGCACCATGCGTAGTTGACGATTGTTGTGCCTCCATTGGTGGAATCCGTAGTTATCTACAAGGCAGAGGTTGAAGAGCGAAGGAAGCATCGGGATTAAAGAAGTCGAGTCGAGTGTTGCAAGTCTTCTTGTCGTTGTCTTTGTAAACATTCCGTACCTAGTGGATTTGTTAGGTAGGGTCGTCCGAGATTTTTCCCATTTCGGTTATCCTTGTACATCGCGACGTAGTGTGATATTGTTTATTTTTTCTTGCAAAAATACACTAAAATGCATTCTTAGGTAAGTCAAGATATAATTGGTTTTAATCTCACACTTGTTTAATTAGGTGCTAATTAATTATTTGGGTAAGTTGCTGGTTTAATTAATTCAAGTCGGCATAAATTAACTTGGCTTTATTCATGTTTGGTTTGTTTAGCCTATCTTAGAACTTGAATTAATTTTGGTTAAATGAAAATTAAAATGTTTGTGTAGTTTAATTTCAAATTAGTTTAAGTTAATTTTAATTTTGAAGAAATTAAAATTAAAATTTTATAAGTGTTGAAGCAATTCTTTCCGCATTTGGAAATTTGAGTTTAAAATTTGGGGGAATCCCCTCCAACAAGGGTATTACAAAAAATAATAAACCACATGGGAAAAAGATGAAGACAACGATATAACTTATATGCAAAACAAGATCTTTTAGACGATGAAATGAACACAAACGTCAATATTTGGGCAGATCTGACGGTGGAGAAGGCAACTTTTGATTAGGGATCTTTCCATCCAAGACTACCCATGACATCTTCAACCCCCAGCTCATCTGGACCTCAAAGTGACAGTTAATGAACCAAACACCCGTTTGGTTTTGAAGTACGAAATTAACAAGACAATTAATTATGCAGTGATAAACTTGCAATATTCGTTGTAGGAGTCAAGATTAAGTAATACAATACTATCCACTAACGAATTAATCAACTATTTTGATAAAATCACTTTATCTAAATTTCATATTCTTCTTATAGTTTATTCTTGCGCATAAGTAATTGACAACTAAAACATTGCACATCTTCCCTTTATTCATTTGTCCATGGGTTCATTGATATTTCTACACATAAGGGAATTCAAATTCGGTATAAAGTCTAGACCAAATTTCTCACCATATCACTTTAGTTTGACTTAGTTAACTAATTTACGTCTACTAACTCTTTGTGAAAATATTTATCTTCTTACACATGGTGTTACTTGCATATGATTCATATTCAATTTTACATACTATATTTTTTAAACTATTTACATATTCAACTTTGTGTCTTTTTAGTAGGACTTGATGAGAAACTCAAAGAATTAGAGGCACTGACAAGTTAAATTTGTATCAGATGTGAGTATCTTACAAAGAACATCGTGGTCTCATAGATTTTCAAGCATTTCTCATGTATGTAATTTTTTCTTTCAATAATGAAAAAATATAAAACATCTGTAATTTTATTTATTACAACCAATATCTATAGTGTAGGGTTAAAACGAAAGGTGTGAAATCTTAACAACATGGAATCCAATTGGTATTCTTTTTCATATTATATTGCCATTAATTTAACTGTCATTTAATTTCTTATTATATAGTGTGTGTATATATAAAATATCTATCTTTCACTTTATTTATGACAACAACTGATATAGACTGAATGTTTGGTTCTCTTACAAAGAGCATGCTTTGATAACCATGGGATTGGTTTGACGAAATATTAATCACAAAAAATTTAAAATATGAGAATTCTATATTATCAATACACACAAGGTTAGATTTTACAAAATACAAAAATCAACAAGTGATGTTAATTTTTTCATCGGACAAAAGTGTCATGCACTTAAGGCATTACATGTCCATGCTTAACAATATTAAAGACACAAATACACATGTATGATAGATCGGTAAGGTAATTCTTACTTTCTTATATTTTGTTATTTTTATTTTTTATTTTCTCACCTATTTTAAGGAATAGTTTTCATACTGTTATAAATCCAAATTCATTGTAAAAAATAATAGCTTGAATTTATTTTGTTCATAGTATATTTGATAATACTTTTTTATTATAATTTTACGAAGTGAACATATTAATTAAGAAAATTTACAACTGTCGGCGCCTCGCGCGGTCGTTCATAAACTATTTTTTTTTGTATTTTTCTGGACTTTTTTTTCTAAACCGTACAAAAATTTACACCGTGTGAGAGAGTCAGTTCTAAATGAGTTGCTCCATTTTTATAAGTCACGATTATTGGGTTGAACATTTGATGGGATTTGGATTTTGGCTAAGTCAAAGATAATTGGGAGGAAATCTTAAATTTAACTCAAGTGGGTTTTGGCAGGTGTAAATGGGTATCGTTGGATATGGGATGTCTTGGTTTTAAGGAGGTTATTCCGGATTTGGGTAGATGGGGTGTGGATTGTCGGGTATGTTGATTGGAACCCGAGAAGGTGTGGGTCAGAGTTTGGTTTAGGTGGTCGCATGGATTAACGCGTAAAAGGAGGTAGGTTCGGTGGGTTTGGTTGGAATTTTAGGTCGAACATATGAGGTAAGTGGGTCGTCAGCTATTGGGTAAAGGGAGGTAGGATGGATTGACCGGGATAAGGCTAATGGAGGTCTCCGATTCGGCGGGTATAAGCGCCTGAGTTAGGATGAACGATGGGTCTGATAAGGGTTATATCGATTGGGGTCGGTTCTTGGGATCTGGGTTTTGGGTGTGTGTCTTGTTGGATAAGGATAAGGAAATCGGCTAGGAAGTTGGGGGCTTAAACTGGGATGGAATCGGATTTTGGTTCGGACTTGGATTTGTTTGATGGTTTTGCTCCTCCTTTGTTTATGGAGGTGAGAGAAGAGAGAATATGGGGATAGGAGAGAGAAGAGGTAAGAGATAAAATTAGGCATGTGGGTGTGGGTGTAGGTGTATAGGTTAGGGGGGGGGGACTACCTAATATTTACAATTAAAAAAATAAAACTATAAAATTTAATAAACTTTAAAATTAAAAACTAGAAATTAAAGTCCTAACATAAAAAGACTCGAATAAAAAAAATACTAATAGTGAATCTAATCTAATAAAATAAAAATTAAATAAAATAAAAATAGAGAAAACCTAAGTAAAATAAAGACGCTTATTATATATACACAAAAATATAAAAAAAACACTCGATGAAGACTAACGGATCCTAATATTTACAACGCATGCAAATAAAATATATTTCCCAAAAACTATATATGACTCAAATAAAAATCTAAAAAATATATGGCGTAGGCTCGGTTTAGGCTTAGGTTTGGTACGGGACTGGACTTAAGGCATCGAAACTCATAGGGTCAAGTTCAAATAAGTACTTAGGACTTCACAATCGCTTTGATTTCCATCATTGAACGCTTTTGATTGCTACTTTATCGCAATTATGTCGAATTAGCACAATTTGATGTTGCGACTGCTAATTGACCTGTAATCTAAAAAAATACGAACATAAGGCCATTTTTATTAAAAACGAGTGACTAAAATGCATCTAATTTGGGTATAACATTAACACTTTTGGGTTCTTATCATTGGTGATTATAGAAATCCCAAACCCGCTGAAACCTAGAGTGAGGATGAGCATACAAGTGTAATTATAACTCACGTGGTTTGAATGTTTTATTTTGTGCCGTCACGCCAGAGTAGTTTTGCCATAGTATGATATGTGAAATGTCTAAAGAGGCTTGGTACACACTCCAACTCATTCATGAGAGTACTAGTGCATTTAAGGCTTCCAAACTCCAAAACCTCGTCACTCAGTTTGAAGCCATTAGGATAGAGGAGAGTGGAACCTTTGATGAGTTTTATGTTATACTGTATCTATTTTGAACTCTTCTTTTAACTTGGGAGAGAGAATAACAAAACTCATGTAGTAAAGAAAATCTTAAGATCCTTGTCTGAAAGACTTAATTCAAAAGTGATAATTTTAAATTCCTTGGGTACTCTGGACTCTACGAAACTCGAAGAGCTTGTGGGTGATCTTCAAACTTATGATCTTGACATGTTTTTCTCTAAAAAGATGAAGGAAGATAAGGGCGTTTCTTTGAAAGCCCGAAAGGAGAAAACATGTGTTTTGGATGATGAGTGTTGATGTAAGAAACTATACTAGGTTTAATTATTTAATCACAGATAATATATGTAAATAAAATAGATACAAAAGGTTTTTAAAGTGGTTCGTCTATAAGGGAAAGCATACATCCACTGTTTTTCTTATCGCCTCATATTCTGTCTTGCCTTTCGCAATGGCTTTAACCTACCCTTGATGAAGAGATTACAACGTATTTATAGTCTCGTAGGGAGGTAAAGATATGGAGTGTAAAATGATGGAATGTATTTATAAATTAGTCATTTACATCAGTACATGACCTTCATAATGTATATGACTGTTGGCGCTTTGCTGACCCTGGTGGTCGGTATTCTCATTGTTGGTCGGCATTCTGCATGTTGGTTGGCCTTCCATGTTTATGTCGATAAGTCTATCTTGCTGACTAGGATTCTTGCTATGTTGGATAACAAGTGTCCATTTCTGATTAGTCCACGTAAGTGGATAATTTTTGGTATCAATAGAAGCCCCCATTTTTCTGTGATTGATGCTTGCTTGAAAGCATGAAGCATTTAGTCCTGATAGTAGCTCTAGCTACATTCCTGAGGCTTAGTCAGTTGCCAACTTCCCACACTTATAAACTTTTATTGATATTGTTGGTAGCGTGTTTTGCTGATGGAATTTTTGTAAATATTTTGAACTTTAGCGAACCGTCTCAGCGTAAATACATCTTTTTCGTGGCCGCTATAATTTCAATCGTTGTTTCATTTTAATCATTATGTTCATCGATTTTTGAGGCAATATATAAAAGGCGATAAATTTTTGGTTGTCTCTTACCACAAACCTTCTAAGTTTTTGCAACAAATTCTTGAGCTTTCGTGCGATCGCTCTTCCTGTCTTCTAGTTCTTACTGAATCCTTTAGTTTTTGTAAAAATCCTTTCCTTTTTCTTCATATTGAATCATGATTTACGTTGTTGTCTCTCTAGATGAATTTAGAAAGGAATGGGATATACCAGACTGGGTAGACTTAGAGTTACCCAATCCTCATGTAGATGTTTTTTCTTTGTCTGAAGGTTATTGGATTCCTTCCTTATTCATAGTTGAATATGGTTTCACTTTTTTCCCAAATTGTTTTTGTTTAGAGTTTTGTCAATGCTTTGATATTCTACCTGCTATAATAGCCCCCAACACCTGAAGAATAGTTAATAGTTACCATAGGCTAAATCAAATCCATGGGACCCATATTGGTATCTCTAAGATCATGTTTCATTACATATGGGTCACCAGTGACTGTACATATTATTTTAAGACTAGGTCTGTTAATAAAGCTCTGGTTCTCAATTTTCCTAACTCCAATAGGGACTACTTCGATCATGGTGTTATTGCCAAAATTGGCAATATGTACCTCTTAAAGGGAATGAAGTATAAAATGGAGAAAGATGCCCTTAAAAGGGTCATGGCATAGGCTTTAATATATTTTGTATATCCATGCTGATGAATTACCTGTTAATATGTGAATTAACATTTGTTGCTTGTTTAATTGCAGTTGAGAGGAAGAGAAGGTGTCCCAAGGAGGGTTACATAAAACTTGATGAGCTCAAGTTTCTCTAGGGCATCCATCAAAGAATTTATGCGGAGCATACTAGGTCGGCTTTATACCTGTTGAAGTATAAGAGCTCAATCACATTGGTTGTAGCTCGTCCAACAACTGTTATGCCCTCCATTGTGATTAATTTGGACAAAGATCATGTGTCCACTTCATCTTCCACTACATCTGGTGGTGGTGAACCTACTATTTTCTCCTCCTCTTCTTTTGATTCCGACCTTCCTCTTTTAGTGAGCATAGGAAAAAGGAAAATTCCTAATCTTCTTGGGGATGCTTCTGCTGCTGGGACCACTAAGCCTATTGGTAGTGGTATGTCAAAGAAGAAAAATGATGTTGGCAAGAAACCCCCAACTAACAAGGATGATGAATCTCTTCTGAAATGACTGAGGAGAGGTCCTGCTGCTAAGCAGGTTAAAGAATTTATTGATGCCGACCAACAGAGCTTGGTCAGTGTTACTTCATCTAGTGTTGGCTCCTTTGTATCCATAGAACCTGGTTTGGTCAGGATATTAATTAAGTCTGGCACCCTTCCGGACCACTGAGGTGCTTCTTCTTCTATGCCCCAGCTTAAAATCTCTTAAATGTTGCTCAAAGCCTTGCTATGGTGAGAATTCTTCCTTTGTGTTTTTTTACTCTTTCATACTTTGTACTTTATCTTTGACTTCTTGTACTGACTTTTCCTTTCTACTTTGCAGTTCCTAGTTAATTTCAAACAGATGTTGGAGAAGGACGTTATTCTTCATTCTTCTTCAAGTGATGTTGAGGAGGCATTTGCTGGTCTCAAGAAGTCCTTACTTGACTCCCAATAAGCATTGAAGACTAAAAAGAAAACTTAGGAGAACAAAATAAAATTTATTGAGGAAGTTCGACAGAAGGCTGAAGATGATGCTGCTGAAGCTCGAAAGCAAGTGACTGAGTTGACAAAGGCCTAGCTGCTGAGAAGCCCAAAAGGAAGAAGGCTAGGGAAAATTACTTTAATAAAGGCTGGGATAAAGCTATCACTACTATCTCTACTCAGATTGAGTACGCAAAGAAAGAAATTTTTAAGGATGGTTGGTCGGCTGCACTAAAGGAGGCCAGCACAGTAAAAGACTCTGAACTCTTCCAAAGACATGAGCCTGTCTCTTCCCCCAATATGGATGATAAAGTTGAAGACGATGTTGGTTTGGGGAGTCTTCTCTGGTGGTTGAGTCTTCGGCCGACCAACTTAAGAATGTTGTTGAGTCAATCATCCCATCCATCGAGCAAGTCACTCCAGCCATCCTTATGCCAACCAAGCTGGAGTTAAAACTAATAGAGAGAAGGTGTAGATTTTCTCGGCAGTTGGACTTTGTATTTTTTCCTTTCTTTTGTTTCTTTTCTACTGTACTTGTAACTTTCTTTGATATCAATAAAAGAATTTTCTTTATACTGTTTATTATTTCTCGGCTATTGTTATATTTTCTTTTGTTGTTGATTGAATGTTACTTTATTTTTCTAGTTCATGGGCAAGATGGAATAACTCTCTTCCAATGACTTTGAACTACTCAAGTGCTGCAACAATTTATTTAAACCTAGTCATATAACTTTTTTCGAGGAAGATTTATCAAACTTGCTCGGAGAAGATGCTACGGATCAAGCCAAGGATGCATATATTTATCTCAAGTTTCTTCTTGATCGGGCTGTGGATAAATACGTGGATTACTTTGAAATTATTGAAGAACTTCAAGAGGATCATAATGAATCTAAGGCTCTCCTTTACGCTGACTGTGAGGCCAAGTATAAGGCTTGAAGTGGAGCTTGGGGCTTTGAGGAGAAGTTGGAGAAGCATGCCTCTATATATATGAAAAAACAATTATACTCAAATACAAGGTTGATGAGGCCAGGGCCATTGCCCAACTATTGGAGGAAGAAAACAACAAACTAATGAGTGAACTGAGCATTATGAAAAACCCTCATACTGCTGCTGTCGACGAAGGTGCATCTTTCCTGGAGAGTGAGAATTCCCAATTAAGAGAAGAGATGGAAACTCTAATAAAGTCTAAGCCTGCCTCCTCTTCCATATAAAAAGTTAGTCGACCAACGACTGATGAGGCTAGAACACAGAAAACCCTAGCCGACCAAGTTGCCCAGCTAAAGTCCAAGAATCGAGCAATTACTGAGTTGTTCCATAATCTCAAGACTCAAGATAACTCAATTTCCAACCAATCCTCTCAATTGCAAACTAAAGATGGAGTGTTGAAGAAACTTCAGCATCAGGTCGAGAAATTAACTTTCCAGTTTCACAAGAAGCCTAGAGGGGTATGAATGGAAGGATATAATGAGGCCCTTGGGCATTTTGATGACCACCTCAGTCAACATCAACGTGAAGGTTACAAGTGGGGCTGGACATCAGAACAGTAGGCTGTGGTACTGGGCAGATCCTGTGACTAATGTCCTTTCAAGATTGACGTCAACTGGATCCTTTTAGAAATCATTTACCAGTGCCTGATATCCAAATACTTAGGGGATTATGGACTGCATGATGAATTAGAGGTAGTTCAGCCTCCTCATTTTTTGGACCATCCGAGCAGCGATAATATGAGAATGCTTCAAGATTTCAATTTCATCAATTCTCCATACACTTTAGATGATCCTCCAGTAGGCATGGAACCAGTGTCAAGTTCCTCAAAGGCTTAAGGAAATCTTCTAGTAGATTAGTTATCTTATATTTCATTTATACACAATATTTGCATGTAAACATCATTAATATGAATGAAATATAATTTTATCAACTTATCTTATTTATTTTTGGCTGGTTGAATGACTTTGTTGTTTCATTAGTTCTACTGATGCACTTAAACATTTTGCCTAAATTTAGTATCAATTGTCAATGAGATTATCATAGATGCTACTTAGATTTCTAAGTTTAATACCAGTTACCACTGATGCGACCATAGGTTCCACTAGTGAACCTAGATTAAAATACAAGTTTAGCACTAGTCACCCGTGGTATTTCCATAGGTTCTACTAATGCACATAAATTTTTAGAATCAACATTAGTTACCAGTGGTGACCAAGCGTATGTGTCTACATTCCTATTTAGGAATGTTCACAACATTCTTCCTCCATTTTTCTCAGTTTGGATAAAACTTGTTGATTATTATACCAAGTTTTATCCCTGATTTTTCTTGACCAAGTACTGAGGACTTAAAATCCTATTTTGACTTAGGTTTCTGTGCTTTGAATTTTTGCTGGCTTGCCGACCAAGTATTGAATTTTCTACTGACCAAATATTTATGGGGATGCACAACACTAGTACTCCAATAAAAAATGAGAAAAGAAATTAGGAGGAACCAACTTATTATTACATATTGAATCAAAATGATTACAAGAATTGTTGCTCGTTACATTACTAGTAATATTTTCTAAGATGCTCATCATTCCAAGGATTCTTGAATTATTCCCCTTCCAAAGTTTCAATTCGATAAGTTCCTGGTCGGACAACTGCTGAGATATGATAAGCCTATGCTAATTGGTTTCAAGTTTGTTGGGCTTGAGGATCACCTTCTTAAGTACATAATCCCCCTATTTTAAGTTGGTCGGCTTCACCCTCTTGTTGTAAAAGCGTGTTGTTCATTGTTCATAAGCAGCATTCCTCAAGGTTACATCTTCTCGCACCTCCTCCAACATATCAAGGTCTAGCCTTCGCATCAAATCACTTATGGGAGAATCAAAGTTCAATAATCTATGAGTTGGCAAACCTATCTCAGTTGGTACCACTGCTTCAGTCCCAAATGTTAGCATATACAGTGTTTCCCCTGTTACATCCCTAGGAGTTGTTCGATAGGCCCATAATACTGAGAACAATTCATTTATCTAATTCATCTTTGCACCATCAAGTCTCTTCTTTCGTCACCTCATTGTTACCATTGCCTTGAGGATGACCTGGAGCAGAATGTAACTTCTGGATCTTAGATTGGGCATAATATGTTGTACACTTCTCGTTATCGAACTGTGTACCATGGTCGATAATAAAATCATATGGCAAACCATATCTAAAAATGATGCTTTTCCAGACGAATTGGTACACCTTCTCATAGGGCATATCCACTAATGGTTCTGCTTCAACCCATTTGGTGAAGTAGTCAACATCTACTACCAAGTACTTGAATCTTGCTCGGGTGATCGACAGTGGCCCGACCAAATCTATTCCCCAAATAGAAAATGGCCTGGGTGAAGTAATGGGAGTCAAAGCTGCATGTAGAGTTTTATGAATGTTGGAGAACTTCTGGCACTTGTCACACTTCTTTGCAAAAGATGTTCAATCTGCCCTCATGGTTGGATAGTAGTACCCCTGAGTGTTCATTCATTGTAGTAATGATCTTCCTGCTATATTAGCTCCACAAGACCCCTCATAAACTTCTTATATCAGATCTCTAACCTCCATCGGGTGAACATAGTGCTTCAAAGTAGCTGTTAACCCCCTCTAGTATATAACTCCTTTATCTAATACATACCTTACTACTTTATACTCAAGTTTTTATCCTCAACTGGTTCTTTTGGAAGAATTCCTTTTCCAATGTAATCTCTGATAGGATCCATCCAGGAAGGTCCCATATCTACTGCAATGAAATTTATCATAAACTCTTCATCAATACTTCGACTAGCTAAAATCTCAATGGGGATTATTCTTCTAAGTTTAATCCCGATTGCTGACGTTAGCCAAGCAAGTGCATCAGCTCGGGCATTCTCTAATCTTGGAATTTTGCTAATCCGAACAGCGGGAAATTTGGATATAACCTACAAGGCCTTGGCGAGTTACATTGTCAACAATTCACCTTTGGCTCCATACAAACTTAAGATCTGATTGACCACCAATTGAGAATCAATGTGTGCCATAACTTCGTCGGCCTTTAGTAATTGAGCCAAACTTAATCCCACAATTAATGTTTCATACTCCGCTTCTTGTTTGAGGCCTGGAACTAGAATCTAAGTGCGTACTCAATATCAATCCCATCAAGGGTATTGAGTATAATACGTGCTCCACTTCATGTCGCACACGAAGATCCATCCACGTATAGATTCCATACTGAGATGTTGTTGTCAAAGCCTTGGTTTGTCAATGCCCCATAATGGAATATCTTCTTGCTTTCATCCTCCCATATATGAGCCATCCCATGTATCCTCATTGACTATTTCGGTAGGTCGGCAGTTGCTTTGCCTGAACTTTTCCCTATTAGTTTCTGCTCGAGCTGTTAGACGGTGGTGACCTCGGTTGAGCTCACCCCTATTAGGCTATGCTCTACCTGAATACCTTATTGCTCGGTAACCTCCGAATAAGTAAACTCTTCAATAAAGTCTGTTACAACTTGGACCTTTAATGAGGACCTCGGCACATAAACAATGTCATACTCCTCCATTTCTACTACCCGTTACATCAATGTCCCAGACTTCTCAAGTTTATGAAGAGCTTGCCGAAGAGGCATATCAGTGTACACCACTACAGTATGTGGTTGGAAATAAGGCTTCATCCATCTGGATGCCTCCATAAGAGCCAAAGATAGTTTTTCCAGTCGTGGATATTTGATTTTTGCTCCCCAAAAGGCTTTACTGGTGTACTAGACCATCTTCTGCACTCCATTATCTTCTCGTATCAAAACTAAACTTATTACTGACTCAGAAATGACTAAGTACAAATACAATCTTTCCCCCAAAACTGGTCAGGAGAGTAATGGTGGTGATCCTAGATATTTCTTCATCTTCTAAAAAGACTTCTCGCATTCATCGTTCCATTCAAAGGTCTTCCTCAGTACCTTAAATAATAGAAGATACCTATTTATTGCTCGGGACACGAATATGTTCAAAGTAGCTACTCGCCTAGTGAGCCTTTGAACATCCTTCTTGCAAGTCAGAGACTACATTTCAATCAAAGCTTTTATTTTATCTGTATTAGATTCAATTCCCCTCTGGTTTACTATGTACCTAAGGAACATTCCTTCCTGCACTCCTAACACACATTTGGTCGGATTCAGCTTCATCTGGTGCTTTTCCAATTGATCAAAAGTTTGGCTGAGGTCGGCATTATGATCATAGGATTTTTTACTCTTTGTCATCATATCATCCACATAAACCTCCATATTCTTGCCTATTTGATCTTCAATGGCCTTGTTTACCAACCTCTGGTAGGTAGCACTTGCATTTTTCAAACCAAATGGCATAACATTATAATAATAAGTTCCTCGGGGAGTAATGAAAGAGGTACTTTCCCTATCTTCAAGCTTCATTTTAATCTGGTTGTAATAGAATAGGCGTTCATAAAACTCAATAGCTCATGTTGCGATGTAGCATCCACAAGCTGGTTAATCCTGAGCAAAGTAAAATTATCCTTTGGACAGGCTTTATTCAAATCAGTGAAGTTCACACACATTATTCACTTATTATTTTTCTTCTTGACCATAACAATGTTGGTCAACTAATATGGATATTTTACATCTTCAATGAATGATTCTTTTTTAAGCTTCTCTACCTCCTCCTGGATAGCCTGATTCTTATCGAGGCTGAACACCCTGCATCTTTGTTTCACTGGCTTGACGTCCTTGTTCACATTGAGTTCATGGCAGAGGAAATTAGGATCAATCCCAGGCATATCCTCATGACACCAAGTAAACACGTGCTTTCTTTATCTCAGGAACTTCACTAGCTCCTGTTTAAGAATATGGTCTAGTGTTAAACCCACCTCTGTATTTCTCTTTGGCTTGTCGTCCTCTTAGATGATGATCTTCATTGCTTCCACAATCCATCCTTTCACCAGCTCTATTTCCTCTCTTGGATCTAAGGTTTCAACCTCAGATTCATTATTGGGCTCAGTAGTGTCCACTTGGTAAGTGGTTGTCTTCTTCTTTATTTTATTAAAATCCTCTTGCTTGACAGAGGACTAATAGCATTCTCGGGCTACTTTTTGATTAACCTCTACCACAACTACTCTGAAGGTGGTCGGTAACTTCAAACACTGATGGTCTATTGAGGGAACTTCTTCGAACTTCTTTAACCCTACTCTTCCCATGATGACATTGTAGGATGACTGCACGTTCTTTTCCATCACAAAGAAATGAACTTTTTTGGTCCGACTTACTAGCTAGGTGCCAAGAAACACATCCAACTTGATTGTGCCCAAAGGATAAAAAATTTCACCAAAAAAACCGATCAAGGTCCTATGGTACGAATCTAGATAACTGAGCTTCAAATCTAGATTTTGAAAGCAGGAAAAAAAGATGATATCTGTTGAGCTACCATTGTCAATCAACACCCTAGAAATGATTGTATCCTGATATCTAAATTTGACCACCAGAGAGTCGTCATGGGGGTATAAAATTCCTGACAGGTCATTTTTGGAAAACCCAATCACTAACTTTTCTTTATTCACCTTACCCGGCCTATCTTCCTCGGATAGATCTATCCTCTGGATGTAAGAACAAGCTAAAGCCTCATTGAGGTAAGCTTTTCTCTCAGCAGTGTGATCTCCACCTCCAGCGTCTCCACCTGTAATCATCTGACAATTAAAGGAACCAAAACTAAGTGTAAATACCTCACGTTCTGGTTGCTTGATTTTTTTGGGAAAATTGAGATCATCCTCAAGATCATCTTCATGATTTCTTTTCTTTTCTTCTCTGGGCCTGTATGGAGACTTTAACCTGCGTCGATCTCCTCTATCGTCTTGTCGATAAAAAAAACTTATCTAATTTTCCTGAACGGATGAGGGTTTCTATATCATTTTACAAAGTAATATAATGATATGTCGTATGCCCATAGTCCTTGTGAAATTCACAGTAGTTAGATATGTCCCTCTTCCCAACAGGTGCTTTTAATTTCTCTGGGCAATGTACCTTTTTGCTATGCATAATCTCTTCTAAAACATGGTGAATTCCCATCGTTGATAGAGTGTAGTTGTTTTACTTCCTGAGCCTGTCATCAATCTTCTTTTGCTTTGAATCTTTATGATCCTTATGCTCCTTTTGATCCTTCTTCTCAATTTTGACCTCAGGCTTTATGACCGAGCCCTACTTTGCTGCCATTGCTTCCTCAGCATTCATTATCTTGGATACCTTGGCCTTTAGTTTCGTAATCATCTTAGGATGATCTTTGTCAAGAGTGTAGTAAATCTTTTTGGGAAGCAGTCCACTCATAAGAGATATAATAGCTATTTTTTCCTCATAATCAATGACCTCCAACTTTTCATTATTAAAATGAGTAATATAGATTCTTTTACTTTCTCCTACATGCTATCTCACGCTTAGTAAGTGAGCTACTCTCTTTACTGACTTGTCGTCGAAACAGAAATTACCAATGAATAACTCAGCTACTTGGTTAAAATCTGTAATTTTCCCTGAGGTAGGCTATTATACAATACTTTGGCAGGACCCGTTATGGTACCAGAGAATGCCCTACATTTCATCTCATCGGGGATAGCGTAAATGTTTATTTCTGCTTAGTACTATTCTATATGAAGAGTATGGTCAATTTTCCCATCATACTTAGGCATAACAACAGGATCTTTGAACTTTGAAGGAGTAAGAAAATCCACAATAGCTTGAACAAAAAGAGATCCTTTCACAAAGCTTCGTTGCAAAGGTTTCTTCGCCTTTACCATTTCTCCCAGCCTCTAGATTGAGCCGTTCCATGCATAATTACGTGAATAAGATTTATGCTATATAGGTTGATTGTTCCGACCAACTGCCTGTGTTGAGCTCTCCTCCTAAGAGGTCTGATCAACATGGACAGATCGTCTGGCACATGATCTGGATTAGGCTGAGGCCTCATATTGGTTGGGCAGTTGTCAAGTATGCCTCGACAATGCTTTGGGAAAATTTATATTCCCTCTAGGTCCCAGGCGATTAAAGGACGATGCTCGGCTATGCCTTTCTAAGGCAATTAGCCTTTTCGGAGACAAAGGCTGCTCGTCATAAGGCTCTGAAGTCCTGAGGGAAGAACTTTCTCATAGACGATAGGATGTGTCTCTGGAAGTCCTGGAGTGGCTATGCCTGCTAGTTCTTGGAGGCAGTGTGACATGTTTCTATGAATAGACAAGGTAGGAGATACTTCTTGTAGAGTTTGGGCCAACTGACTGATTGTATCTTGCGTGGCCTCCTGTCCTCTTGCAAGACTAGCCAAGATCCCAGTGAGATCATTCTTTATTGGAGGAGCGAATGAAATAGGCAGATTGCCATCGTTTCTAGCACTGGACTCGATAATGTCAGTCATCTTTGAGTTACGCAAGTGAATGAGAGTTGTTGATGTAAAAAACTAGATCACTCTAATTCTTCAATCACAGATAAATAAATAAGACAAAGATTTTTAAAGTGGTTCGGCTAGGAATAAAGCCTACGTCCACTGTTATGTTATTGCTGAGTGTTTGTGGAATTCTTGATTACAAGTTCTCTCAAGAAATTCCGGTCCCCTTGAATGAGGATGATACAAGGTATTTATAGCCTTGAGACTGTACATGAAAGGGTCGATACATTAAATGATATACATATGAAAGGGTAATACATTTAATGCCCTTAGGCTTGTGCGTCAAGGATAATCATTTAATGAACCAGTTGGACTGTTCGTTATCTGGCAATCAATGCTGTGGTCGAGATGCAGCTCGGACCGTCTGAGTAGCTCGGGTCTGTTGGTCTTCCTGGTATTCAAGAGTTCCTCGGAGAGGTATGTTCCTCGGAGAGGTATGTTCCTCGGAGCCTGTGAGTTCCTCGAAGAGGTATGTTCCTCGAAGCCTGTGAGTTCCTCGGAGAGGTCTATTCCTCGGAGCCTGTGAGTTCCTCGGAGAGGTCTGTTGTTGCCATGTAGATAGCCAGGTGTCTTCGTATGATTGGTCCACGTCAGCAGATTAAATTTGGTATCAACAGAAGCCCCCAATGCTTCATGCTTGATGGTTTACTTGAAAGGATGGAGTATTTATTCTGCCGTGTTGCTCGGTGCTCGTGAAATTCTTGATCTACCTTCTTGATTTGTTGGACATAAAGGGCATTATCTCCTGGATGACATATGATGCCGCTTGTAGCTTATCATAATCTTCAAGTATGTTGATTAGTTTGTTAGCCGACCTACTGCATTCTGCGAGCTAGTGGTGGACTTTGAAACATTTTCTTGCAACTTCTTCTTCGATGTTAGTCGAGACAGTAGTAGCAAAGATCTCAGTGATGTAGATGCTGATTTTAACTTCTACCTCTGCTCGGGGACGAGCAAGAGGTTCTCGGGGACGAGCAAGAGCTGCTCGGGGACGAACAAGAATTGCTCGGACAGACCATCTGTGATGAACATCAGAATGCTGAAATATCTTAACTTCATAAAATTCCCATTATGCTTTGGATGATCTTCCTGCTGGCGAGGAACCTGTTTCAAAATCAGAGGGAGAGAAACCAATAGAGTAGGAATCTCAATGTAATAGTTAGTACACAATTTAATATCAATGTAATAAATTTGCATAATTCATTTTGAATTCAGTGAAAGAATTTCATTTTTGTTCACAAATTTGAATTTGCTATTGTTTTGTAAATATCAAACACATTATTATTTGTGCTTGCATAACAATATTGTATGGTTCATCGACCAAAAAAGTTACAAGTATTAGTAATGTTGCTCGATCACTTAATAATAAAGTAATGAGTATAATTTATTCAAAGTGTTTCCAACCAACCAAGGTGGATAAATAATGTTTGTCGACCAACTACAGTTGATGGGTTTTTATCCCCGACCAACCATACTTGGTATAGTTTGGAATATTTTGTTCTTTAAAGAACTTTTTGTAATAATGTTACCTCCCGACCAACATAAGTTGTAATGCGAGAATATATAAAGTCTTACCAACCGTAGTTGATCATGCTGGTCTACACCTCCTAATCAAAGGAGTAGTAGGGTTCTTTCGAACTTTTTGGCTCCTTGGAGCATGTCCTCCTAACCAAAGGAGGTTGGCTACTTATAGCACTTTTGCTCCGGAGAGCGCTCCGGAGAGCATATCCTCCTAACCAAAGGAGGTTGGCTACTTATAGCACTTTTGCTCCGTAGAGCGCTCCGGAGAGCATATCCTCCTAACCAAAGGAGGTTGGCTACTTATAGCACTTTTGCTCCGTAGAGCGCTCCGGAGAGCTTATCCTCCTAACCAAAGGAGGTTGGCTACTTATAGCACTTTTGCTCCGTAGAGCGCTCCGGAGAGCTTGACTCCGTAGAGCATGGCTCCGTAGAGCATGGCTCCTTAGAGCAGTCTTCTTGGTTGATCCTGTAACATCCATAGGTTGATTAGCGAGCAATGTTTGTTTCTCGGGAGTATTAGGAATCCTCCCAACCAATTCTGCATTGCATCCTGTAACATCCACAGGTTGATCAGCAAGCAACTTTTGTTCCTCGAGAGTATTAAGATCAGTAAACTCCGCTATAGCTTGTATTAATGGCATGTCGGCATGCATGGTATGGGCCTGGAAACACAGCCTCCTTCTTCTACTTGCTTTAATTAATGCCACTGCCAATTTTTCCAGCTTTGGGTATCTGATCTCTGCACCTCTTCTTTCGTTTTTGGGGATCGCAACCTTAAAAGGGCTTTGATCTTGTCTGGATTTGCTTCAACGTCTCGCTGGTTGATGATGTACCCGAGGAACATTCCTTCCCGTACTCCAAATGTGCACTTCGTCGGGTTGAGTTTCATTTGATATTTATCCAGTTGATCAAAAGTTTGACTCAAGTCAACCAAATGATCAGCAGCTTTCTTGCATGTCGTCAACATAGACTTCCATACTGCAACTGATTTGCTCGGCAAAAACCTTGTTCATTAGCCGCTGTTATGTCGTTCCCTGTCTTCAGGTTTCATTTTGATCTGGTGTTAGCCAGAGTAAGTATCCATGAGCAACTCGTGTCCCGAGGTAGCATCCACTGCTTTGTTGAGATCGGTGAAATCAACACACATTCTCCATTTATTGTTTTTCTTCTACCCGGCAAGGAGATCTAGATCTCTCTTTGGCTCGGTCTTCATTTCCTCTTGTGTAGCTTGATTCTTCTCGGGGCTGGATGCTCTTCTTCTCGTATGTCATGTCAATAAGTGGCTCAGCTTCTATCCACTTAGTAAAATAATCTACTGTGATGACGAGGTATTTGAATCTTCCTCGAGTCGTCGGCAATGGTCCAACCAAATCAATCCCCACATGGAAAATGGCCAAGGATAAATAATGGGTGTCAACAATGTTTGTGAAGTTTTTCGGATGGAGGAAAAGCGTTGGTACTTGTCACATTTCTTGGCATAAGCTATACAATCAACTCTCATCGTCGGCCAGTAGTATCTCTGCGTCATCACCTTTTGCAAAAGTGTCCGACCTGCTACATGGGCTCCACAGGACCCTTCATGGATCTCTTTAACCAATTCTTTCACCTCGGAGGAATGTACACATCTTTGCAAACCTGCCATAATTCCTCGTCTATACAAAATACCATTAATTAATACATACCGAGCAGCTTTAAACTTCCATTTCTAGGCAGCGAGATTATCCTCCGGTAATTGTTCCTCCTCAATATATGCTCCGACTTTCTAATACTTCAATTGGTATCGTTCTTCGCAGCTCGGTACAAGTAGCTGATGCTAATCGGGCCAATGCGTCTGCTCTAGCATTCTCCATCCTCGGTGTCCTCACCAATTGAATAGCATCAAATTCTATCAATAACTCCATTACCTTTGCATGGTACTTGACCATCGACTCTCCATTCACTGCATATATTCCCATCATTTGATTCAATTAATCACTGAAAACAATTACTTGCCGTGCCTCCATGACTTTTGCCAAATGAAAACCTGCTATCATAGCATCATACTCAGCCTCATTATTGGAAGCTTTGAATTGGAATCTCAAGGCATACTCCATGTCAATATCATCTGGGGTGTTTAAAACAATCCCTGCTCCACAACCAGCTGTGCAAGATGATCCATCTACATATAATCTCCATGTAGGTACCTCGTCTTCAAATTTTTGGTCTGACAGAGTTCCTCGGGGGAATACTTGTCGCTTTCTTTCATCATGTCGTGATACTTCTGAATACACCTCTTGAATTTCAATATACCTCCTGAACTTCAATATTCCTCCTGAACTTCAATACACCTCCTGAACTTCAATATTCCTCCTGAACTTCAATATATCTCCTGAACTTCAATATTCCTCTTGAACTTCAATATACCTCCTGAACTTCAATATTCCTCCTGAACTTCAATATTCCTCCTGAACTTCAATATTCCTCCTGAACTTCAATATATCTCCTGATTAGTCGGGGTTGAATTTGATGCTCGACTGCATGATGATATAAGAATGTGCCACCAAATGAACAAATATATCTGTAATATAAGCCCCCAACTGTGGAATGTGAACTTTGAATGAGATTTATCGACCAATACCAACCGGAGTTGGATTTTATCTACCAACCGGAGTTGGATTTTTTCTACCAACCGAAGTTGGATTTTGTCTACCAACCGGAGTTGGATTTTTTCTACCAACCGAAGTTGGATTTTATCTACCAACCGGAGTTGGATTTTGTCTACCAACCGGAGTTGGATTTTATCTACCGATCAGAGTTGGTGGTAATTGATAATAAATGATGAAGACTTCCTCGGAGCTGACCAACAGATTGTTGGGAATAAGATAATATAAATACTGGAGACCTCCTCAGCGCTGACCAACAGATTTGTTGGGAATAAGATAATACAAATGCTAGAGATCTCCTCGGCGCTGACCAACAGATTCGTTGGGAATAAGATAATATAAATGCTGAAGACCTCCTCGGTGCTAACCAACAGATTCGTTGGGAATAAGATAATATAAATGCTGGAAATCTCCTCAGCGCTGACCAACAGATTCGTTGGGAATAAGATATAATAAATGCAGGATACCTCCTCGGCGATGACCAACAGATTGTTGGAAATAAGATATAATAATTGCAGGATACCTCCTCGGCGATGACCAACAGATTGTTGGTAATAAATATAATAAATGCAGGATACCTCCTCGGCGATGACCAACAGATTGTTGGGAATAATATAAATGCAGGATACCTCCAACAGATTGTTGGGAATAAGATAAATGCAGGATACCTCCTTGGTGATGACCAACAGATTGTTGGGAATAAGATATAATAAATGCTGGAGACATCCTTGGAGTTGAATAAGATATAATAAATGTTGGAGACATCCTTGGAGCTGAATAAGATATAATAAATGTTGTCGAGCTCCATGCTGAAATGAGAATAGAATATGCATCCAAATAGATATAAAGAATAATTAAAAATAATAAAGTGCCTCGCCGATCATTCGAGGTAGAATCATATAATGCCGAACAAGAATAAGATCTTTCAGAACATAATAATATGGCCGAGAATGTTGTCAGGCCTGAATATAAATAAGAATTATCCGAACGAATGTTGTAATTCTCCTTAAAGCTGAATAAGTATCTCGCCGTGCTCCATGTTGAGATGAATATAGAATATGAATCCCAATGGATATATATAGAATCATTTGTGCTGGAGCAGATATCTGGGCCTGAATATAAATAAGAATTACCCCGACCAACTATCCGTTGGGGGTGAAATATAATAACTGTTGTAGCTTTTCCTCGGAGCCGAATATATATAGAGAGAAGAAATTTTTCGAGCTCCATGCTGAGATAAATATGAATCCAAACGGATATAGAATAATTTGTGCTTCAACATTCGTCGGCATTGAATCTTGTGCCTGTAAAAATTAATATTTTGCTCTACCATATGTGTAGGCTGAATTGATTAGTCATGAGAATAATTTACTCATCCAATCAATATATGATATGTATCAGCATAAAAATTTCAAAATATGAAATAATATTTTTGTGCCAAATGTGTGTGAGATGGACAAATTATTATCAAATATGCATCATAAATAAGACGTAAAGTTTTTTGTAAATTTATTTAATCTCCAACAACCAATCAGGTATTAGTTGCTGTTTAAAAATATTTTTGGGGTGATCACAAGTTAAAAAGACTTAAGCCCCCTGCTTGTCCCCAAGCCGAACTCGTGTTTAAAGAAATATCAGGGGTGCTTAGCATTTTTTAATACCCCAAGATTTTACTGCTGCCGACAAACAACATGGATGTTGCCGGCCAACATTTAAGGATATCTCAAATTATTTCTTGAGTCTTTAGATCAAAAATAACATTCAATGTAAAATTTAAGCCTTAAGAACGTTAATTAAATGAATAAATATATAACCCACCAGATCGTGTGATTTCGACGAAGAAATCTTGTGATGTGATGAACGAGGGGCCAACATATCAAATTTGTGCCCAGACTTTTTTACAAGAGGTGGGTAATGATTTTTCAGGTGAGAGAAAATTATTTTTTATATTGATCCCTTCATATTCCCAATTTGGAGAGATAAAAATATGGTGAATGATTAAAGTCATTACCAAATTTATATAAAAAATCAATCAATTTGACTTTATTGACATAGATGGAAGATGAACCAAATTAAGTATATAGTTCATAAAAGTGAATGCAAAGAGACTTAAACTTGTGAATGCAAAGAGACTCAAACTTGAAGAGAGAGAGAGAATATATACGGGTCATGATTTCCATGAAAAGACTTTTCATTGTCTTTAACCTTTTCCCATTCTTTTATTAAAAATATGATGGGAATTTGAATAGACATCAAATATCTTACAAAATTTATTTCAAAATCAACAATGAAAATGATCAAATCTTATCATCGTCGTATATATTGGCATATGTAATCATTTAAAATATTTATTCCATGATATAAAATAGAAACTTGAGAATCAAGCAAAAATTTATGATTTATGAAATCCACTATTTTTCAGATTTCTAAATAAGGATAAATCTAACAGTTATGATTTAAAAATCATGATATGCAACATTTTGCAGATAAAAATTGGACAATTAATTTATGTATATAAACATAAAAATCACGATTCAATCAAAAGATGTATGTATAATTGATTATACGTAGAGAAAATAAAAACTTAGCTTTTGGTGGAGAACAACGCTTGTAACACGTTTCCCACAGACGGCGCCAATCTGTTGATGTAAAAAACTAGATCACTCTAATTCTTCAATCACAGATAAATAAATAAAACAAAGATTTTTAAAGTGGTTCGGCTAGGAATAAAGCCTACGTCCACTGTTATGTTATTGCTGAGTGTTTGTGGAATTCTTGATTACAAGTTCTCTCAAGAAATTCCCGTCCCCTTGAATGAGGATGATACAAGGTATTTATAGCCTTGAGGCTGTACATGAAAGGGTCGATACATTAAATGATATACATGTGAAAGGGTAATACATTTAATGCCCTTAGACTTGTGCGTCAAGGATAATCATTTAATGAACCAGTTGGACTGTTCGTTATCTGGCAATCAATGCTGTGGCCGAGATGCAGCTCGGATCGTCTGAGTAACTCGGGTATGTTGATCTTCCTGGTATTCAAGAGTTCCTCGGAGAGGTATGTTCCTCGGAGATGTATGTTCCTCGGAGCCTGTGAGTTCCTCGAAGAGGTATATTCCTCGGAGCCTGTGAGTTCCTCGGAGAGGTCTGTTGTTGCCATGTAGATAGCCAGGTGTCTTCGTATGATTGGTCCACGTTCAATCAAAAGATGTATGTATAATTGATTATACGTAGAGAAAATAAAAACTTAGCTTTTGGTGGAGAACAACGCTTGTAACACGTTTCCCACAGACGGCGCCAATCTGTTGATGTAAAAAACTAGATCACTCTAATTCTTCAATCACAGATAAATAAATAAAACAAAGATTTTTAAAGTGGTTCGGCTAGGAATAAAGCCTACGTCCACTGTTATGTTATTGCTGAGTGTTTGTGGAATTCTTGATTACAAGTTCTCTCAAGAAATTCCGGTCCCCTTGAATGAGGATGATACAAGGTATTTATAGCCTTGAGACTGTACATGAAAGGGTCGATACATTAAATGATATACATATGAAAGGGTAATACATTTAATGCCCTTAGGCTTGTGCGTCAAGGATAATCATTTAATGAACCAGTTGGACTGTTCGTTATCTGGCAATCAATGCTGTGGTCGAGATGCAGCTCGGACCGTCTGAGTAGCTCGGGTCTGTTGGTCTTCCTGGTATTCAAGAGTTCCTCGGAGAGGTATGTTCCTCGGAGAGGTATGTTCCTCGGAGCCTGTGAGTTCCTCGAAGAGGTATGTTCCTCGAAGCCTGTGAGTTCCTCGGAGAGGTCTATTCCTCGGAGCCTGTGAGTTCCTCGGAGAGGTCTGTTGTTGCCATGTAGATAGCCAGGTGTCTTCGTATGATTGGTCCACGTCAGCAGATTAAATTTGGTATCAACAAGAGTGAAAACATTTAGAAATACGTTCCCACAGACAACACCAAGTCGTTGATGTAAAAAACTAGAGTATGTCTAATTATTTAATTTTTTATCTTTAATTTTTTATTTTTAGAGAAGAGGTACTGAACCCCCACACATGTTATTAAAATATAGATATAGTCTCTCCAAGAAATACAAGCTCAAGAAAAGAAAGCTAATGGGGTGCCAATTTCCAAAATCTAGCAAAAATAAATATAGGCTTTTATTAGAATCCCATTACAGTGGAAAAAGAAAAAAACAAAATATTATAAAGAAACTGATCTAATGTAGTAGCAATTCATCTTTTCCAGCTTGTAATCACCTCTAACCATCATTGGAATATCCTTCACATTTTCGAAAATTTGAACCCCATTCACATTAACCCCAATATTGGCCAGACTATCACCAACCATATTTGATTCTCTATAGCAATGAGATAAAGAATAATTGATCCCGTTCAAGACTGACTTAACATCTCTAACAATGGATATTAATCTCCAAGGTGGAGTAGAGTCTTTATTGATCAGATTAACCACAAATAAAGAATCAGTCTGAATGTCAATTTCATTTAAATTCCTTTGGAGACATAGATTGATGTAGAGACTTAAGCTTTTAAGCTCCATCAGGGAATTAGTTGCCAATTCTTCATTTTGAGCAAACGCAAAAATCAATTCCCCCTTTTCATTCCTTACAATACCACCCATACCTCCTTTTCCAGGATTTACTTTGCAGGCCCCATCTATATTCAACTTTACTCTACCATCATGAGGGAATTGCCATTTGATAGGATATGAAATGATTGATTTAATTTTGAATTGCAGATCAAACACCTCATGAATTACTTCAGAAAAGGAAGAACCTCTTTTATCTAAACATTGGCATTTGCGAAGATCATATATTAAGGAGATAACATTATTTTTAAAAATCTAAAAGTTACAAATGATGCCTTTAAATAAGGAATTATTCTTGGCCTTCCAGATCTCCCACACAATAGCTAAATGAATAGATTTGCTCAGGAATTGTTCATAGCCCGACTTCGCAGCTTGCATCCACCAACTAATAATTAGACATGAAAGATTATTCCTATCTAATTTTATTCCCATCAACTTTGAGAAGAAGTCCCATAACAACGAAGCAAATGAACATTTAATAAACAAATGAGCAGAGGTTTCTTTACTAGCATTGCAGACATAGGAACGAGAACACATTCTAATCCCAATCCTTTTTCAAATTTCCATCAATGGGAATGCAAGAATTAATTACCCTCCACATATTTATAGATATTTTCTTTGGAGTTTTGGCATCCCAAATAATGTTGTGTGAAGAGTGCGACTGTGTGATAATTGATTAAATTGAACTCACAAGTTTCAATCAACCCTTATTTAATTAGAGTCCCTAAACATGCATCTAAGGTGCGTGTGTCAATCCACAAATAAATAAAGCATCTGACACAAAAAATATGCTGAGACACAGATTTCAGGAAAAAACCCCTTTCGGGTAAAACCTTTATTTCACTATGAATATATAAATCGCAACTTACAATTACGTAGAGAAATCTGCAATGGATCAACGTGCAGCCAACCCATAAACACACGCAGTCTTGAACTCACCAAGATAATACACGCAGCACCGCACCCTCCAAGGACTCGCAACCCAAACAACAAAGGAAGAACCGCAGCTCTCATCAATGACACGCAGCCATAACACTTTGTAGAGACTCCCTCAGCAATGACACGCAACCCTCGGTTGCAAATACCCCCCCACAAAGGTTGAACAGTAGCAAAGCTTGTGTTGTAGGGTTCCAAAAGATTCACAAAAGTAATTGAGATTTTTGTGTGTGAATCAAAAAGATGTTTGGCACATCAAAAAATGAAGTCTTGTTGTGTTTGAACTCTTAGAAATGTTTTCTCAAAGACTTGAAAAATATACCACCGAAATAGGTATATATATAGGAAATATAAGTTGGTGGAAAAATAACTCACGGAACTGTTCGATTTTATCACAGGCGGACCGGTCCAGTATGGAGGCGGATCGGTCCGACCTTGGATCGGTTCGTTTTTCAAAATGGCCTCTTCGATTTCCCTGCGATCCGGGGTATTCTGGTGCAAAGCGGATCGATCCGGTAGGGAGGCGAACCGGTCCGGAGGCGGATCGGTTCGTTTAAAATATGGGCGAACCGGTCCGGTTTACCAGAAAATAAAAAACTTTTAAAAGCCTCATTTTGCTTGAAAAAACTTACTTCTTATTTTTATAAAAAACATTTCATAAAAATTTCCTAATACTAAGTATGAACTTTAAGGGACTTAAAAACAAAATTTTACCAAGTTCATTCTCGCAGAGGTTATGATGTTGAAGACGCTTTGATGTTTGGATCCGTTGATGTAGATGCGATCTTGAATTTCTTCAACGGTGTAACGGCGTACGACATACAAATTGATAATGGACAAAAATGTCCTTACATTGTGAACTATAGAAGATGAACAGATAATCTTTAAGAAACCATAAGCTGAAGATAAGGAAAAAACAATATGCCTTTCTTTTTAGAAGTTTGATGTATAACATGGCCTTCATGAGACTAAATATTGCTCATGTAGTAGAAGGAATGAGCATGTTCATGACAAATCCATAAAAGCAAAATTGGGAGGCAGTGAAAGGGATACTCAGGTATTTACGAGGTACTACTAATTTATGTTTATGCTTTAAACCCCGATACACAAGATTACAGGGATATGTAGATGTTGACTTTGTTAGTGAGGTAAATCACATGAAAAGCACTATTAGTTAGGTTTCAAAACTACAGAACATATTTGCATTATTAAGTATATAAGAAAGGTACATAGCAGTAACGAAAGCCAACAAGGGGATAATTTAGTTAGAAGTATTGTTGGGAGAATTGGGATTCAAACAAGTGGATAATGTTTTGCACAATCATAGTCAAAGTTCTATACATCTCATAAATAACTCAATATTTCATTCGAGGATTAAGCACATCTAACTGCGTTATCATTTCGTTAGATCTGTTGTGGATGACGAGGTGTGAACACTTGAAAATATCCAATGAAGTAAGAATCTGACTATCAGGTTAACCGAGATAGTAACTTTAAATAAAAAGTGCTCAGCTTCGAGGGGTCTTCAAGTTTGGAAGACTTTAAAGTCTCATGCCGATCTTAATATAAATAACATATTTTAATTAATATTCAAATGAAATATTGTTGCAATGTGAAGACAAATGAAGAAGAAATTAGTTGGTGAGATATAACCTATTTTGGGCTACCCGTTTTACACCTTGGTTGTCCAAATGAAATAAGTGGTCGTTAAAAAAAATGGCTTCTTGTACAAAACTTATACAACTATGGCGTGGGGTAGTTAAGGAGGGGTATAGTAGAAATTATGAGCCATTGTCTCCACTAATATACCTATATAAGTGTAAAAAATCAACATAAATATACACACCAAATTGCAGAGAGTAGCAACCAAGCAATAAAAAGTGCAAATAATTTGTAAGAGGGAAAAAAAGGTGCAATAGTGAGCAAAGATAGAGTGTATAATAGTTGTAATTAATTTTATAGTTAAAGTGGGTGCGAGCCATGGATGTAGGCAAAATTTATCGAATATATTTGTGTGTATTTTTCTTGCACTATTACTCTTGCGTTATTTTTTCCTCTATAAGAGAAAAATTTATAATTGTTCAGTTTATTTTTATCTAGCTTATCCCGTTACACCCCATTGCACATCATGACCATCTCAAGTCTTCGAAGAGAAGAATCGTCGGTGACATTTGAAAGATTGAAGATCATCCTCACAACTTTACCCTGAGAAGTGTTAAAAGGTGGTTTGGTAAAGATTTAAAGTTCCAGAGGTGATTTTTAAAAGAGTTTGCTTTTAAAAGTTGTCAATATGATTTTTAGAAAGAATTTAAAATCTGTGCGAGGTCATTAGAACGATAACATATGTCATTCGAACGAGTTCTTGATTGTCGTTGAAATAAGTCCTTGTCGTTCAAATAAGATTTCAAACGTAACCTTTTTGGTGCATTCTGGAATGTCGTCTGAAGTTTCATTGGAGGACATTCGAACAAGATCAGATACTTCGTTCGAATGAGGTGTTAGTTCGTTCGAATGAGTACGTGTGTTTTAAAACAAATCTCATGATAGCTTTTACCCCTATCTCCTTGTAATAACTTTTCCTAAAAAAAGAGATAGAAGTTTGCATTTATTAAAAATCCTTTTAAAGTTCTTTTTATGGTCAAACTCTACATTTTTTAGTCTAAAACCAATGGATATTTGAGGATCACTTTTCTAAACCAAGAAGATTACATTCAAAAGTTCTGAAACCTTATAGATATTTTCTCTACTGTTGATTTGTAGAGTTGAGGCTCTATGAGTGAAGAAGAAAAGAATTACAATTTTGGAGGCTAATCAGTGTATACTGAGGTAAGATCTGCTTAATGTGGGCGGTGCTGAACTGCATCTTTTCTATTGAACATTTGAAGACATCTCCGCGTTATAATTAGTGGATCTCTAAATAGTTTGTAAGTCGTGAAGTGTTTGTTTTATCTTAAACAATGTTGCATTAAAGGTTTTGTCCAAAAGGGATTTTTCCTCTATTTCTTCTTTCTCTTGCTTGGTTTGGAGTTTGGTTTCATATATTTTTTCATGTTCACCTAATTCTAATCAAGATAAAATTTGGTTAAAAATTAGATATTTGTGTATTAACCCTAAGATACAAGTGAATCCATTTAACCCACCATTGTCAAATTGGTATCAGAGCAAGTTACACAAATTTATTGTGTGATCTTTATTTTGGGATCATATGGATACTTCATACAATAAGGTTCCTATTTTTCATGGGTTAAATTATGCATACTGGAAAGCTCGAATAAGGTTGTCACTGAAGTCGATTAATGCGAGTGTGGCTTGTTTTTTAAATGCGGTGGACACCACCGATTGTGACTAATGACGATGTCATAATTCCTAAACCTGACACTTCTTGGACGCATGATGAATTTAAATGGAGCAATTTTAAATTCAAAGGCTTAAGTGCAATTTCTGGTGCAGTCACTCCCAACAAATTTCATCGTATTATGATGTGTACCACATCTAAAGAACCATGGGATATCCTCCAACTCACTCACGAGGGTACTAATGTTGTGAAAGATTATAAGATTCAAAATATTACCACATAGTTTGAGATCATTACTATGCTGGAATCTGAGGCTTTTGATGACTTTTATGCATATTTATCTGATATAGTAAATTCCAGTTTTAATTTGCATAAGAGAATTCCTAAGATGAAAGTCATGAAAAAGATTTTGAGATCCCTACCGTCCTTTTTTATCCCTAAAGTCATAGTCCTTAATTCTTTGAAAATTTTAAATACGCTTAGGTTAGAAGAACTCATAGGAGACATTCAAACTTATGTAATTGATATGTTCCCTAAAACTGAAAAGAAAAAGGAAATAGGGATTTCTTTGAAAACCCAGTCGAAAAAGAAAAAGGAAAAGTTTTTTTTTATTCTGATTTTGAGTTTGAGTTTGATTTTGAGCTTGATGATCTTTCCTTGTTTGTGAAAAATTTCAAAACATTTCTTAAATTTAACAAACAAAATTCTTTTAAAGAAAATAAGGATGTGAGAAAAATAAAAATGGCAATAAGGACAAGAATGTTTTTAAGAATGATCAAGTGAGATGTTTTGAACGTGATGGAAAAGGACACAAAGCCCATGAGTGTCCCACTAGGCTAAAGAGATAGGGAAAATGAAAAGTTTCATATAAAGTTATTCTTAGCGATAGTGACGTCGAGTTGGTGTATTCTAAGGATGAATCACTCATGAACCATGCCTTGCGTTCATGTCCAGTCTCGTTAGTACTTTGAGTTCATCCCATACTGGTGAGGACTTTTCTAAATGTGGTGTCCTCGACACTTTGTCGAATTATTTTGGAGACAATTAGAGTGATCAGGAGAATTTGAGTGAAGAAGAAGGTGAACTTCAATGCACTTACGACGAACTTTACAAAGAGTCTTTGAGAACCAAAAGGCAAAATATGAGCTTGACTGTTAGGGTGGTGTTTGATTTAGAGAAAGAGGTGAAATTCTTGAGAGAGTATAAGGCGTCAGTGAGTCAACTCAAGAAGTTAAAAGTTTCTTTGTATGAGTAATTTATTGTGGTTGGTAGGGAGAAGAGCGATTTGACTAACACTGTGTAAAACTTGAAGCTTGTGTATCCCAACTTGAGCCAGATCTCAAATGTGTCAGGGAGGTCAAGGTCACTTTAGAGGATACGTCACAGAAGGAAGGAAAGATCTTCCTCACTCCCACTTTAGGTCTCAACGAGAGGAAAGGAATAGGTTACGATAGTGCATCCACTTCCAATGCTGCACCCGAATCGATTTCTGAGTTTATGATGGATCCTTATGGCCCTCGACCTAAACCACCAAGGAACGCATCCTAGGAGTTTTGATCAAGGTATATCCAAGCCTGTTTATGTTTGTTCCCATTGGAAATAAAGAGGTCACCTAAGGGAGTTTTGTTTTAAGCTAAGGAGAATTTATCACATGTGTGTTCCCTGACATATTCCTATACGAGTTCACACATGTTCTCGCAGGCACTCCCACACATGTATCCATACATGCTCCTGCACACCACCATAGATATTTTGAGAGTTTTCGAGAGCAAGTGAAATTTTTAGTCAAAACTTCTCAATGTTTAATAAATGAATTTCAAAGAATGTCTACTCCTTTTGAGAAAACCTCGTGGACTAATAATTGAGGTTATGACTTTTATCTAGTATACAGTGTTTATCATGTTCATATCATTTGCCCATATTGCTAGATTACTTTTTTATGTTTATACATGTTTATACTTTTTGATATATTTTGAAAAACAAATACAAAAAGATTTTGATTTTTTTAGATAAAGTTAAAAAAAATGAAAAAATATTTTATTTTTGAGAAGTTTTGAAAAAGAGAAAGATTTATGTATATTGTTTTTCACCATATATGGATGTGCATTTAGGATGTTCGAATCACAACTTCCTTCCATCCATTCATGTGACTTTTTTATGATGTTTTGATACATGGATTCGTTTCTTTAATGTGCTTAATAATGTGTGTCTAGCATTTCACTGTTCATTACGATTACTTTCTTTATGCAAGAATCTTTATCATTTTTGTTGCACACTTACACGGAATTTTTGAATACTTTACTTACTTGTCATATGTCGAATATGGTGTTCTCATCTCAATAGTATTTAATAATGAACTAAATGTACTAGAGATAAGTTGTGCTTGTAAAAACCATTGCCCGAATTTCGTTTTTCGAAAAAGTCATTTTATGTTAAGCAATGGAAAGGGGCTACGAAAGAGAAAATCCTTTTTGCGTTAAATCCACCATATGCAAAAAATCCTAAAAGATTAACGGCATAAAAAAACCGAAGTACCAAGGCCATTCATTTATTTACATTGATACTTCGCTACATAAGAGCAATATGATATCTTCAAAATTTTGAGAGGGCATTCTTAAATATGTGAGATATTGAGGGTGTTATAAAGTATAAGTTCAATGGGTTTTCACAACGAACTCTCTTGAAAAATATTAAATAGTTTGGCGTTATTGTTTTGAGAATCATTTAAATTCATGGCATGTTGCATAAGTCGAGTAAATTTTATCTTGTTCAACACTCTTTCACCTAAGGTTGTAATTGAGTTCTTTCTTTAGAAGCATCTCATTGACATCATGCACCAATATTATGAATGCCTGTGTTGCTTTGCCCATGAAAAATGATCACACTATTATATTTCGTTATCATGATTCGGATATTTTAGTGTTATTCCATTATGTGATGTATTTCATACTTACACGTGCCTTTTATGTACATATACTAATTATACTTGAAAAATTAAAAATAGTTGCTTGACAGCCTTTTGGATTCATGTGATGCTAACGTTTCATGCTTAATTTCTTCCTCTTTGTCTATAACGGACAAAAAGGGGGAGAACAAATTGAGGGGGAGTTTATTTTTCTTTAAAATAATACGTGTCACGATATTTCTTTTGTCTCATGTGTGTAGTTCATTCTGCCTTTATGATGATTTCATTAACCACAAAACATGAAGACTCATACATTTATGAGTTTTCGTTTCTTGGTTTGGGAGGGCATTAATTGTATTAGTCTTAGGGGTCAATTTTGGTTTCGGTCAGTGTTTAGTATCGAAATAGCCAAAAGGGAAGATTTGTAAGAGCAAAATTTATAATTTCTCCGTTTATTTTTATTTGGCTTATCCTGTTACACCCTACTACACCTTCATGACCATTCTCAAATCTTTGAAGAGAAGAATCGTTGGTGACATTTGAAGGATTGAAGATCATCATCACAACTTTACCCGAGAAGTATCAAGAGGTGGTTTGGTAAAGATTTAAAGTTTAAAGGGTGGTTTTTAAAAGAGTTTACTTTTAAAAGTTTTCAAAATATTTTGAATTGATTTTTAAAATTTTCTCTAGGTCATTAGAAAGACAACATATGTCATTCGAACGAGTTCTTGATGGTTGTCAAAACGAGTCCATGTCATTTGAACAAGATTTAGAGCGTCCCCTTTTTGGAGCATTCTGAAATGTCGTTCGAAGTTTCATTGGAAGACGTTCGAACGAGATCAAGTACTTCATTCGAACGAGGTGTTAGTTCGTTCAAAAGAGTACGCATGTTTTTATTTTTTAAAACAAATATGATGAAATCTTTTATCCCTATCTCATTGTAACAACTTTTCCAATAAAAGGAGACACGTATTTACATTTATTAAGAATTTTTTTAGAGTTTTTTTATCAAACTCTTCATTTTTTTCACCCAAACCCCGTGAATCTTTAAGGATCACTTTTTGAAATCAAGACATATTCTAAAAGTCTAAACCCTTGTAGAGATTTTCTCTACTGCTGATTTGTGGAGTCAAGGCTCTACGGATGAAGAAGAAAGGAATTTCAATTCCTGAGGTTGATCAGTGGATACCGAGGCAAGAGTTGCTTATTGTGGGCAGTGCTGGACTGCATCATTTTCAATTGAAGATTTAAATACTTCTTCACGTTATACTTAGTGGATCTCTAAGTAGTTTGTAAGTCGTCAAGTGTTTGCCTTATCTTAAAAAGTGCTAAATTAAAGGTTTTTCATGAAAGAGGTTTGTTCTCTATTTCTTCTTCTTCTTCTTCTTGTTTGGTTTAGAGATTTGGTTTGAATTTGGTTTCACACATTTTTGCATCTTCACTTAATTTTAATCAAGATAAAATTTGGTTAAAAATTGGATCTTTATGTATTAACCCTAAAAGACAAGTGAATCCATATAACCCAGCATTTTCTGTCTTTGATGTAATTTTGGATTCACGTCGCGTGTTTCCAGATGGGTGTTATTTTGTTGTTCTCTTGATAGATTAAATTCCAATATCGTGGAAAAATTATTGACGAAATTAGTAACATCTAATTACACAACTATTGGCACAGAGGACAATATTAACACAATAGAAATTAAATTAACCATAGTTGGCGGCCATATATTAAACATGACTAAAGACTAATAATATGTTAGGAGAAAATTAAACTTTCAATGCATTAACATCTTAAACAACATCACATGTTATATATGTATCAATTCATATCAAATAAAATTTTCAAGAAAATTTCTTTTAAAACATTGGTTAAAAAATTCCATCTTTTTTCCATCCCACTCAGTTTCAAAATTCGTTGATCATGTTCGAAAAGAAAATTGGACCAAATCAAAAAGGGTATAATATACTATTAATTTGAGGCGAAGTGAGTTTAATATTCTTAACTGTATCGTCTCTATAAATGACAAACTAAGGCGATGTAGGTCCATCCTGGCCCATGAAGTGGAACATCACAATTAATGATGCCTCTTGAAACTTGTTAAGGTCAAAGAATATAGTTTTCATGAAACTTGTTTTTGGTGATGCCTCTCTAAATGTAATGCAAAAAATAAATAAAAAATGGAGATCGAGTACACGCTTATTTTTCATGTTTCACTTCATTTAAAATTATCTCTATGAATCTTTTCCACAACCAACTTATGGAGTTACTTCTCTAATCACGTTATGGATAACAAATTTTAAGTAGTAAAGAGCTATATGATTGTTCAAAACCAGATAACGATCTTTAATTAGATCTTCATTGTCTTATTTGCTTGCATCATTTAGAATTGGGAGCATTCCTTTTCATTTAAACATAGGAGAATATCTTGTATACCGTAACACCACGTATTTTTGAATAATTATGGATTCAATTATTTTTTGTATTTTTTAATAACACGTGTGAAGTATTTAATTAAAATAAAATATTGAGTATTTAATAAATATCAATTGGATTAGATTAAGATTAGTATTTATCTAAAAAATTTACTAAATGTGTTTATAGTTAATAAAATACAATGAAATGTTAGTGCGTCGTTGTGAGTGGAACGACATAATTTTTTACGATATCTCAACCAGGGCTTGTCAGTAGATTATTTTAAGGTTGCGATAGAAAACTTATGTAAAGTGACTCGGATGGAGATTTCAAGTTCACGGTTGGTTCCGAATGGGGCGAGATAGGCAAAATTCAGTACCCGGGAGTAGTATTTAGGATCCAGAGATTTTTTAGACTAGTCCGGACTCATGTAGGAGTATTTGGGTCATTTTAAAATAGCCTAATAACCTAATTTCCGGATTAGTGTTTAAATATAAATGTTAGGTAGCCCTACCATTAGTTACAAACCCTAAAAGAGAGAACGAAGAGAGGATAAAACAAGGGAAAAGCTAGAAGGGCTAATATGGGAGGGAACTCAAGAGATTTTAGCATCAAACTCATCACACATAAAGGAGATCAGACCCTACAATCATCTCAAGGCAAGTAATTAACTTTCTTTAAATTAAATTGAGGTGAATCATGTTCATACCATGGTAGGTGTAGAACAAAACCATTTTTAAGAAGGCTTTTCATACAAAAATGGTGTTTCTGAAATTGATATCATGGGTAGTTTTAATTGACTAATTAATGATGAAATACAAACTTATATTGCTGGAATTAAAGTCTTATTAGAGATTTAGAGGATGGTTATGTTTATTTGAGGATTTTGGAACAAAATCTAGGGTTATGATGGAATGCTCTTCTTATAAACAAGTCATGAATTTAATTGATGATATCAGATAAATCTTTGGTATTTGGGTGATTGTTTACTATTAGAACCATCTAGGATCCATTCTCTTAGGTTATATACATTTTAATGGAGGTATAATATCATATTGAAGGGTTATGGGTCGAAATTGGAGAAGAAGGTTCGCTGAACAGGGGTAACAAATCAGTTCGCATGTCCAGCCAAACCGGTTTGGGTTTCTGGGCGAACCGACTCATAGTCTGGTTGAATCGATTTGGATTTTTGGCAGGTTCAAGATTGGTTGTTCGATTAAAGGGTTATTTTCGGAGGGTTAAAATGAAATTAATAAACCCGTAAGAATAAGAGAGAATTATTTGGGTGGTTTAGAAAGATTTCAAATTACCTATGGATGAATGGGTAATTAAAGTTGGATTAGAGATAATGCGAGAAATAATTGACGAGAAATTTTAAATAACGAATTAAGTGGGTTGAATTCGTAAATATTTGATGTGTGGATTAGTTGGGTAAGTCCGAGTGTTTTAGCAGAGTGAAGCTACTTAATAAACTTAATTATGATATACGATGTACCGGTTGGGTAGGTCCGGGCATTTTAGTAGGGTGACGCTACTTTACTATTTAATTAAGGAGAATTAAAATAAATTAAGAGTCGGGGGGACAGACTCGGGATCAATGGTCTAGTGCTTCATTGGTTGGAACGAATTAGCTGACTTTTGTGACTATACATACGGATATAGAGACAGTATAGATACGAATATGAATAATATATGTGTGTATTATATTCATGTGAAATATACCCCTCGAGTGCTATCAGCAAGGGTTACACGATGTGGTTGGTTTTCCCTGGCGAAACACACCAAGCCAAGTATCGATCCCAGGTTATAGTGCCATGTTTATACCTTGTGTGATGGTTATTCGAAGTGAGAGAATTAGGGTATGGTTGGAACTCACTATCGAAGGACTATGATCTCCTCCAATACGTTTGCGATTTTACCGAGTCGGTATGAGAGTCGACCCCTGGTAATCAGGATGAAGTGAGTATACCCTGGATGATGATAGCATTGTAGAGAAAGGCATCCAATGAGTTATTACTCGGGGGATGGTATCTAATGAGTTAGTACTCGGGGGAATGCATCTAATAAGTTAATACTCTAGGGATGGCATTCAATGAGTTATTACTCGGGGAGATGACGATTATACGCGATATATGTTGTAGTATCACTTTACGTATGTATGTATGTATGTATGTATATGTATATGTATATATATATATATATATATATATATAGAGAGAGAGAGAGAGAGAGGATCAAGTGAGGTCCCCAGTTTGAGAACTCTGAATGAGGTCCATTTTTTTAAAATAGTAAAAAAAATATTTTGGAGCTGATTTTTTTTTATAGTCCTTCTGAAATGTTTAAAAACCATAGAAAAAAAATCAGTTCCGAAATATTTTTTTTACTACTTTAAAAAAGTGGACCTCATTCAGGGTCCTCAAACTGAGACCTCACTTGATCATTTCCCTATATATATATATATATATATATATTAGTGTGGTAATTATATACGAATTTAATACTTTAAGAGTGAATGCTACAAATAACTTGTATAAAGTTATGAGAATGATAAATGATGAGATGATTAATTAAGCTAATGAGAGAAATAGCTAAGAAGTGAACGATAAACAATACTCGGGGTAAAGTGTTGTATTAGTGAGATTTGCTACAGGATTGGTTAAATGGGGTAGTGTACTAGGCGGGTTAAGATGTATGCGCTAGGTGTGCACCAAAGTTAAGAGGTGAAGGGTATGTCATGGGAGTGCGAGACCGACTTAAATATAGAAAGTTTTACTGCACCTTAATTACTTGCAAATATTTTTAAAAGATTTTGGGCTCTTACCCATATCAAATTTATTTTCTAAAAAACTTTTAGGTGTTTAGCCACAAGGACGCCATGGATGACTATTCTTTCCAGGGGCACGAAGTTGTAGCTGATGTAGAGGCTTGCAGGTTGCTGAGTAGCCGCTTCACGTATTGCATTCTAAATTAGGTTCTCTATTTCGGTATTGATTGGGCGTGTTTCCCCTTTTCATTCAAACTTGTGTATTTCAGAATTCTATTCAGATAGATTAGATGTGATGAATTATACCCACTATTTATCTCTGCCAAAGTTCTAAAAAATGAGGGGCGTGATCGAGGGTAGAGGCCAAGCCTTAGAGGCCTAGGCGGGTCTTAGGCATAAAAAGGCGTGAAAAGGCATTTAGGCCTTCTTAATATATTGTAATATTTTTTAACCATAGCATGGCTATTAAATTACTAAAATTGTATATATCATAAAAATATGCCTGAATATATGCAAATTAA
The DNA here is from genome assembly GCA_949130495.1 of Sambucus nigra. Classification (NCBI taxonomy): domain Eukaryota; kingdom Viridiplantae; phylum Streptophyta; class Magnoliopsida; order Dipsacales; family Adoxaceae; genus Sambucus; species Sambucus nigra. The sequence continues at coordinate 468,532,641 of OX422215.1, read as the reverse complement.
AATACTATTTGATTATTTTGGATGAGATAATGGTCTGATTTGTAAAAAAATTCTTTAAAAGCTCGTTTTAATAAAGCATTGTTATTTTTAGAAAAAAATGCGCCTTAAGGGTTTTACCAAGAATAAGGCGTAAAAAGCTTAAGGCGGGGCGTTTCTCCCAAGCCTCAAGCCTAGGCGTGCCTAGGTGGAGCCTTGGCGGATTTTTTAGAACAGTAATCTCTGTTTTACATTTTACATCGTGGTTTCATTTATATTGATTAATTCTTTTTGGGATTATTGTAATTTGGTTAATATTGTTTTATGTTAATGAAAAATAAAATTTGGCATCGACTTATTTAATTAATAGGTTGTTAGTAATTTAAAATGTTTCCTACGATGATGCTAAGAATAAATCAGATAAGACTCCTATTTTATTTTAGTAAATCTGATTGAAATAGGAGAGGTGTCCCATATACTTCCCATGAACTAGGCTTCAGCCCCATTCTGTTTTAGGCCTTTAAGACTTCCTTAGCATCTCTTTTGTAGTCTGGCTATCTTTCTTAGCGACTCTATAGACCACAAAAGGAAAAGAAAGTTTTCCTTTGGAATCTAGGAGATGGAGGTATCTCCATTTGCTGTGGACTAAATATGAGAACTATATACTCCCTTCAGTTTTCTTTTTGCCAAAGAATAGGACCAACAACTTGAATATCACTGGAAAATTGTTACCACATTCAGTGACTAGTTTGTATTGCATGTGGCCGTTGCTCCTTTGAAATAATTGAGAAACCCGAATATGTTCGGTGTGTGATAATTGATTTAAATTAAATTAAATTCGCAAGATTCCAAGTAACCCTTATTTAATTTGGGTCTATTTAGAAACAACCCATAAATAAACAACTACGTGTGTGTGTGTGTGTTAAACCATAAATAAAGCATGCGACACAAAGTTAAGGAAAAATCCCCGCAGGGCAAAACCTTTTATTTCACTATAACAAGTAAATGGCAACTTACACAGATTACAATGAAATACAGTGACACACGAATACCCGCAGGTGTCGGTCGGTGTCGGCAGCAATGAATCCACACGCAGCAAACCCACATGAACCTCAGTCCAATCAACAAAGGAAGAACCGCAGCACTCCTCAATGACACGCAGCTATAAAACTTTGTAGAGACTCCCTCAGCAATGACACGCAACCCTCGGTTGCAAAGATCGCTCCACAAAGGTTTGAACAAACACAAGGTTGTGTTCTTGGGTTACCAAAAAGATTCACAAAGATTTGGCAATTTGTGTGAATAAAAAAACCTAGAGTCTTGGGCTAAATAGGTGAAGACTTAGAGTATTTAGGACTCTGAAAATAGTCTTGAAAAGTCTTGGAAAACAAATCCCCAGAGTTGGTTTAAATAAGAAAACTTTGAGCCTAAAAAATCTCCAACAGATCTGGCCGAATTTATCCCAGGCGGACCGGTCCGGCTTGGGGGCGGATCGGTCCAGTTGACCGGATTGGTTCTATTATTCCAGGCTTCATCGGTTCGCTTGCGGTCCGGGGTATACTGGCCTTCAGCAAACGGATCGGTCCGGGTATGAGGCGGACTCGTCCGGTTAACCGGATCGGTTCTTTTACTACAGGCGGACCGGTCCGGTCTGTCAGACTTTGATTCTTCTTCTTCTTTTGATATTCGGATCCGTTGATGAATATATGAATCTTGAATTTCTTCAACGGTGTAACGGCGTGCGACATAATAAATTGTTAATGGACAAAAATGTCCTTACAAATATCCCCCTATGTCTATGCCGGTACATACATAAAAACAAAACATCCGAATTATCAAACAACTAAAAATGCCTATACAAATCTACCCTTCCATGAACCCAAAACTGGAAAGATACAATTGAATAAGACTACAGCGTTTGCTCTTCAATTCTTCAGGAATCTCAACACTTTTCTCATCAGGGTGTGTAATCCAATGATAATCCATGTAGTACCTACACACATGAGACAAAGCAAAATACCAAGTGACATATCGAGTTTGAAATGAGATAAACATATATATCAATTTATGAGCAAACTCAAACTTTCAAATCTCCCCCATAATAAGATAATTCTTTCTCCCCCTTTTTATGATGTCCCCAAATAGACAAATGAGAAGAATGAATCAAATAAGCACAATCGGGGTGTCACGGTATACAAATCAAGGCATCAATCAAATTGCAAACGTGCTCTTGCAAGGAGATGTTAAAAAAAATCTTCACAAACTATTTTTGAATTTTTCAAATTTTTCGTACAAAAAAGAAGATACCAATTTGAACAAATATGATACAAAAATCACACCATGGATTTAGACTCAAACAACCAAGTCATGGAAACAGAATGAATGGGTGTGAACACATTCGATTGGTAAATCAACTCAATCAATCATATGTGCACGATGCATACGTGTACTCCTAACGAATGAACATCAAAGGTATCCTTAGGTGTAAAAGTTTGTTGAATTTAGATGACATCATCTTATGCAAATCAACAAATCAAAGTCAAATGATTTCCACACCAATAACGTCCAAAACTATATAGCGCATTTTCAAGAATTTCAAGGACGTGCAAACCCGTTTTAAATTCTCCAACCAAACTCCCTCATATATATTTTCTTTTAGAGGTAATCTAAATTCTCAAACTTTGGAGAATTGGTGCAAAAACCTAAATGGCCCATAATTTGGCGTGAATATCTTTTTATTGCCTTTAAATTTTTTCGGGCTCTTTTAACCTCTTTGGACCTCGGATAATAAAATTCCTCAATTTTTTAGGTCCTTTTTAACGGTGGCTTTTGCGCAAAGGATAGATAATTACCTTTTCGCAGCCCCTCCCCGTTATCAAACAAATCACAGAAACTCACAAAACAGTTTTTATATGCACAATTTCCTTATCAAAATTTATCGCGCTTGGTTCGTTTTAAGGACAGGATTGAAGTGAAAACACCCAACCAACATGTGATAAGACAAGCACAATAATCAAACAAATCCGTGCAAGTGTGCAATAAAGGAAACATGAGTCAATCATGTAGGAAGTAACACTTAATTACATCTTAATGACTCCAAACATTATAAAGCACAAGGATGAATTGACCTAATGTCTCAAAACACTATCAAATAGTCACATGAAAAAATGAAATGATGTTGTGACTCGGTCATCCAAAGTGTTCATCCATAAACGGTGACAAAATACAAAAATCTTTTTGGATTTTTCAAAAATTTTGTCAAAATAAAATCTTTTTGTATTTTTCAAAAAAAATTTAAAACAAAAATATATACAAAAAGTACACATGTCATAACACTAGCAAACAAGTATAAATCATGAAACCACAACTAGTGTATGACAAACATGCAAACACAATCATCTATATGATATGGCAAGTGAAGAATCATGTGCAAGCAATCGAGAATCAACTTGTCTAAAATCTAGTGTATCCAAAAGTGATTTTCTAACCCAAATAGATGTGAAACATCGTGTGGGGGCTTTGGAAAACACGGGAACACTAGACATAAACTTCCTAGGACTTTTTCCAAGATCAAAACAAAAACGCCTAAGGTGACCTTTCCTACCACAATATGAACATGTGTAAACGGGTGGAATGACACGTAAAGTGTGATCTTTTCTAACATCCTTGGACTTAGTTGACCCTCTAAAACAAATAATGGCTTTGGATTTAGCATTAGAAGCATGAGAAGACGATGAGCCATTACCATCACTATCAAACATACTTGAGTCTGTCAAATCATTTTTTAACTTCAAAATTTTTGACTCAAGCAAAGAATTAGACTCTTACAAATTAAGGGACGCCTTCTTCAAATTGTCAATCAAACCTAGAAGGTTATCTCGCTCCCCCTCAATTAAAGCAAACTTTTTCCTAAGAGTCTCTTCACGTGCCACAAACTCATTGACTAAAATATTTTTATCATCTTTGGCACAAACACAAACCATCGAATTTTTAAGGTCCTCCAATTCTTTTTCTAAAAATAGGACCCTTTCATCACTCTCCTTCTTGGACAATTTTAAAGAAACAAAGTCATGGTCCAAGGAAACAACTTTTTCACGATAAAAATCTCTTTGATTTTGAACCGTTTGCAAAAGATCCATCGCGGATTTAAAACGAGAATTTTCTTTTTCCAAAACTTTAATTATTTTGCAAAGTTTCAAATTCAAACTTTTTAAATTTTCAGCGCGGTCGTGAACTTTTTCAAAAATAGGCTCCTCATTAAACAGGCGTTCCATTGAAAAATTGCGATTTTTCACAAAATTGATTTTTAAAAAAAAATCAATATCACATGATTTTGCGGAAAATAGGAATACGCGATAAATTAGCGTAACCCGCTCTGATACCAATTTGAAAACGTGAGTAGACAAATTGTATCAGAAAGTAAATCCTCAAAAAATCAGGATCACGCGATAAATTAGCGTGACCCGCTCTGATACCAATTTGAGAAACCCGAATAGGTTCGGTGTGTGATAATTGATTTAAATTAAATTAAATTCGCAAGATTCCAAGTAACCCTTATTTAATTCGAGTCTATTTAGAAACAGCCCATAAACAAACAACTACATGTGTGTGTGTGTGTGTGTGTGTGTGTCAAACCATAAATAAAGCATGCGACACAAAGTTAAGAAAAAATCTCCGCAGGGCAAAACCTTTTATTTCACTATAACAAGTAAATCGCAACTTACACAGATTACAATGAAATACAGTGACACACGAATACCCGCAGGTGTCGGTCGGTGTCGGCAGCAATGAATCCACACGCAGCGAACCCACATGAACCTCAGTCCAATCAACAAAGGAAGAACCGCAGCACTCCTCAATGACACGCAACCATAAAACTTTGTAGAGACTCCCTCAGTAATGACACGCAACCCTCGGTTGCAAAGATATCTCCACAAAGGTTTGAACAAACCCAAGGTTGTGTTCTTGGGTTACCAAAAAGATTCACAAAGATTTGGCAATTTGTGTGAATAAAAAAACCTAGAGTCTTGGGCTCAATAGGTGAAGACTTAGAGTATTTAGGACTCTGAAAATTGTCTTGAAAAGTCTTGGAAAACAACTCCCCGAAGTTGGTTTAAATAAGAAAACTTTGAGCCTAAAAAATCTCTAACAGATCTGGCCGAATTTATCCCAGGCGGACCGGTTCGGCTTGGTGGCGGATCGGTCTGGTTGACAGGATCGGATCTTTTATTCCAGGCTTCATCGGTTCGCTTGCGGTCCGGAGTATACTGGCCTTCAGCAAACGGATCGGTCCGGGTCTGAGGCGGACCGGTCCGGTTAACCGGATCGGTTCTTTTATTGCAGGCAGATCGGCCCGGTCTGTCAGACTTTGATTCCTCTTCTTCTTTTGATATTCGGATCCGTTGATGAATATATGAATCTTGAATTTCTTCAACGGTGTAACGGCGTGCGACATAATAAATTGTTAATGGACAAAAATGTCCTTACAATAATAATCGGCTGCAATTTAAGTTGTTAAAGTCATCACAGAGTCCTATATTGTAAATCTCATCAATTCCGAATGACCCATTTCCAAATCATTTCACCATTCAGCTGATGCACCGAATCCCAGGTAAGACTTCCTCTGATTGGCTTAATAGTAAACACAACTATTAGTTCATCTCATTACAAAACTGAATAAAAGATTGAGAATCAGGTGCTGTTTATTTGCACCTCTAAATTCTGAACTTCAGCCATTCAGATTTCAGAGGGTGCAAAAACATATTTGTTTTTCATAGAATTCAGATAGCAACTGTAATATTTTTTAGTTAATGGTTCAGAGGTTCTAATTGTTATTTAAAATATATACTTTTGTGTTTTATCAAATTTAAAATATGAAATAAATCATATTTATGCAATAAATTAATATCACTCTAAAACTTACAAACGAAGAATATGACTGAATCAAGTGTTTGACACTCTCTCCTTAAGACAAAATGCGCTCCTGCTACGGTGCTTACGGCATTGAACAATGAGCGTTTGCCTCCCAGGATAAAACGGTCTCGACACGCGCAAGAAGCACTTCAGTGTGCGTGTCCCACGAACCAATTATGTTTGATACTCTATCCGACTCGATCGGGAATGGAAAGTATAGAAAATATTTTTCCTCCTTATTTCCTCTCTAAAAAAAGAAGACAAGTCTTGTATTTATAGAAAACAAGGTGTTTTTTCATAAAAAGACATGTCTTTTAGAAAACAGTCACTTTAGGGACGTTTTTCATAAACTGTCACAACTTATGGTGAACAGTCACGACCTTTAAGGACGGTTTTGAAAAACAGTCACTATATAGCGAACAGTCACAACCTTTAGCGACAGTTACAAAAATCCGTCCCAGCAAATAAAATTTCCCAATAAACTTCATACATAAAAGGGGCACTTTGATACCAAATTTCTTATTCATCATTTATCCGTTTTAAACAAATAAATATATCGCGTGACTCGTGATGCTACAAGGAACGCGGACGTACTTGGCCCTACTTTGACCAATATATTAATTTGGTTATAAAATATTTTGTGTAAAAACACAATATTTTCCAACAATCCCCCACATGAATGAAATTTGGGTGAAGAATCAAATGAACATGAAGACAAATTAGACAGAGTATCAGTGGAAAAGAGCTGCATCGATAAAGATAGCTTTTGGCCTTGAATCTTTCCTAGTGAGAGACTATCGGGTTTACTGGTCAATCAATGAACGCGATGTCTTGAATTAATCAACCTTTTTGTGTAAACCGAGACAATAGAATTCACACAGTCCTTCTCCGAACATTCTTGGTTCTCACTGTTGTGTCCGTTTTGGCCTTGGACACCTACTGGTTTCATGAGTGTGTTAGAGAATTTAACAATGTAGCAGTTGGCTATTCTCATAGAAGTGGCCCCTTCTCGCTCACATAGGTGATTTCTATAAAGATCATCCCGCTAATACCCCACTTGACCCATATGTTCAAGATATAGAAATCATTAAAATAAAATTTATCCTGTTACACGCGATAGATAGTGCACTGACTCATCCTAGGAATGGGAGGAAGAATTTATTTTCTTCTCAGTGCTAACTGAATCGCACGTAATTAGGTTGTCCCGTTGAACCTAATTCTTGGGATCTCCAGTCATTTAGGTTGGGTTTCCATTATGGCAATTCTTTTAGGTTTTAACCGGCTGTAAGCCCATTCCCCATTGATGAACTTCTCTTACTCTCTCGTTAGCGGATCCGCAATGATTTTATTAGGCCTAATGTTATCACTAACAAAGAAAGATTTCTTTATGGTTTTATGTCATGACTAATAAGTCGTGACTTGCCAAATTACTTTATGCCTTTTCAAGCAATGATTTCCAATTGCAGGAACATGCATTAGAATTGTTATCTCAAATCATCCTCTTTAAAATTGTCAAGGTACCTTGCTTTCTAGGAAATAATATTCATATTCCATCATAAGAGGATTTCCAAACATTAACACCTCTAATCGTGCTAATATATCACTCGGAATACGAGTCTCGAAAGTCATATATTTTTTTAAAATATATTCATAATTTCCTAATGTTTATGTCATTTGTCACTTATATCTTAGTATCGATATTTAACAACTCATTTATACTTTAGACTCTTTGATCCATTATCTTTATTCTAAAGATTTGTGTACACTTTTAATCATTTCCATCCTTGGAATATAATCAAAGTACTTAATTATTAATTATCGTTCAATCAATGAAGTATACACTTCTCTAGACAAATGCACATTGGAAATACTATAGTACATTAAATGTACTTATGCAATCAAATACTACACTTTCAGTAGTGTTTATCCTATTTTCAATAGGAATCATCTTTGTTTCTATTTTTGGATAGAAATTATTGCTATCGCCTTAGATAAATACCCCCACATTTATCATAATTCATACAAAGGTTCTCAACTTTTCCCATAATTTTTTTTTAATCGTGGGTTAATGTGTTGAGAATATAACTCATAGAAAACACAATACTTCCCCCACAATTTCAAACATAAATTTGAAATTATACAAAATTGATATATTTATTCTCAACCTCCAAATTCTTTATTTTTCTTTAAAATGAAATGATATTAATGTATATTTGGACCAACACATATGTCCATTTATAAGGTATACATTCATTTCATTCTAAATAAAATTTAGTTGAGATAAGTTTCTCTACTTTAGTGATTTCGACATTTAATCGTATATTCCTTATTGTTCCATAGGCCTACAAATGTACTTGTCACAATTCTTAGTATTAAACTAAAGTTGTGTCACACATAATTTATATGCCTCAAAATCATTTCAACATAATATAAATATTGGACTTTAAAATATCATAATATAAAATATGCAATTTGGGTACTTGCCCTCTTTGAGTTTACTAGTTGTGGAGTCTTGAGATTACGCCTAAGTCTCCAATGAGACCATAATTTGATTCTACCTTCTTTAAAGCAGTTGTGAAACCGCTCGGTTCTGAATCCCTTGATCATTTATATTGATTTATGATTTAATTATATACCATCTTTAAAGCAGTCGTTAAACCGCTCAGTTCTGAATTTTGAATAATAAATCCAATAAATAGATATGTAATCATGCCACACTAAATTTTCTCCATTGAAGAACAAGTTCGACAAACGCATTAATTGGAAGTATAAGATTCTTCCAAAATGAATTTATATATTACGGAAAGGAATGTAGCACTTTATATCAACTAAAGACTCTCATATCTTTTGCAATCTTCATCGCATCTGATAACATTCAATATAGTCAAGAGGAGTAACATATTGAAATTAATCATATCCACTCTTTCAAGTCTATGGAAAATTGAGCACCACGATATCAATACAAATTGTATTTATTTTTCATCAACGTTAACATTAATTGAATGTTAAATAAAAATGTAATTCTTCATGAAACATCATGTGTAACATAGCATGTTCCAATGATATTTTGATGAAAATGTCTCACAAAATTGAGAGTGAAAGGGTCACCCCTAAAATTAAAAGTCGCATTATAAATATGTTATTCAAATATATGGTTAATGATATACAATCATGCCACAAATATCCAATAAACTTCTACACGTGAGAATAGTATGTCATTACACACCTCAATTTTCATTACAGGACATTAGGTCATCGGATGCCACAACATGTCATCAACTGTAATAATTATGCAAACATAATAAATTCCTAACCTATAGGACTTTTTAATTTATTATGCGTGAATTTAATATTCTCAAATTTTCAACATGTTAGTTCACATCGTTTTAAACAATAGTGCATATTCATATCTCTAAGAGTCGATATAATGCATGCATTGCAATGTTTAACGTACATACCAACAATAATGGACAATGCATTATATTTTCTTTTTCTCTTCGTGACACGGGAGATTAAAACAAATTTAAAATGTAATATCAAGATTACATAAATTATCACAATAATTAAATATTGACATCCTACAAGGAATGCAACTCAAATCATGTTTCTAAATATATCACATTTTCGTTCATGTAATCTAATTTAATTTAGTCACACTAAAATAGTATTGTTACACGTATACATGTAACCATACAAGAGACCATAATATCATCGCATATATTATTTTCACATTAATTCACATAAAGCGCACTTAAAAATCATGTGAATAACATTACCAAAGATGTGACTAAATCTCAACGCATAATCAGACATTTGATTATCATTTGATAATATACATAAATGCACGTTATTACACATGTGACATCACATCATTATTTACTAATTTATTTTTTGATCCAAGAGGGTATTTAGCTCTACCGTCAATATATAAATTATTTAAGTATACTATGAATCAAACACACTCTTGTTGTCCCTTTATTCATTTGGACAAATATGAATGAATGTATTCAAAATCACCTTATTTGGGATGCACTATTCTAATTTTAGACATTCAAAAGAATGCTAATAAAAAATAGTTAATTTTATCGCTAAAATTATCCCACGCCATGCAATGTCTAATAATCAAATTAAATATTAAAAATGCATTATTCATAAACTAATCTCTTTTTATGCCATTTATGCCATAGTCCATGTCAAAGACATAAAAAATAAATACATCACTAAAGATGAAAAGATACAAGTTAACTGCATATGAACATTGCTCATACTTAATGGATTCAAACTGTCAAATAACCAAATGACACCACAAGTATTCATATATCAAATTTGAGTTTCCAAATTTAACCAATACCTCAAAAAATAAAAAATTATATCTTCAATAATGACTTCCAAACTTCAATAATTTTAACATAAACGAAGGAGACGTTTGTAACAATTATGATCCGACAACAAAACTCTGAAACGTTCTTATAATCAATTCCAATCAAACAAAGTCTTCGTAATATTTTGAATGGTCACTCAGTTGCCATTGCAACTTAGATGATGGCAATATACAATTACCAAAAGTAAACAATGCCTTCTCATCATTCAGTACGCACAGTTACGGACAAAACTTCCAAAATTAAAGACAATGCACCCGCATTTAGATTCTATTAACATTATATTTTATCCGAGGTATGATATCATTTGCATTATTACTAGTATTACACTTAACCCACCAAAAGAAACATTAAGCCACATAAAAAATTATGTACAAAAGTGACAAATCATGAAATAAATCATGGTGAGTTATAATACCACACGTCGAGTAGTCAATGCATTATTATCAAATGAAACACTTTTCAAAATTTTCATGTGCATACAAACATTCGAATACACCTGTTCAAAATTCCCATAACATACAAGAAGCAAAATAAAAGGCTATTGATTATATTAAAAGCTAATAAATAATATATTAATACATTCTCATCAATGTATTACAAAAGGTTTGATTTCATGCATTAACTAAAGGGATGGACAAATATGTTTTCACACATGAGAACAATTCATAAAATTAAAACACAAAGTAACATAAAATAAATTCATTTTGTCTTTAAGATTGTTATTTAAAAATATATACTTTTGTGTTTTATCAAATTTAAAATATGAAATAAATCATATTTATGCAATAAATTAATATCACTATAAAACTTACAAACGAAGAATATGACCGAATCAAGTGTTTGACACTCTCTCCTTAAGACAAAATGCGCTCCCGCTACGGTGCTTACGGCATTGAACAATGAGCGTTTGCCTCCCAGGATAAAACGGTCTCGACACGCGCAAGAAGCATTTCAGTGTGCGTGTCCCACGAACCAATTATGTTTGATACTTTATCCGAATCGATCGGGAATGGAAAGTATAGAAAATATTTTTCCTTCTTATTTCCTCTCTAAAAAAATAAGACAAGTCTTGTATTTATAGAAAACAAGGTGTTTTTTCATAAAAAGACATGTCTTTTAAAAAATAGTCACTTTAAGGACGTTTTTCATGAACTGCCACAACTTATGGTGAACAGTCACGACCTTTAAGGACGGTTTTGAAAAACAGTCACTATATAGCGAACAGTCACAACCTTTAGCGACAGTTACAAAAATCAGTCCCAGCAAATAAAATTTCTCAATAAACTTTATACATAAAAGAGGCACTTTGATACCAAATTTCTTATTCATCATTTATCCGTTTTAAACAAATAAATATATCGCATGACTCGTCATGCTACAAGGAACGCGGACGTACTTGACCCTACTTTGACCAATATATTAATTTGGTTATAAAATAATTTGTGTAAAAACACTATTTTCCAATACTAATCCCTCTGAATCTGAACACTTAAATCTGAATCAAAGTTTGTTTCCAATAATACCCTTGAAATGACAGTAATACCCTTGAAATGACAGTAGTGTAGATAATCCATAAATAATAAAAAAAACTATTTTTTCTACTAAATAAAAAAAAACTGTTTTTTTCTACTAAATAAAAAGAACCTGCTTTCATAAAAAAAAAAAAAGCTGTTTTTTCTACTGAATAAAAAAAAGTTGTTTTCATTTAAAAAAAAATCATTTTTTCTATTAAATAAAAAAGGTTGTTTTCATTAAAAAAAAAATCTGTTTTTTCTACTAAATTAAAAAAAAGCTATTTTCATAAATAAAAAAAAATGTTTTTTCTACTAAATAAAAAAAACTGTTTTCACAAAGAAAAAAGCTGTTTTTTCGACTAAATAAAAAAAAAGTTGTTTTTCTCTAAATAAAAAAAGATGTTTTTTCTACTAAATAAAAAAAAAAACGTTTTCACAAAGAAAAAAACTGTTTTTTCTACTAAATAAAAAAAAAGATGTTTTCATAATAAAAAAAAGCTTTTTTTTTTCTACTAAATAAAAAAAAGATATTTTTTCTACTAAATAAAAAAAGTTGTTTTCATAATGTTTTAAATATACATTTTGTATATAAAATAAATATAAGGGTAAAATCATGGTTCAAAGTCTCGATATCGGTTCCGGTATCGGACACCCGATTTTCAACTCGGTCGCGGTATCGGGCGATACACAAAGTTACGCTATTTAAAGAGCGTAAAAAATTCCGAAAAAAATATAGAAAATTCTAAAAAAATAAGATTAACGATGTGTACCAATTAGATACTTTCAAAACCATCATTTAATATGCATTGCATAATACAATTGGTTATATTGAAGCATGTCGAACTTGCCAGATTCAATATTCCATAATAAATTAATATTAATATTGAAAAATAATCTAATGACGTATAGAACTTGATAAAAAATAACAAGCATTTGTTTCATAAATTTGCATTTGTTTAGGAGTCATTCTACAAATTAACAAGCATTTGTGTCATAAATTTATTAATATGCGTACTAAACATTATTACAACCATTCTACAAAATAACAATATTTTTTAGCATTCTAAACATTATTTGTATATAAGTTTTATGAATTTTGAACAAGACATTTATTTTTGGAAATTTACAGTTACTAGACATTATTTTAACACAAGTTTTAGTAATTTTGTACAAAATATTATTTTTTCGAATTTTTAGAATTACTAAAAATTAGTTTAAATATTATTTGAACATTATTTGTACAAAACATTATTTGTACATATGTTTTAGGAAATTTGTACAAAATATTATTTTTTGGAATTTTTAGAATTACTAAAAATTATTTTAACATTATTTGTACATAAATTCTCTTTAAACATTTTTTTGGTACAGAAAAAACTTTAAAACATAAGCGAGCTGTAACTATTTTGATTTTGCAGAGAAAATGAACTATTAAACAAAATTTAGATTTCTACCATTTTGATTTTGTAAATATTTTTCTAATTATTTTTACCAAATTGACATTTTTTAAGAATTAATACAACTTTATTTGTTAATTATTTTTAACAAACCAGAACCATTTTTTTTAAATTGTACCAATTTATTGATAATTTTTTCCCTAAATCATTATCAATTCTCCTAAAAATTAATGATCTAAAAAATGTACACAAAAATTAAGTAACTAATATAAGTTTTTTTAACGAAAATAATAGTAAGCTCTTTTAAAGCATGTAAATGCAAATGTCTCATATTTTGTATACCATGCTACTGAAGCTTTTAAGGGAAACAATAGGATAAAGCAAGACAGTTGGACTCCAAAACCGCTGGACTCTAGTATCACCCATTTAATAGTAGCTGACTTCATTTTTGAAAAAGCCAAAGGCAGGTGTAGTTCATTTAAAAAGATAATAGAACTGTGGCATCCTAACAGCCACACACCTCACCTGATGCCTTACCCATTTACATATTTCCAACCAAAAAACCTTAGCTTTTGCATTTTAGCTTTGTAACTATCCGTTTCAGCTATTCACCACAACACTATTCAATCAGAAATGGCGGAAAGCTTTTTGGGTAAAATTCTTCCATTTTTTTCTTCTTTATTTCAACACGCCCCTTCTTTGCTGTTTTTTTTTTTTTTTGGAAAAAACAAATCTCGCTCGATATCTCGTTTGTTTCTCAGTTTCGGCCGATATTTTGGCTAATATATCGGAATCGCCAAGAAATCGCCGAGAACGAGCGATATTTTACTGATTCAATTTTTTTTTGAATCGCGACTCGTAATCGGTGCGGTGCCCTACGATTCCGAGTCAACTCAGTCGATTCCGAGTTGACTCGGGCGCTACTTTGAACCATGGGTAAAATGGTCCAAATAATCTGAATTTAGATTCCAGACATAAATCTGCAAACAAACAGTATACATTCAGAAGTTTCTAAACAAACAATTTTTCCAAATTCAGACTTCAGATTTCAAATTCAGAGAAAAAAACAAACGCAACTTCAGTCTATTTTTCTCAAAATTTAGATAAATAGTGGAAGTTGATCACTTCTCTGTCCTTTCATTAAATCTGTTTTTTATTCACTCCAAACAATCAGATCTCATGAAAAATGGGGAAAAGTATATTGCGCCTCACCAAATCACTCAATTTCATTTTTCACTATTTTTCCAAACTTTATATAAAAACTATTAACTAATTTTTTTTCTTATTTTATAATCAAATACACAGTAGATGAGGATAGAATGGGGAAAAGTAACTTAAGTTGTATTAGTTTTAGCATCAATAAATGTCATTCACACGGAAAGTGGAAAAGAATGAATTCCATAAACTAGGATCTTTAGTTCGCTGGAATCTCTCCTAATTTGCTAATAACACTCATTATCTTTAGTTCGCTCCAAAAATTAGAATGAGATCCACCCGATATCTGTACATCTAATCGCACTGATCAGATAAGTTTTCTAGTCAAATATCATCTAGTTTCATTCTGTAACTGTGATTTAATTATAAAAAGTAGACGGCCAAAATCAAAAAACAAGAAAGAACAAGTTGGCATTTTACTGGTCACAAGCACCACATAATATTTTCCTTGAATATAATTCCATATACCCTTGGAAACTCAACATTTATAACAAAAATGTAGCAGATAAAATTACCTTCAATACAAGAATGGGTGCTTGGCTATTTGATTTCATATCTACTTTCACCAGAGGCAACTATCTTCCATTGTCGTGCTCCAAGACCATTCATCAGTCCCTTGCCGGTGTGCTTTACATATACTATTCTGGCGCCAAAAAATCCATGATTTTGGTAACACCATACTTTATCCCAAATGTCAGTTTGTATAATTCATTGTCAATTGCAGTCAGATTGCATGACCGAAATTTGGTTGGCTTCTACCAAGTGAAAATAGGGACAGAATGAGAAACACTATTGTATAATGTATTAATTATATGTATAAAGATAGATTTGGGCAAGAGGTTTATACTATTACTACTTTTATTTTAAGGGTAATCTTCTGTTTTAGAGTGAATTAAGTTGATTTAATACGGACTAATGATTTCCTTGAAAATATTCTTCATGCAAAATCATCAACTCTTCTGCCACCTGCTTGGAGAAGAGAAAAAAAAGATCATCAAATATCATATAAACTTCAATTTTTGGTATTACTAGAACATATAAAGAAGTTCTGAAGCAGAGTATTGACATGAAAAGTAGGACATACAATAATATTATATGTTTTCGAAAATATATTAGAGGAGAAAAAAATTAGTGATCTTTCCTAGAAATAGGTTAACACTAATAGATAGTCTTCTAGCTATATTATCACTACTGCCTAGAAAGAGCAAAATATTCTACTTGATCAAGAATGATACATACGAAGTACTATTGTGGTAACCTTAGGCTATAGGTAACCATTTCATTGGGGGGAAAACTTGAAACTTAAAGATTGATGAGGGTTTTAGTAAACAAGCCACTACCTCACAGGTAATAAGATGGGATAATCATGGTGCAAAGGTAAGGTTTTAGCTAGGGCTGCAAACGAACCGATATGTTCATGAACAGCTCGAGCTCGGCTCGTTTGAAGCCAGAGTCTTGGCTAATTTTTTACCCGAACATAATTTTGAGCTCGTTTAAATAATTGCGATAATCGATCTCGGCTCAAGCTCGTCTTTTAAGGTATAAATGACCTCGATTAGACCCTCATAACCGAGTTGCTCGAGCTCGGATTGAGCTCGGCTTGTTTAAAGCTCGAGTTTGGATCGCTCATTTAGTAAATGATCCGAGCTCGAACATGATGTCAAGCTCGTTTAATGTTTGATCTTAACAAAGATCGGCTCGAGCCCGGGTCGGCTTGTTTGCAGCGGTAGTATTAGCTAATTTCGATTTGGTTGTTCATTTTTTTAACTCGGTATCAATATTTTTTTCAATTTTTGGGGGAACAAAACAATTACATATATTGGAGGATATAAAGAATCTTCAAAATAAATACCAGGACATATGCCAACTCAGTATTCACTGATATGCTGTCTGTGTCAGTATAAAAACCAGCCAGTCATGTTAGTCTGATTGATTTCGTTAATATACAAGTACATATCACATTTCTAGAACAGTGAATATCGAAACCAAATTGACTCGACCAGCTCAATGTAAATTCAACATAGCTTTTGAACCATGTGGATAACATACCTCCTCTATGCTGCCATCCTCAATCTCAGTGTTGAAAGAAAGTAGCAAGCTCTCATGCAACAGATTCTCTAAATCTTCCACATAAAGAGGCGCTGTAAATCAAAATCACCAAAAAATTGAAAAGTTGTGATACAAAATTTTTAACTGAATTGTTCAAATACCCTCCAATTCTTCAAATGGAGAAAAAGTGAAACAAAAACTTTATGGGTAAAAATTCACACATCACAGATTATGTAATAACCCAACTAAAAAATTACAAATATGTAAAGAAAGAACACTAAACAGCGATGTACATGGTTTGATAACTTGCCTACGACCACGGGTGGTGCAACAATTGTTATTAGAATTTCAACATACAATTTGGTAGAATTTCACTACACTCCGAACGTGTCTGTCTAAGGGAATTAGAGCCGTTTATAAGCCAGGGGTACAATCCCAATTGATAAGAACTACTTTCTTAGAGTTTGTATGAGAGTGCATTCCTTGCATGTCTTTTCATCTTTTGAGTAGTTAATTTCCATTTGTTTTCTTAAATGTTGAGGCCATTTGGAGTTCTTTATCTTGGGCTGGTGTCCTTGGGCTTTAGGCCTATCGTTATTTATGAAGGTTTTTTCATACGCACAAGGCCTGAATAAATTATGCCCCCACAATTGCTCCCCAATTTTATCCATTAAGATCAATCGTGAACAAAACTTAGCTCGAGGGTCACTCATGTCATTTGGTACAGCATGATTATGGCCCAAGCATATTATTGATGATGTGGCGCCCCCGAGGCTTCCTGCAATGCCATTGTAAGCTCGTAGCCCTAAAAAGAGGGCCCAATGAAGACATAACCTACGTCGTTATAGGCATCATTACATCCTCCACGAATCACATTCTGGCATTTTGGCGCCAATTGACTTTCACAGATTATTTGAAGATCTTGAAGAGACGGTCACCTCCATTCACAAGCTCGTCTGTTCTTTTTTCTTTTCTGAGATACTTTCTGTTTATCTATCTTCTTATTCTCTTTAAACATGGGTCAACAAAAAAATGAGGAGAAATCCTTTACTACCTTTTATCTATACCAAAATGATTGTGCAAGCGGGGAATCTTTTTCCCCAACCTACTGATGCCCCACTTGAGCATTTCGGGTTGATTCCGGCACAGTGTTTGTATTGATCTACACTACATATGAACCAGTTCTGCAAATCAAATGGAAACTTCCATAATTCACACGAGAACAAAGTCTCAAATTTTAGTTAAATTCTTCATTGCTATTTAACAAACTATTACATCAATTATTTAGAGATTGTCTACTCTCTCTTTCCTCTAACAGAATGCCAGCTATTGGCTACCACTATTAGCTAACACACGTGTAAGAAACGAACATAACTAACTATTATTCTAAATGAAACGCCCCCGTTTAGTGAACATAAGGGCAGCAGCTAACTAAAACATACAACAACACTGTGCTTAATAGTGAGTATAACAAAAGACTATTGAGCCCTTAACCCACTACTTATAATGATGGAAATTCGTTGTTATTTTCCTTCTATTTTTCATTTTATTTCTATTTTCTATTTTTAGTTCTTTTATGCATTTTATCCTTAATTAGTATCCAAGCATGTTTGGGACTAATTAGGCATTCTTTTGTTAATAGTTGCCTTTTTTAGTCATTTTAGCTAATTACTTGATTAGCAAGTAATAACCCATCTATAAATACCCTTGTAGCCTTCATTTGAAGGGACTTTTCCATTCTTGAAATATAAGACATCTTTTGATTCTCTCTCCAAAAGTTAGGGTTTTGTGTATTTCTTTTAGCCATTGACGTGTAGTTTACATCAAATAACGACTCTATTCCTAATTGGGACCAAGACATTGTCCCTCCCTTATGAAATCCTTATCCTCAAGGATCAAAAAGATTTGATTTTTTATTGCGTAGTGGTCCTCCCAGCAGGCATCTTCCGGAGCAGAGTGTATCCATTGTATCAGGAGATGAGGGACTGCCTTATTTTTCTTATTCACCATTCTACGAGCAAGGACTTGAAGGGGCTCCACTCGAAATGACCAGTCTGATTTGTGCGAGGCAGTTGGGGCAGCATAGTAGTGTAAGTTCCCACCTTTTTCTTGAGCTGGGACACATGAAATACAAAGTGTATTTAGAACCCCCAGGAAGTTGCAATTTGTAAGCCACAACTCCCACCTTTGCTGTGATGGGAAAAGGACCGTAGAATTCGTCTGCTAGTTCGA
Source organism: Sambucus nigra (assembly GCA_949130495.1). NCBI lineage: Eukaryota > Viridiplantae > Streptophyta > Magnoliopsida > Dipsacales > Adoxaceae > Sambucus > Sambucus nigra. Next base: position 468,513,963 of record OX422215.1, on the reverse strand, counting down.
GGTTGCTCCAGAGTTCAACTGAAGTTTGTCTGTAAGGTTGGAGTCTCAAGTAGACTAGGTCTCCCACTTCAAATTCCCTTTCTGTTCTTTTCTTGTCAGCAAACAACTTCATTCGAGCCAGTGCTTCTTGCAGTCCCCTCCTCACCACCTCCAACATGACCTTCCTGTTGGTTAAGTATTCCTATACATCAGTAATTGGAGTGTGTCATTTTCAATGCCCATCTGGGGAGGTTCATACCCATAGAGTGCCTGAAAGGGTGTCATCTTGAGACTAGTATGATAGTTTGTATTGAACCACCATTCTTCTAGAGACAACCACTTGTACCAGTGGTGGGGTCTATAACTTGCCATGCACCTCAGATAAAATTCTAAAAAGGCATTAGTCCTTTCAGTTTGACCATTGGTTTGCAGATGGTAAGCCGAGCTCATGCTAAGGGTAGTGCCCAACTTCGTGAAGATTTCTTGCCAAAACTGACTTAGGAACAGGCTGTCCCTATCTGAAATAATGGGAGAGGGAAGACCATGCAATTTGTAGATGTGTCCATGAATACTTGAGCAATGGTATGAGCTGTGAACGGGTGTGAGAGGCAATGAAGTGACTGTATTTTTTTAGTCTATCCACTACCACTAAAATCACCTCCTTTCCCCCTGATTATGTAGTTCCTCAATGAAATCTAGGGAAATGTCAGTCCAGGCTTGGTTGGGAATGGGCAGTGGCTGCAATAGGCCTGCTCGGTGCATATGTTCAATTTTGTGCCTTTGGCATACATCACATTGCTTCACAAATTCATAGATGTCTTTTTTGAACCCAGGCTAGTAAAAGTAGGGTTTTTTCCCTCTTGTAAGTTGCTTGGGAGCCAGAATGACCCCCTAACGAAGAGGTATAAATGGTGGACGTGATTTTGGTTCTCAATTCCCCATGGTTCCCCACAAATATCCTTCCCTTCCTCCTCAGAATGCCTTTGACATAGGTGTAATGCTTCCTATCATCAGCAACCGCCAAGAGTTGAGAAATGAGTTCTTGAAGTTGGGTATCACCCTCATAGCTGATTGAGATTCCCGCCATCCAAGTAGGGTTGACCACAGTGATAGCCATGCAACTAGACTCAGCCACTCTAGAGAGAACATCAGCAGCTCCAGTCTCCCCTTGGGTTTGAGACATGAGAACAACCTCTCCATATATGGGGGTAAGGCCAGCCGACATCTGCCTCTTAAGCAGGAGCCTTGTGCACTGAGTACAACCTTTTTTATCTCTGTTGTAACATGGTGTGTACCCTCTACTCCATAAAAAATTTTATACTTTGGTGGTCAGTGAAAATGATTAAGTGACCACCAATTAAGTAAGGTCTCCATTTAGTGACTGCCATTACTATAGCAAGAAGTTCCTTTTCATATGTTGACAGACCCAAGGATCTAGGACCCAGCCCTTTACTAAAAAAGGAAAGTGGTTTTCCTTCCTGCATGAGAACAACCCCAACACCCAGATCACAAGTCTCTTATCTCAAACATCTTTTTGAAATTAGGGAGGGCTAATACAGGAGCAGTGGTCATGACCTTCTTCAGATTTTGGAAAGAGTTTTCAGCAGCTTCACCCCATTGGAAATTCATTGAGGCCTTAGCTGATGATGCCATGGTGGTGGATGAACCTCCTATAGTACTGATGTGTATGGGATCTCTAGCGACACGTGGCCCGTGGTTGTACCTACGGGAGACTACTATCTTTTATTTTGCATTTTTAGTTTAGGGTTTAATTGTAATTTTCCTTTATTGTTAGTGTCTAATTAGTTTCCAAATATGTTTGGGACTAATATGTCATTTTTGGTTATTAGTTGCCTTTTTTTGTCATTTTGGGTATTAGCTTCATTAGCAAGCTAATCTCTCCTATGAATAGGCCCCTTGGCCCTCATTTGTAACCAACCCTTAAATATTGAGAATTGAGAATAGAGAGAGAAAGAAACCCATTTCATTTCTTTAGTTTAGCTGTTGTTGTTGTGTAGTGTAGTGTTGTGTAGTGTAACAATAACGCTTCCGTATTTGAAGATTTACATTAAATTGGTATCAGAGCTTGGTTTGTTCTTGGGGTTTGTCGGGGTGCGTGAAGCGGGTCAAGATGGAGATTCCAACTCCGGTAACCCTTCAATCGAGAGATTGATAAATGTCGAAAAGAGAATCGAGGGAATGAAAACCCTAAATTCCATCACCATTAAAAGAGGGGACCACCTCTTTTAGCTCCTCCACCTCCACCTCCTACCGCCACACAACCACCACCCCGTTTACATGAATCTCCGTCTTCAAATTTTTTCCAAACCCTAACCAAGAAACCCACCACCCCAAAAAATGAAACCCTAAACCTAAAACAAAAATCAAGAAAATACAAACCCTACCCAAGAATCAACAAACCCTAGCCCCACCCCTGCCCTACCCACTGCCCTGAACAACCATCAACCACTGGATAGCCTCCAAGACCCATCACCGGCGCCGACAACACACCCCAGCATCCCTCTAGCCCCGGCCAACCCCCTTTCCCTGCAGACAGCCCCCCAAAATTTCTCCCAACCTCTGATCTATTCACCCCTACCCCAATCTGCACAAAACCACCTCTAACAAAGCCCCTGACAACCCTAAAATCCCATCCCCTTTGGACCGGACCACCCCCAGGTGGTTGGCAAACCTTTCCCCTCCAGTTGCGACCCCGACCCCCTAGAGTTCTGCTCTAGTGGTGGTTGTCGGCCACCATAGACAGCCCACACGTGCGACCCTCCTCCCCTTGCCGAGACCTCCTCCCAGCCTCCGGTCTATCCTCTTCCTACCCCGATCAAGCCTTGCTACACAAAATAAACCCTATTTGGCCTCACACCCCAAATACCAAACCCTAAGCCCCCCCCCCCCCCCCCCCCCCCCCCCCCTCTTTTTTTTTAACCCAAAACAACCCAACCCCCTCCTAACCCTAATTTTGTCCCTCTTCTCACTCATTAATGCCCAACCACAAGTAACTCTAACCCCAACGGGCCTGCCCTACTTTAACCCAATCTCACCCACTCTATTTACCTCTATTTCGGTCAATTTTTGACACGACATATGACTTCCATGAGAGATGTACCCACTTGGGATACATTTTTTTACTATTTGCCATTTTTGGTCCGGCTTTCCGAGATGTCGCCGTCTTCATTTCTCTTGTTTCGCCATCATACTCGCAAAGGTGCAGTCGCCGGAGTTACCGTCCGATCAGATTCAAGGGTCCATCAAGTCAAGTTGCAACCATGTGTTTATGGTGTTGATAAGGCGAAGTGGTCATCAGTTTTTGGTTGCTCAGATTCTGTAAGGAGGCATCGCTGAGATTTGGGTATATTAGCCCATTTGTTGAAGGTCCATATGGGTCTAATCGAAGTTCAGCCGGTCCATTTGCGTGTTGGATTTGATTTGGAGTTTTGCTTTACTTTGGAAGATAACACTTGTACCGGCACATGTTCATGTAGCATTGATGACTACGGAAGGCTACTATCTTTTACTTTGCATTTTTAGTTTAAGGTTTAATTGTAATTTTCCTTTACTGTTAGTGTCTAATTAGTTTCCAAGTATGTTTGGGACTAATATGTCATTTTTGGTTATTAGTTACCTTTTTTAGTCATTTTGGGTATTAGCTTGATTAGCAAACTAATCTCTCCTATAAATAGGCCCCTTGGCCCTCATTTGTAATCAACCCTTGAATATTGAGAATTGAGAATAGAGAGAGAAAGAAACCCATTTCATTTCTTTAGTTTAGTTGTTGTTGTTGTGTAGTTAATAGTTGTGTAGTGTAACAATAACGCTTTCGCATTTGAAGATTTACATCAAGTACCCTGTCAATCATAGGATTTGAGGCATTTGGGCCTTGGCCAATCCACCATACATTTGAAGCTACACCTTCCCCAGTGACGATATGTCCCGGAGACATTTTTTCTTGAGCAAAAGAGCACTCGGACAGTCTAGCAAAGAGTTGATGTTGCTTTAACAGTGAGAGGTTGGCCTGCAAATGTTAATTGTGGGCTGCCATAGAAGAACTGTAAACCAGTATATCATCAAAAAAAAAAAAAAAACTAGAACAAATTTCCTCAAGTAAGTTTTGAAGATATCATTCATGAGGTTCTGAAAAGAGGCTGGGGCATTGGTCAAGCCAAAAGGCATGGCCTTAAATTCATAATTTCCCTGGTGTGTTCTGAAGGCTGTTTTTGTGGATATCAAGGGGGGGGGGGGGGGGGGGGAGGGGGGGAATTTAAAGAAAATGTTGGCCCCATTTAACTCATCCAGTAACTCTTCTGAGAATAGGGAACTTATTCTTGATGGTTCACTCATTCCTCCACTCTCCCCCAATCTTCTTCACTAAAAGAATGGGTATATCAAAAGGGCTCTAACTGGGTTGTATCACTCCTGATTGTAGCATTTCCTCCACCATCTTTTCAATGACAGCCTTCCGTACATAAGGTTATCTATACGACCTTTGGCAAATGGCTTCTGTGTTGGGTTTAAGGGGAATGTGGTGGTCTTGTGATCTGGGAGGTGGCAGTCCTTTAGGTTCTTGAAAAATGATATTGTAGGTGTCTAGGAGTTGGGTGATTTCTGAGCAGGCTGGGGTGGGAGGTAAGGCAGTAGCAGCGACTTCATATAGGTGTCTTACCAGCCCATGTTTGGTTTTCTTAAGGAATTTGTTGAGGGCTGCACCAGTCATCATCTTAATAGTGCCCTCCTTTTGCCTTACAACACTACCGGTTACAATCCTTTTTGAAAGAGATGCTGAGCTGTCCAAAATCAAAAAGTACTGGATTTTACTTTTGCAATCAGTTAACCCCCCAAACCATATCACCACCACCCAAGATAAGGGTTCTCATATCTGCTTCAAAATGGCGGCCCTGCATTGACCATTAAGTTTGGGACATTTGGAGCTGCTCAACAATTTATTTCCATCAACTACTGTAATTGATAAAGGCATAGCAGTTTCAATCAAGCTCCCACTGTGTAATGCAGCCTCAGTCTTGAAAACTGTGGGTACTTCCACTATCAATCAGAAAAGATATAGGGTTCTTCTTGATTGTGCCTTGGATCATGATGGTACTTTGGGAAGAGTTTGCAGCTAGGGCATGGATGGAAATTTCCATGTTTGGGTCATTATTTGGCTCCTCCAGCTCCTCTGCTTCCTGGGACTCATGTTCCCCTCCTTAAACCATCATAAACAACTCTTGAGTAGCACATCTATGGCATGGTTTAAACTGCTCATCACAGTTGTAGCACAACCCTTTCTCTCTTCTTGCTCTCATTTCAGCATAGGATAATCTTCTGATAGGGGGTGGAGTGACATTCTTTTTGGTTGTGGGTGGTGGGAATCTGGTGATGTTTTGATCCTTGGTTTTGTTTGGGATCGTTCGATTGTTCTTTGGAGTGAATAGAGGGTAGGTAGGACTGGTCTTTTGAAGGGAGGATGGAAAAATTGAGGTACTGAATTTGGTAGTGTTGGAGTTGGTAGAATTTTGGTTTGGTGGCTTTGGTAGTTAGAACTGATACCTTCATTTTTGCAAGGAAGAAGGCTTGGGTTAATGAAGTGGGGCTAAACATTTGTATAATAGATCTAATTTCAGGCTCGAGGTCACTGAGGAAACTGAGAATGAAGTACTCTCCACTAAGACCCTTGTTCTTGGCTATCATCAAGGCTTTTAACTCTTCAATTTGGGCTTCATAGTTCTCAACTGTGGATTATTGTTGTAACTTATTAAACTCCCCCACAATGTTTTCATGTTCTACCTCACAAGATGTAACACAAACATCCTGAACAAATTGATCCCAAGAAATTTTACCCATACCCTCTTGATAGTCATGAAACCGTATATCAGCTTTTCCCTCAATATAAAGGGATGTTATGCTAACCTTATTATACTCCTCACTCATGGAATGAATTTGAAAAAACTTATTACACTTTCTAATCCAGGCTCTGGGGTTCTCTCCATCAAATTTAGGAAATTCAATTTTAGGAAGTTTGCAAGGATCACCTTCTGAGGGATGTGTTCCCTGAGTTTTCAATTCCACTCGATCATCTTGGATGTGGAGAGATCTGTCTTCGGTCGTGTGAATTGGAGTTTGAACAGGGCTGCCTTCAGCAAGTACCTCCTTCCCTTTATCTCGATCAAACTGTGTGTGCACCAGTTTGATGAGATGTTCAAACTTGGAATCCACTCGTTTCTCAAATTCCTCCCGTGCCATGGATTCAGGCTGGAGCCTTTCATCAGATGATTTAGAGCGCAACATTGAGTTCAGTAATGCTTGCGTCAAGTTTCTTCGCGAGCTCTTCTGCTACTTTCCAACGAGTTCCATCTGCCATGACTGATCATGTGCAAGAATGGTGAGCTTGGATACTAATTGTAATGATCTACAATACAAATGAACCAGTTCTACAAATCAAATGGAAACCTCCCTAATTCACACGAAAACAGGGCCTCAATTTTAGTAAAATTCTTCATTTCCATTTAACAAACTATTACATCAGTTATATAGAGGTTCTCTACTCTCTCTTTCCTCAATGCCAACTATTGGCTACAACTATTAGCTAACACACGTGTAAGAAATGAACATAACTAACTATTATTCTAAATGAAACGCCCCCGTTTAGTGAACATAAGGGCAGCAGCTAATTAAAACATACAACAACACTGCTTAATAGTGAATATAACAAAAGACTATTGAGCCCTTAACCCACTACTTATAATGATGGGAATTCGTTGTTATTTTCCTTATATTTTTCATTTTATTTCTATTTTCTATTTTTAGTTCTTTTATGCATTTTATCCTTAATTAGTCTCCAAGCATGTTTGTGACTAATTAGACATTCTTTTGTTAATAGTTGCCTTTTTTAGTCATTTTAGCTAATTACTTGATTAGCAACTGATAACCCATCTATAAATACCCTTGTAGCCTTCATTTGAAGGGACTTTTCCATTCTTGAAATATAAGACATCTTTTGATTCTCTCTCCAAAAGTTAGGGTTTGGTGTATTTCTTTTAGCCATTGACGTGTAGTTTACATCAAATAACGACTCTACTCCTAATTGGGACCATGACATTGCCCCTCCCTTATGAAATCCTTATTCTAAATGAAGCGCCCCCGTTTAGTCAACATAAGGGCAGCAGGTAATTAAAACATAATACAATACTGTGCATAATAGTGAATATAGCAAAAAACTATTGAGCCCTAACCCACTACTTATAACGGCTATATTCCTAATTGGGATCATGACAGTGTTGCACCAATCTTTTTAGGATTGTGAATGGGGTTGATCTGCCGAACAAGATGCTGCAAACAAACTGTGGTAGTTTGGCTCGATCAAACTCTTTAAAAATATTTTTTGTTTATCTCATCATTTGGCTTATCTTATCCGGTGGGATTTTGGTATCTAACTTACCTAGTTTGTGGGGACTTGTAGTTTCCAAGTTCAGGAGGTGTTTTACACCATTTGATTCTCTTGGTTTTTGTCTCCTTATAAAATGAAAGCCCCCCACAAATTTTGAGAGAGAGAAGGCCCATCTCCTTTTGCATCTCAATAGAGAATTTTGTGAGTGAAAATTAATATTTCACTCTTTTGTAACACTTGGTTATTCCGGGACCAATTTTGGTTATTCCGGGACCAATTTTGGATATTCTGCATTAAGGATTTGGGTAGAATTTCAGAGTCTTTTGTGGTGAGATCAATATTACGAGCCTTCCATTATTCTGTGAGGGTTATTTTGTTTGTGATAAGATAGATTATTTGTGTGACGAAGGAACAAAAAATCCTTTCAATTTTAATCTCCTACCGATTTTGTATGGGTTCGAGTAATTCGTTGAAAGACCACTTCTATGAGTTAGCAGGTTTCTCTCAGAATTATTATACATGGAGGTGAAGATGGAGTAAGAAGACAAGGTTGGGGATTTATTGGCTTCTGTTCCCCAGAGTTACGATCGTTTAGTGACTACAATGATGTATGGGAAGAAAATAATTGTTTGGATGAGGTCGCGTCAACCTTTTTCTCTAGCGAAAATAGGAGGAAAGTGGTTGTGACGTAAACTACACGTCAAAGGCCCAAAACAAACAACAAATTTTAGAGAAAGAATCTAAAGATGTCCTATATTAAAAAAATGAAGGTCCTTTACAAATGAGGCTTACATGGGCGTTTATAAGAGAGGAGTGAAGATTCTAAAAGGGGTCTCCTAAGCTCATACCGGTTGAAAGAATCTTGACCCCAGTGATCACATGGGTCATTAACTACCTTCAATTACATCACTTGCTAAAATATAATCTTCTATGTCTTCCTCTCAACCCGTACTACGATTAAAAATGTAACAAAAATGCCAAACAACTAACAAAAGGAAAACTTCAATGAAATAAAATTCAAGAAAATACTAAAATAATCCTAATTTCCATCGTTCTTCCCGGCTTCAAAAAGTTCGTCTCGAGCATGAAGGGTAAATAGCAACGCTGCTAGGCCTCCTTTCATAAATTCTTCTATTTGATACGTGGCTCGCGTACCTACTTGCAAGAAACCCTAAAAAAATAGGCAAGAACTTCAAAGGGTTAGGTTGAATTGGGTGTGGGTTGATTTGGGACCTAGAGTTTTGATTTGGGGTTGAGGAAGTCCACTGAGGGTCTCGGTATTAACGGCGTCGCGGGGATCTCCGAGATGCTCGAAATTCATTCTGGAGCCGAGAGCATCTGATTTTTTTTATTGCTTTTCGAGTGTCTCGTTTTTTGGTGGGATCTGATCGTCCGAGTGGCTCGGCATTTCCGTCGAAGCCGAAGATCTCGGGACTGTCGAGGGAGGCGGGTTTGGCAGGGCAGATGGATTTTTCGAGATGCTCGGAATTTTGGCCGAAGGTTTCGGGATCAAAGCCGCCACCAAGGATCTTAGGATTCCGGCCAGTTCTGAGTGATTCGAGTGTGGCACAAGTTTTGGCGAAGAGGGGGAAGAGATAGTCAAATTTTTGGTTGATTTCTTAGGAAAATATGGTTTGTTGTTGTGATAATTCGTTAAATTTTTACCTCGTTTCTTGATTTATCTCCTCTTGATATCGATTTGAATTCTTCAGGGTCATCGAAAGTGTAACATACGATTTTTTGATATACGCCAATCAGGGAACTACACCTCGTTCTGATACCAATTTGACGTAAACTACGCGTCAAAAGCCCAAAACAAAACAAATAACAAATTTTAGAGAGAGAATCTAAAAATGTCTTGTATTTATAAGATAGGAGAGAAAATTCTAGAAGGGGCCTCCTAAGCTCCTATTGGTTGAAAGAGTCTTAACCCATATGATATCACGTGGGTCATTAACTACCTTAAATTACATCACATGCTAAAATATAACCTTCTAGAACCTTCCTCTCAACCGTACTACAATTAAAAATGTAACAAAAATACCAAACAACTAATATAAGGAAAAATATAATGAAAGAAAAAATACAAGAAAATATTAAAATAACCGTAATTTCCATCGGGTTGAGAGTACGGTGAGTCCTCAAGCCTAGTCTTTGAGGAAAACCAGAGAACCGAGGTTTGAGGAGCTCTAGGTCCAAGTCAAATGGGGAGAAGGATAGGGAGTGTTAATAGCTTCATGAGTTTACGCACATAGTTCTTTCATGTCCCAAACTTAAGGAAGGAATGAAAAGGGCAATAAAAAGGTTCATGAGGCCTCAACAGAGGAGGATGCAAGAGATTTGGAGGATGTTAGGGATTTTATTCTTACGCGGCCGACAATTTCGGTGTCATATTAATGACTTTTGGGTTCTTGATCTGGTTGTTCAATTCATGTGTCTGCATTGGGATTCTTTCTCCTCCTACAAAGAGGTGAGGATCTTGGCAAGTTTTCTTGCGGTGTTTAGGGGTACCAAGGTGAGAAATATATATGTTCTCAAAGGGACTACAGTAACAAGTGGAGCTATTATGGGGAGTGAACACTTGCATTCGAAGCTTAGCAACAGAGATAAGCAAGTGAGGTTTACAATACGGGGAGATTCACAATCTTTGCTCTCATTTGGGTTGTGAGGGGGCTACACAATATTTGAGATTGTAAAATCCTCTTTTAGATGGCAATCGAAATTATAGCAGTCTTATAGAGAGAGACCTATGAGAACATCCATGACATTAGTTTGTGGTAATCCTGGTAGCATTGAGATAACCCATTTGAGTACCAAGAATATGAGTGGGAGGCAAATATTGGTCATGGTAGAGATGCGAGGGAAAGTCGGGAGCGCCCGTCTCTTCTAAGGAGGAAGAAGTTGACTTTCAACTATCAAACATTGGTTAGGGGGCGATTGGTGAAGGTTGTTAGGTGTGATGTCCAACTAGGGATTTTAAGAGTATTATGGAGCATCATAGATTAAACAGAGATAGTGGAGGCATTCTTATGGTTGCACAAGACACGTGTCAATTAAAGAGTGAGCCGAGGGTTCAATTTGAGGATGTCTCAAAATTGGCCATAAATCTTCATAAGGGTTGTATTTATAGGTGATGGCGATCGTGTGTTTTGGTAATAACTCTAACGTTATGTTTTGGTTCGAAATTAGCGTTTGGGTAAATATTTGTTGGTAGTTCGTTGGAGGCTGCTGGACCTTTTGTACATAATTTTTTTCTTTGTTGGAGTTCGCGAGTAGCCAAGGTAGGGGTGTGCATGGTTCGGGTTGATTCGGTTCCATTACAGAACCAGAACTAGAACCGAAATGGTTCGGTTATATGGTTTTGGAACCAGAACCGAACCGAAATATGTCTAGAACCGAACCGAACCGATGGTTCTCGGTTTGGTTTGGGTCAGTTCACCGTTCCTGTTCATTTTGTAACTAAATTTGTTAATGAAATATAAAACATTATAACTAAATCTGTTAATGAAAAATAAAACATTATAACTAAAACTATTAAAATAAAATTTGTAATGGAAATGAAATCAATAAAAATGAAATCACTAAATGAAATCAGTAAACATTTTGATCCATCGATACACGAATTCGAATAAACCCAAACGAAATCAGTAAACATTTTGATCCATCAATACACGAATTCGAAGAAAACGAAATCAATAAAACACGGCCTAAAACGAAATCAGTAAACGAGTTGAAATGAAAGCTTACACTGTTGCCGGAGAAGACGAGTTCGTCGCACAGTTGAAATGAAATCAATTGAAATGAAATCAGGTTTATGATTTCATTTCATAAACCTTGACAGTTGAAATGAAATCAGTTTTCGGAGAAGACTACCTTGACAACAGTGAGAAGACGAGAAAGAGAAAAGACGAGAAAGAGAAAAGACGAGAAGACGAGAGAGAGAGAGAGAGAGAGAGAGAGAGAGAGACGAGAAAAAGTGAGAGAGACGGCTGCTGTTGTTCCAACGAGAGAGAGAGAGAGAGAGAGACTAAAATAAAATGAACCCTAGGTTCTAAAATGTAAAGCTAAAGGACTAAAATGTCCGGGTCATGCTTCGGTTCTACATACCGGTTTTCGGTTCGGTTTTTTGGTTCGGGTCTATGGTTCGGTTTGGTTTACATACTAAACCGAGAACCGAACCGACTATATCGGGTTTTTTTTGGGAACCATAACCAACCCATAATTAAAAAAAAAAAAAAACCCGAACCATAGAGGTCGGTTTGGTTCAGTTCTTCGGGTTTACGGTTTTAATGCACAATCCTAAGCCAAGGTCACCATCGCGTCCGCGAAGGTGTTGTGTTTTTTGGGAAAAATATTTAGTTTGGTGCGCGACCAACGAAGGCTGGGTTTCTCCTCTGCAACGGGGTCGTGTCCGAGAAGGTCTTTTGTTGCTTCAACAAACATTCAATAATTGAGTTTGGAAGAATCGTTTTGTGTTTTGGTATCTCGCCAAAGTGAAGATTGTGGTAGTTTGGCTCGATCCAAAAAAGGGTTTTGGTTTGTCTCATCATTTAACTTATCTTATCTGGTGGAATTTCTGGTATCCAAGCTAACTAGGTAACTTTACTTACCTAGTATGTGGGGAGTTGTACTTACCTAGTATGTGGGGAGTTGTAATTTCCAAGTTCAGGAGGTGTTTTAAACTATTTGGGTTTATTGAATTATGTCTTCTTATAAAAGGAGAGCCCCCCACCGATTTTGAAAGAGAGATTAGGCTATCTCCTTTTGTGACCCAATAGAGAATTTTGTGAGGAAAATTAAGGGTTCACACTTTTGCAGAAATTTTTTATTTGTGGGACCAATTTTGGGCATTCTCTATTGAGGATTTCGGTACAATATAGGAGCCTTTTATGGTGAAATTAATATTGTTAAAGTCTTCCATTATTGTGTGAGGGTTATTTTGTTTGTGAAAAGAAAAAAATATTTGTGTGTGAGGAAGGAACAAAAAGTCCTTCCAATTGTATAATCTTCTTCAATTTAATCACCATCGTCGTTATATTTGTGTTCTTTCATCTCTTTTCTATTTTTTTTTATTTTAGATTGCCATATTTTAGTGTGATTAGTTTGTTGATCACGGAACCCTAGTCGAATTACATGCACTTCCCCACAACACTAACATGGGTATCCACGAGATCATGTATTGCTAAAAGTTTTGTACGCAGAATGATGGGTTTTACTACTTGAAAATAAGGAGGGTCGAGCACTTCTTGTCATTTTCCAAAATTACGATAAAGATTATTGGATACGTGGCTTAATGTTTTAAAATTGGGAACTTGTCCGAATTTTTATAGGTAGGGAGCATAAATGCCTTAAGTTATAAGGGGTTGTTTGTGAATTTTCCTCCTAGCATGGTATCTTGTTGTTCCAGCCCTTTTTTCTTCCTGCTATTCATAGTCAATGTTGTTGTCATTACAAGAAAGTTCAAAGACAGAGCAGTTTTGTTGTCATGAAGAATGTTTAGGGCATCAAATGAAACCTTGGGCTAGATAACTCTAGGTAGGCAAGCATTATTCTCAATTTCCAGCTTCCAAAATATACTTTCGTAGCTCACATTACTCTTTCTCCCCCGACGATCCCTTCTAGCCATGAAAACAACTAACCTCACTTCCTAATTGGTGTTACTATTATTCATGCAGTGAAAAAAGGTTCTGAAATCCATCTCGATACTAGTGATTAGATCTCAGAGTCCTTGGAACCGATTTCCAATGATCTCGGGAAGGTTCATAGCTTCCTCACCAGTGTCCAGAGGTTGGAGAAGGAGAGGAAAGATATGTCGGGCCAGCGATGTGTATTTTGGGGGGCTCCAAAACAACCAAGGGCTGCATACGTCTGATGAGGTTTCCATCGAGCCGTCTGCTCTTGTTTTCAGCCGGATCTATCCACTTCATTAGACGGTTGATGGGGCCTTCATCAAACGTCTGATGATGTTCGCAACTGTGCTCATATGTTGTCTTGGGTATAAATAAAATGGTATAAGGGTCTTTCATTTAAGGTTTCTAATACCGAGAGTGCTACAACATCAAAAGAGAGACATTATAGTGAGAGTAATTAGGATTTTCCAAACATGATTTCAAGGTAAGATTTGGGTGTATTTGGGGTTTGGAATCGAGAGCTTGTATCTCTTATAAGATTCTCTGATTGTAACTTAATTCGAATATAGTGAAATTGTTCTCTCTACGGTTGATGTAGGCAAGCTAACTTTCCAAATTACATTAAATCTCTTGTGTTCATCTTTATTTTGTAGCTTGTTTACATTTCCATCACTCGTGTTTATATATATTTCTTATTTTGGTTGGGCATGGTGTCATTGGATCACAATAAATTAGCATTCAGACCTTTGGTGGACAAGAGGTGTTAGACAAAAATCTTAAGTGGGATTTTGATGCTAAGCCACTAGTGTTTGGAGGTTTTTACTTTGTTGTTTGCATTCCACCATGTGCAAAAATATTGTTTCACAATGAAAGGTGGATAGGTTTAATAGAACTTGTAGCTTCACCTGATGTCAATGTAGAATGAAAGATCGTCGAACAAGGATTAGCAAGAGCGTTGAAAGGGAGCTACGGGAATCCGAAGAAGATGACAAATGATGATTGGGAGGATATAGATTTAAGGTGATTCACCACAATCAGACTCTCTATCGGTAATAATATTATCACCAACGTCAATGATGAAGACACGGTACCAAAGTTATGAGAGAAGCTAAAGAAATTCTATCTAGTTAAGAGTCTCACAAAAAAGTTTAATCTCAAGCGGGAAATTTACGGGCTGGAGATGGAGGAGGGCGAGAACCACATGAATGTATTTCATGGGATTGTGTATCAACTCAAGAAGGTTAACGTGAAAATAGAGGAAGAAGATGGGACCTTATTGCTTCTTACCTCTCTTCCGAATTCATATGAGAAAATAGTCACTAGCATCTTGTACGACAAAGATATGGTGAAGATGGATGAGGTGGAGTCAACTCTATTGTCCAACGAGAAGAGGGAATGCTCATGGTGATAATTGGGGATCCACTGAACATAATAATTTAAATGAACGGGTGGTATAAAAGGTCGACTATGTTACAAGTGCAAGCAGTGAGTCATATAAAATGGAATCGTCCTTTGAAGAAGGACGGAGATAGCTCCAATTATGCACCGGTGACATATGTGAAAGACTAAGATTTTGGTAAGATTGTCACGCTTTCCAAAGGTAACTCTCTGTCCCGAATTGAATGGATGTTGAATTTTGGTTCTTCAAACCATGTTTGCTTCAAGAGATAATTTGAGACCAAGATAAGAAGAAAGTTTTTTTTTATCTTTCCCTAACGGGACATTAGGCATCGTTGGAGAGCGGGAATGGTGATGATCAAATTGTTCGATGGGGTGGAGTGCACTTTGGGGCGTGGCCTATGCCCCAAAGTTAAGAAAAAGTCATAATATCTATTAGCCAATTTTGGATTCCAAGGGTCGTTCGGTGTCGATGAGGGGTGGAGTCTTGAAAGTTACACGTGGTTGTATGATTCTAGCATAATGAGAAAGGAGAATAAGGTTATATAGTTTATAACAAACTTAAAGGGTAATGGGGAATAAGTGTGCACAAGTAATCGAGCACTCGAGGGGAAGGGATTGCTCGAGGTCCCCCCCCCCCCCCCCCCAAAGTCAACAAATAATTTTGACTCAAGTAATTTCACACATGCATTGGGCTTTTATGAATGAAGGGGTGCTGGGACCATATTGAATTTGAGGTGCCTGCATAGTGAAGGAAAATGGTGAACCATTTGAGGATTATCAAGAAAGGAATCTCAGTTTGATGGAGTAGCGGTGTTCTCACTAAGGTGGAGATTTGTGGCACTTTTGGCAAGTAAACAGCCTTGGGGAAAAGACTGATGGGGTTTTCATTGTGTGTTGGTGTTTTATGGCCTTTTATCAGACGTCTCATGATGTTGACAATTGCACTTTAATCAACGGTGTTTTGGGTGTTTGCTCATGTGTTGCCTTGGATATAAATAGAATGGCATGAGGATTTTTCGGTTAGGGTTATCGATATTAAGAGACCTATTTCATCAAAAGAGTGGTAAGATAGGGAGAGGTTTAGGGTTTGCTGAACTTAATTTCAATGTGAGATTAGGATTTACTTGATTGAGAGTATTTATATCTCTTGAAGATTCTTGATGTAAAATTGTTCTCTCTCTAACCGATGTAGGCAAGTTAATGTTTATCTTTATCTTTTGGCTTGTTTATATTTCCATCAATCTCACGTATTTACATTTCTTGTTTTGGTCGAGTGTGGTGCCATTGAAGCACAACATCCCCAATCTTGCTACTATGTTAGATGAGAAAAGAAGAAAAGCACTCGGTCGTCTTAAAATTCATAAGCAACTTGCCGGATTTCAAGCACAATTAAGCCCACTCGCTGAAGATGGTTGTGTCCCCTCAGTCCAAGAGGAAGAAGAAGAAAGAGGTAGCTGAGGAGAGGGTGTGAAAAAAGTCAAGGAGGTAGAACAAGGCCTCTAAAAGAATCCCTCATCCTAGAAAGCCAAAGAAGACGTCACTGAGACGGTCCTGGTTAAAGCTACCCTTGCCCGTTAAGTATCGACACTCTCCCAAAGGTCACGTGTCTGTGTACATGTGTTGGACATCGACACCTCTCACCAACACTCTCTAACACCTTTTGAACACGCATAGAGAGGATTGTGATTTTGGTAACACATCTTTTCAGTGTAATTAAAGATATCAAAGTATAGCATCTGTGAAACTACAAGAAGAGTATAATTTTTTTAATGCAATAATAAATACAAATATATGAATTGCCCATAAAATTTAGTTTTGCATTTTGTCACAGTGATCGACATAATTACAATTGACGTAACAGATTATTAGAATACCTTTGGATTGAGAGAACCAATAAAGAATATCGGAGGCGAGTTGGTGGTATTTGTGGATTGAATGTGGGCCGCCCCACTGGTATTTGATGGCCATTTGGAGACCCCTCCATCCAGACAACACCTTCCAAATATGTTCTCGGAGAGGAGAGAGTGAGAGAGAGTCCGAGTTCACCCCACGAGCAGTGGGTAATGCTACCAAGGCGTTTCTGTTCGTGGGTTCCATTGATTTTTACCAACGTTGAAGCTCGCCCCTTTCCCCCTCCCCTCCTCTGCGTTAGACAGAGAGACGGTTGGTTGGGTGGTTGGTTTTGACGAGATTTTTTTAAGGTAAGAGTGGCGCGAAATGTTGGGATCAAAGAGCCAAACTCGGACCCTCCAACGTTAGCCATGTCCCTATGCGTTTTGTTTTTTAATGTTTACTAAGAGTCGGGGTCCGGGGTGCATACCATTTTGTCAAAATGATCAACCACCCAATCACCCATCAAAATTCCGTCAATTTAATGCTACACTAATACTAAAATACATTTTAATTATATTTTATGTTGATCTTATATTTTATGGAGTTTCTATATTTTAGTCCATCACAAACAATTTTAAACACTAAGGGTGTTTTTGATTGACATGAAAAAAATTTCGTGAAAAATAATTATTTTGACCCATGTTTGCCTTTGTAGTACTTTAACTGTGAATGTTGACGCTTATGCGCAAATCTGTTGATGTAAAAAACTGGACTTGATTCAATTTTATAATCACAGATAAAATATATAATTGCAATGCTAAATAGAAGAGAGACACAAAATTTTTAAAGTGGTTCAATTATGTAAGAGAACCTACGTCAACTGTTGTAGTATTGATTTCAGAGGTTAAGAAAGCTAGGTACTCTTGTAAATAAGAATAGCCTAGAATTCATTCTACCTTGCCCTTGATGAAAGGGATACAACGTATTTATAGTGACCCGGAGGTTAAGAGTTAGAATTCCAAGGGATGGAATGTCGTTATATATTTAGGCATTTACATCCGTACATAATGAAAGTGACAGTTGATTGTGCTAACCACGTGTGATAAGACTTTTGAGGAGGTGACCCTTCATTGGTATTGATGGTTGACATTTTTTGTATTGGTCGACATTATCTATGTTGATCGGCATTCTTGTTGAGTTATTATCTGTTGATTAGAATTTTAGCTACGTAAGAGGACAAGTTTTCACTTCTAATCGGTCCATGTAGAGGAATATTTTTTTGGTATTAACAGAAGACCCCAATGTTCTATGCTTGATGCTTACATGAAAGTATGGAGCATTCAATTCTGGAAGTAACTAGGAGTGTTTCCATGATGCTTAGTCGATAGCCGACCTCCCACATTTGTAAAATTTTACCGATACCGCTTAAAGAGGGTATTTTTGTAAATCATTTGAATTTTAGCGAACCGCCAAAGGGTAAATTGGTGTTTTACACCCTCCGTATCGCGAAGCCATCGGAATGTCAATCGTTGGTACATCTAATCATTACTTACACTGTTTTCGAGACAAGATATAAAAGACGGGAGGATTTTTCTATATTTCACCTTACCTCAAATCTTCGAACTGTAACAGCTATTTCTGAGCTTTTCTGCGATCGTTTACTGTCGTTCGTCTTTTCCTTCAATAGTTCTTACTGAATCCTTAATCTTCTGTAAGAATTCTTTCTTTCTCTCTGGTTTTCTTCATTTCTTTTCTTTCTGAACCATGGTTCACATAGTTGACGAGGATTCTCTAGAGGAATTTAGGGTAGAAAAGAAAATTCCATCTTTGGTTGATTTAGAAATACCCTATGATCCTATAGACGTAGATTCTTTGGTTGAGGGTCATTGGATCCCAACCTTATTTATAGATTGGTGTGGTTTCACATTTCCACCAAACCCTTTTCTTCTTCATTTCTACCAATATTTCGACATTGTTCCAGCAAGAGTAGCCCCTAACACATGGAGGGTTGTCAATAGGGTGAATATATTGAATGAAATCTATGGGACCCATATTGATTGAAATTTCAGAAATCATGTTTTGCTATAAATGGGCTATTGCAGGAGAGAACACTTATTATTTGAAAACTAGACAAGCCAATAGGGCTTTAGTATTAAATCTTCCTGATTCCAATAAGGATTATCGGAGTCATGCTTTAATAGTTAAGAACTAGCAACATGACCCACTTGAAAATGGAGTGGCTTACCATGGTCCTAGATGCCCTGAGTCTAGGAATGGGATAGGTTGTTATTTCAATTCTTGCCTTTCTTTGCTGAATTATTTTCTGATATGTGCTAACCGTTATTGTTGTTATTGTTTATTGTTCAGCTGCAGAAGAACATAAGAGAAAGTGCCCCAAATCGAGTGAATTCAGTTTCGAAGAACTCAAATTCTTGTGGGGTCTTAACCAAAGGACATGAGAGGATCATCCTTGGTCATCTTCTGTGTTGCTAGAATATAACACTTCCCTCACCTCTTTTGTAGCTCGGCCAATAACTGATGTGCCTTTAATTGTAATTGATTTGGAAAGGGATCCAGTGTCTACTTCCTCAGCCAGTGAATCTGCTGGTGTTGGTGCTAAAGTTGTCCCTTTTCTTCACTTGATTTTGATCTTCCTCTTTCTAATAGCATGGGAAAGAGGAAAATTCCCAACCTTTTGGAGGATGATTCCATTGCTAGTGCCAAGAAACCAGTTGATACTAACGCCCAAAAGAAGAAGGTTGAGGCTGGCAATAAGCCCCCGTGACACCCCGCCTAATTAACCCTGGGTGATCAGTCCTAAATTAAATTAGAACATGTTTCTCAGTTGGTTCATTCTTAGCATCACTGTCGCCTTTTTAATTACTAACCACCTAAGTGAGAAAATTAAACTGGTGCCAAGTTTTTATCTTTCATTAACTAAAATTAAATACTTATGCGGAAACAAAATAATATAAACAATCACAATTAACTGAAATCAACCATTCACAATTAATTAACTGGCCGAATAAACCATCGGTTCAAAATCCAACAAAAGTAAAGACAAGTAATAGATCTCAATAGGTCTGACATAAGTACTGAAATAAAACTGTGAGCAACATGCTCGAATAACTAATAGGAAGTCTCTACACTAAGAATGAAAAGAACGAGGCTCCTATCAAACTCTCGCAATATCCACACATGCTGCAGCAACGGATCCCTGGAATGAGTCAAGCCTAGCGTCCCTGTGGCAGGACACCTAAAAGGTTTTTAAAAGTTTTTATAGCAAGGGTTAGTACCCAAAACATTTGGAAAACATTTAGCAAATGATTAACTTGCAGTAATAAGTAAATATGCATGCTCTCCATATTTTAGTTAGTGCCGCACTCCCTTGAGGACATCCTCACCCCTCCTCTAATGTGCACTACTAACGCCTTGATTAATTTACCTAGTTATTTATCTCATGACTAGATAACTAATATAATCCCCTTGCAACCACCCTACTCTAACCGAGTGTGCCATAATTATGATTTCTAAGTTATTATCAACATTAACTTAATTAATCATTTCCCTTTTTAAATTCATATAACTTTCACACCCATTATATATATAATACAATTCACGGCCTGTATTAATTTACTCGTATATAATTATTTACCTCATTATATACGTATAGTTATATTACAACATTCACAAACATGCTGAAATAATAATTACTACTAAACATCCTCCCAAGTAATAACTCACCGGATGTAAATTCTCTAAAGTTCTATCCCACTAGGCATATTCACACAACCTAGTTACCCCAAGTCAGAATCGCTCACTTACTTGGATAATACATAAAAATTGGAGGCGGTCATATTCTTTCCCTGAAAGTGAGATGCCCCTCACCCATATAATGGACGCTATGACCTGGAAATATACTCTCCCTACTACTCAAGTTGGGGGATTCATCCACTACGCGCAACCTCCCTCCTATAGCACTAGAGCCGATATAATAATAATATCTAGCCAGTGATATTAATGCACACACCATATATATATATATATATATATATATAATAAACTATCCCGGCTATACCATGTATTAAGTCCGTAACACAAGCCTATTCAAATTATTATGAGTTTATGGCCCAACTCTAATTATTAATTAATTTGCACTTTAATTAATTAAATTACTTTTGGTGTCGGCCTAACCAATATATTCGGACTTACTCTCGTGGCTCGAAATAATATAATACCCGAGTCTAAATTCCCGACTCCAAATTATTTATCTTTCACTCTAAATAAATATAACGCCTTGATATCACTCAACCCATATACCCGGACTCGCCCACTCGATCCGTATTTAATTATTTCGAAATATTCTTTCCAAAATTTAACCGTAGTGTGACACGCATAAATTTCCTCCAATCCCAATTACTTTTTTTCCTTCATAATTGATTAAATTGTATCCCTATGTTTAATTCTCTTTACATAAGGTAAAGGAAGAAAATTTAATTTAAATTCCCTTTATATATAAAAACTGATCGAACTGTCATAAATTATCGATTATCGATCGATCGATCCCCAACCCTCGATCGCTCGATCGTACAAGTCATCATCTTTTACAGCCTTCTATTTCAGCCATGGATGAAAACTCCAAAACCCTAACTTCTTCTACAGTCTAACCCAAGTCCTCTCTTCAACATCACACACCAAGAACCTCATAAGGGACCCCCATAAAGTCCACAAACACCATTTAATTTTCGTTCTCTACTGTTTTCATAAATTTGGGAAAAATCCGTTTATCATTAACCCATTTCGACATCAAACCCTTATCTCCAATTCGTTCCTAACTCGTATGGACTTACACATCTTACCATATATATATACAAATC
The DNA here is from genome assembly GCA_949130495.1 of Sambucus nigra. NCBI lineage: Eukaryota > Viridiplantae > Streptophyta > Magnoliopsida > Dipsacales > Adoxaceae > Sambucus > Sambucus nigra. The sequence continues at coordinate 468,492,850 of OX422215.1, read as the reverse complement.
TCATATTATACGTTAATTTCTACACAATTTAGCAATCAGAATATTTGTTTACAAAACCTCCATGTTTGTACCCTTTAAATACCAAAATGAATTTTTGATTTCTCACATCACATAAATATGAATCGAAAAGCAAATTAAATACTACAACAAGTTAACCACTTTCCTTATGATTCATAGGGTCTGATTTAGAGTTGTGAATTCCCAAGTTTGAAGATGAAATCCCTTCTTTTGGCTCTTTCCTTTGTCCCCCACTTTGCCTTTAACTGCCTCTTAGGTTTTCCTCTCCCACTAAGTATTTTCTAAACTCTAATTAGCTGTCCCCTTTTTTCTTATAATTAATTAATTAGGCTAAATCCCGTTTTTTACCTAATGGGCTAAGCCCAAGTGACCCAAATACTCTCGTGTGGGCCCCGATATGCCTAAAAACGTCCCGTGACCCATTTACTACCCCGAGTACACTTTTTTGACTATCTCGGTCCGTTCGAACTCAATCGTATACTCAGAATTGGCATCCGAATTAATTTATAAAAATCCTTATCGCACACCCAAATTAGTCTATACTGACTCCTCGCTGACATAAGTACATACCCTCTCATTAATACCCGAAATGACGTAAATAAATTATCACTATTCACTTAGTAATTTAATTTTCCTAAATATTAACCATTCACTCCCCGATTAATATTTAAATATATTACCATAATTAATTCAATTAAAATTACGACACACAAGTAATTTTGTCGATCAACTGGGATTGGTTAGTAAGGTTCCATATGTTGCTGGCTCGTCTGTAGCCTTTAGTATAACTTGGCTATGAAGTTGATCAAAGTTGGTACCCTTCCGAACCATAGAGCTACTATTACTAGTTCAATGTCTCGATCAAAATTATCGGAGAGGACTACCGAGAGCTTAGCTTTAGTAAATTTTCATATTTGAAGTTGGTCGGATATTGTACATGTATTCTTTGATTTGCATTAACATGGTTTTTTCTTGCAGTTCTTGGTTATTTACAACCAAATATTGGAGAAGGATGATCAGCTGCATTCTTCTTCAAGAGAAGTAGATGAGGCTTTTGAGGGTCTTAAAAAATCCCTGGAGGAGTCCAGACAGGCTTTGAAAACACACCAAAATATTTGGGAGGAGAAAATTGGGGTTGCCGAAAAAGCACGGTAAAAAACTGATAAAACTCTAACTGTGGCTACTGTGGCCTCTGCTCAAGCTGAGCGCATGACGAAGGCTGATGAAGAAAAAGTGGCCAAATTATCTATTGACCTTGGTGTTGAGAAGGCCAAGAGAAAAACAAACAAAAGAAGAATCATTTAACAAAGGTTGGGATAAGGCCACCTCTACTACTTCTGCCCAGATATTGTTCACTAAGAAGAAATTCTTCAAGGAAGGTTGGTCGACAGCTTTGAGGGAAGTTGGCACTGCTGAGGATTCAGAGCTATTTTTAAGGCATGATCTAGGATCCCCGCCCAATATTGATGATAAAATTAATGATGATTCAGGTTCGGGAGAATCCTTACTGGACATTGAGCCAAGTGTTCCTTCATAATGCTCCTATTGATTCACCGACCCCTCCTGCTGACCAGGATATAAACCCCAAAGCTGATAAGGATAAGAAGAGGGTGTAGACTTGTTCGGCTTCTGGTCTTTGTATTTTTCACCTTTCTTTTGTTTTCTTTTTGTCTTGTTCTGATGTACTTGTAATGTTTCTATTTATCAATAAAAGAACTTCTTCTTCAATTACTTACCAATGTTGGAGATTTAGCTACTATTTTGTCTCCTTTTATTGTTGACCAAGTGTTACTCTATCTTTCTAGTTTATTACCAAGATGGAATAAATTGCCTCCATTGAATCCGACATACTCAAACGCCATAATAATCTGTTCAAAGTGGCCACTTGGATTTGATAAATAAGTAATTAACAAACTTTCTCGGTGCAGACGCTTCTGATCAAGAAAATGATGCATACACCTATCTCAAATATCTTCTTGATCGGGTTGTAGCCAATAATGTTTCATATTATGAGATGATTAAAGACTTTTAGGCAGACCATAATGAAATTAAAGCTCTACTGCATGTTGATTACGAAGCCAAGTATAAGGCATTGAGTGAAGGCTGGGTTTTGAGAAAAAACTAGAAAAGTTTGCTTCTTCATTCAGGAGGAAAGAGTTTTTATTGAATCGTGAACTTGATGAATTTAGAGAGATCGCTAAGCTTTTGGAGGACAAGAATAATAAACTTCGAAATGAGCTGGAAACTTTGAAAAAGTCTTCTAGTAGTGGTGCCGATGAAGGTGCCTCCTTTTTGGAGAATGAGAATGCCAAGTTGATGGAAGAGCTTGAAATCGTAAAGAAATCCAAACTTGTATCATTATCCAGACAATAAAGAACCAGTCGACCAGCTTTTGAGGAAGCTATAACCAAGAAAACCTTGGCTGACCGGGCTGCCCAGCTGAAAGTAAAGGGTCAGGCTATTGTCGACTTGTCTACATGACCTAAAGCTTAATTGTAGACTTCCATCCACACCTCTCTGGGTTGTTTGTGAAATTAAAAGGTCGACCTTACAAGTTAATATTGAAGTTCTTCAAAACACTATCTTTCACCTGCAACTGTGTGGACTGGTCGACAAGGGCTTTATCCTTAGAGATTGAAGATAAAATGAAGATAAAAAATCCTATCAAACACATAAGAGAAAAAGATTTTTAAAGTGGTTTGGCTGTAAAGAAAGCCTACGTCCACTGTTATTTTATTCCCAGTGATTTACAATAGCACAATATAGTACACTATGAATGATTTTCTTTTCCCCTGGTTAGCTAAGGGAGAGCATGTATTTATAGGAATTGTTAGGAACCCAAGAGATGGAATGCTTTTATATCTTCTAGGAATTTACATCTTTATACAATAAATGAGTCTCTTGATATTCTACACCAATGGCTTTTGGTATTCTCAATTGTTCATATTCTTTAGGTTGGTTGGTCTACCGATTCGCCGACCTACTCTCTTCTAAGCTGACCAGGAGAGTAATTAATTTGAATATTGCCACGTAGGATAACAGGTGTCCATTTATCATTTGTCCATGTAGATGGATAATTTTTGGCATCAACAAAAGCCCCCAATGCTCTATGCTTGATAATTTAGTGAAAGGATGGAGTATTTGCTCTGAAACGTTGCTTGACGCCCGTACATAATGAATGAGTTTATTGGAGTTCTAAAACACATGTGGAGTGATGTGACACCCCGCCTAATTAATTCCGGGTGATCAGTCCTAAATTAAATTAGAACATGTTTCTCATTTGGTTCATTCTTAGCATCACTGTCGCCATTTTAATTACTAACCACCTAAGTGAGAAAAATAGACTGGTGCCAATTTTATCTTTCATTAACTTAAATGAAATAGTCATGCAGAAACAAAATAATATGACAATCACAAATAACTGAATTCAACCATTCACAATTAATTAACTGACCGAATAAACCATCGGTTTAAATCCAACAGAAGTAAAGACAAGCAAATAAATCTCAAAAAGTCTGACATAAGCACTGAATATAACAGTGAGTAACATGCTCGAATAACTGATAGGAAGTCTCTACACTAAGAATGAAAATAACGAGGCTCGTATGAAACTCCCGCAATATCCACACATGCTGCAGCAACGGATCCCTGGAATGAGTCAAGCCTGGCGTCCCTATGGCTGGACACCCAAAGGGTTTTTAAATTTTTTTATAGCAAGGGTTAGTACCCAAAAAATTTGGAAAATATTTAGCAAATGATTAACTTGCAGTAATAAATATATATGCATACTCTTTATATTTTAGTTAGTGTCGCATTCTCTTGAGAACATCCTCACCCATTCTCTAATATGCACTACTAATGCCTTAATTAATTTACCTAGTTATTTATCCCATGACTAGATAACTAATATAACCCCTTGCAATCACTCCACTCTAATCTAGTGTGCCACAATTATGATTTCTAAGTTATTATTAACATTAACTTAATTAATCATTTTTTTAAATCACATAACTTTCACACCCAGTATGTGTATAATACAATTCACGACCTGTATTAATTTACTCGTATATAATTATTTATCTCATTATATATGTATAGTTATATTACAACGTTCACAAACATGCTGGAATAATAATTAATAGTGAACATCCTCCCACTAGGCATATTCACATAACCTAGTTACCCCAAATCAGAATTGCTCACTAACTTGGATAATAAGTAAAAATTGGAGGCGGTCATATTCCTTCCCTGAAAGTGAGATGCCCCTCACCCATATAACGGACGCTATGACCTGGGAATATACTCGCCCTACTCCTCAAGCTAGGGGATTCACCCATTATGCGCAACCTCCCCCTATAGCACTAGAGTATATGTAATAATAATATCTAGCCACTGATATTAATGCACACACCATATATATATATATATATATTCACCCATTATGCGCAACCTCCCCCTATAGCACTAGAGTATATGTAATAATAATATCTAGCCACTGATATTAATGCACACACCATATATATATATATATATATATATACTATCGCACACCGTATATATTTATATATAATTAAAATAAACTATCCCGGCTATCCCGTGTACTAAGTCCGTAACACAAGCCTATCCAAATTATTAAGAGTTTATGGTTCGCCTCTACTTATTAATTAATTTACACCTTAATTAATTAAATTACTTTTGGTGTCTCCCCAACCAATATATTCGGACTTACTTTCGTGGTCCGAAATAAAATAATACCCAAGTCTAAATTCCCGACTGCGAATTATTTAGCTTTCTCTTTAAATAAAATTAACACCTTGGTATCGCTTAACCAATATACCCGGACTTTCCCACTCAATCCGTATTTAATTATTTTAAAATATTATTCCCAAAATTTAACCATGGTGTGACACACATAATTTCCTTCAAATCCTAATTAATTTTCCCTCCCAATTAATTTGATTGTACCTCCATGTCTATTTCTCATTTCATAAGGTATTGGAAAAGATTTAATTCTTATTTCCCTTATATATACAAACTTGTCGAACTGCCAGAAATTTTCGGCCTTCGATCGATCGATCCCCAACCCTCGATCGATCGATCGACAGGTCATCATCTTCCCCGAGTTGTCTGTTTCAGCCATAGACGCAAATCTACAAATTCTAACTTCTTCTACCAGCAAACCCAAGTCTTCTTATAAATAAAATACACCAAAAACCTCCTGAGCGGCCCCCATAAAGTCCTCAAACATCATTTAATTTCCGTCCTCTACTGTTTTCATAAATTAGGGAAAATTTTGATTTAACCTTTAACCCCTTTAAACATCAAATGCTTGCCTCAAATTCGTTTTCAGTTCATCCAGATTACATCCTACCAGATATATATATACTACTCTCATATTACACATAAATTTCTTACATAATTTAGAAATCAAAATATTGGTTTACAAAACCCCCATGTTTATACCCTTTAAATCCCAAAACGAATTTTAATTATTCACATCACATAAATATGAATCGAAAAGCAAATTAAATGCTACAGCAAGTTAACCACTTGCCTTATGATTCATAGGGTCTGATTTGTGGTTGTGAATTCCCAAGGTTGAAGATGAAATCCCTTGTTTTGGCCCTTTCTTTTGTCCCCTAATTTGCTTTTAACTGCTTCTTAGGGTTTCCTAACCCACTAAGTATTTTCTCAACTAAAATCAGTCGTTCCCCTTTTCTTATAATTGTTTAATTAGGCTAAATCTCATTTTTTTTGCCAAATGGGCCAAGCCCAAATTACCCAAATGCCCCCCCCCCCTCCGTGTGGGCCCGACTATGCCGAAAAAGTTCCGTGACCCGTTTACTACCCCCGGGTACACTTTTCCGACTATTTTGGCCCATTCGGACTCAATCGTACACTCAGAATTGGCATTCGAATTAATTTTAAAAAATTCTTATCTCACACCCAAATTAGTCTATACCGACTCCCAGCTGAGATAAGTACATACCTCGTCATTAATACCCGAAATGACGTAAATAAATTATGACTATTCACTTAGTAAATAAATTTCCGTAAATATTAACCATTCACTCCCCGATTAATATTTAAATATATTTTTCCATACATAATTCAATTAAAATTACGACGCACAAGTAATTTTAAATTTCCAAATTAATTAAATATTAAATGTACAAAAATACGGGTGTTACAAGTGAAGGACCGTCTTCTTGCTTTGTTCAGCATATTCGTGGGCAATTTCCTGGACAATGGATGATTCAGGCTAATCGATAATTTTGGTTTGCTTTGGAGTTGAGCTCTCTTTTGAGGAAGTCTACTCAGCAGGCAAACTTAGGTTATGGATCACTTCTGGGTATCTGAATGCAAAAAGGAGATCTGTCATAATTCGCAGCTCTTGGATCATATATGATATCATAATGTCCCAACACATTAACATGTCTGATTTTTCCGATTTCTTCTCCTTTGAATGTTTTGTTGGTATAATATACTAGATTTTGAACCCCATTCTTCAGCCTGATCAATGCCGAGCTAGTAGCGGATTCCAATATTGTTCGGAACAGCAGTGGTGGTGATATTAAGTATTTTTTTAATGTCGTGTATAAATTTAGGTATTTACAACAATGGATTATCAATCACTTTTCAACAACATGTGTAAAAATAACTCCTGGATGTGATCTGCAACACCGGTCAATTAGGTCTGGTGCCGACCAAGTGCTGATGAAGTGTTCAAGTGTTCTGATACTTGGTCGATACTATTTGATGTCATCAACCATAATGTGACACTTGGAAGTTCTTGGAAACATGAATAATTTAATAATCCCCCAAGTATGGAATATGAGCTCTGAATACTTTGAATATTTTGGTGGTTGGAAGTCGACTTATGGTAGTTTGAAAAACTATGGTTCACCAAAAGGTACTCTATTTTTTCCCTTGATGTCTCGCTTGCCGAGACGGATAAGGCCGAGGAAAAATGATCCATAAAATGACTCCTAAGAGCTTTGTCTTTTCCTTGTAATGACTGTTTCTATTATTATACTATCATGTTGAAGCCATTGGTGTTGGAATAATTAGTTGATCTTTATTTAAGATTGTGAATCTAAGCAGACTAGTTAATAGGATGTGTGATGATTGTAATGCCATTGATTCTACTAATGCACTTAGATATATTAATCCAAATTTATCATTAGTTAATAGTAGTGACCAAGTGTATAAGGAATATATGTTTGTATCCCTGTATTTTAAGAATATTTACCTAGTTTTCGGCATTTAACTTAATGGGTAAAAGTTGTTTGTAACTTTTTTAGTTGTATACGAAATTTTACACTTCTTGTTCTTGAATTGTTTATACGAAATCATACATGAAGTGAAAAACTTCTTGTTCGTGATTCGTTTTTATGAAGTCATACATTACGTAAATTATTCTTACCGACTAAGCATTTTAGGACTGTGTTCCTTTAACTTAGTCGAATATGACTTCTTTTTCGTGACTTGTTTATACAAATCCATACATAAAGTAATATTTACTTCTTGTTCATGACTTGTTTATACGAAGTCATACAGAAAGTTTGCATTTGAGCGAGTAATAATTGTGCTTCAAACTGTTGAATTTGTCCAGATTAAGCATGAATGAAGGTTGATCGGCAAGAGACATTTTGACTTGTTGTAGCGATCATTATGGTGAGCTCTCTTCCAGAGAAGTCTGAGCGGCTGCATTTCTTTCTTGATTACTGTTTGTAGTGAATTCATTCAGGTCAACATATATATGAAGCCCCCGAGTTTATGAAGAGAAGACTAAATAATAATAAGAATGCCTAAGAATATGGACTGAATCATAAATATAATATTGGATGAACATGCGGTTGGTAAGCCCAACAATTTCTTGGGCCTTATATTGAATATTTAGGCTATTGAGAAATCCGGATTAAGAATGAAGGGGCCGACCATATGTTTGGGCCTTTAAATAATGACTGAGGGAACCGAATGATCCTGTATTTAGAGAAAAGTAGATTTCCATACCATTCAATAGGGTTGAATAACAATAATATATATAATGTTGATTATCAATCGACAGTGCTGACCATTTGTCGGGACTGAATCTAGATGAAGATTATTCAGAGCAACCATCCGTTGGAGATAAAATACAACTTTTGTAGCAGATATCTTCGGGACTAAATATATGACAATAAATATTTTGCCGATCTTCTACCGAGATAATTGTCGAATATATATGACCATCTTTCAGGTTAAGATTCAGAGTCAGATAATTAAACAAATATATTCGCTCGAACATTCGTTGGATATAAGAAATAATTTTAGCTAACCATTTATTTGGATCTTGATGTGTTGTAACGTGCTTGATCATTCGTCAGAGCAATAATAAGATAGATGGTGTCTGGCTAATCAATATCAAGCATTAGTAATATTTTCAAAGAGTTTAAGCTTGTGGTCGAGTAACTATTGAGCATATGTCGGAGCATTAGTAAAATTTTCAGTAGCTTAAGATTGTGGCCGAGCATTTGTCAAGACTAAATCTTATAGCTGTAGAAGTTAATAAATTGTCCGACCACCTGCTGAGGCTAAATCACATAAAAATTATCATGAGATTGCTTTATTCGACCAAACAATATATGATATGTATCTTCTCGGGTAAAATGAAATAATAAGTTTTGTGCAAAATACGTGACAAATGAGCATATTTTTATCAAATATGTACGAGATGTAAGACATATTTATTTAGTCTAGAGTTTTTGCAAAATTATTTCAGCATAATGATGTGAAGTATAAAAGTAGGTGGATCGTATTGTCTTTTATCAGCAACTGTTATCAAAATGGGTTGGTGTAAGAAATCAAAAGCCAAAAGCTTTTAATAATAATAACAAAGGTTTTAATTTTAGTAAAGACAAAATGGGTTTATAATTGGACTTGTGATCCAAATGGACTCGTGTCCAAAGAGATTCCAGCTGTTTTATCCTTATTTTGTCGCCGACCAACGCTGGCGGCGCCAACCACTATGGGTGATCAGGAGACGTTGCCAAGGTTATTTTATGAGCACCGAATTGACCAAAGTGGAAATCCTTGATGGCATCGTTTCCATCGTAGTCGGAGAAAGAATTCCGAGGGCATAACTTGGGGTCCTCTTACCTTATTTCCGACCAACAATAAGATTTAATGAAATTCATGGGATCTCAGATGTAAATGTCACCTTTGTGCTAAGATCTCCGGTTGGTGTTGTTCATAAGGGGTTTTTCGAATTAATTTGATCTAAAATGAATCTGATTCTAGCCATGTTGATAGATGATTTGATGAACAAGAAAACCCAGACGTTTGGATTTCTGAACCGATTTATTTCTCTTCGTATATATTTTGATGATGGCTCCAAATCAAGATCAAATCTACACAAGAATCAAAAATATATACACTCATGCAGAAAAGGCTTATGATGAGAGAAATTATTAGATATGTATCTCCAGTGTATATAAACGTGTCTGTATAAAAATTTCTTAAAATTTGTGATTATGAAATTCACGTTTATGCATATTTATGAATAAAAATTGATCTAATAGTTTATAAATATAAAATCATGATTGAATCAAAAGATGTATATATAGCATATAATTGGTTATATGCAGAGATAGAAAAACAGAGCTCTTGAAGATGATCTCCGTCTCTTTTAATAAGAGGGAAAGACTTTTGTATCGTTTTCACATACGGTGCCAATCTGTTGAAGAGTAGAAATGACCTATGTTATCTTATAGGCATCAACTGTATATAAAGTGAAGGTACGAAGATGAAATTTAAGATAAAATGAAGATAATGAATTCCATCAAACACATAAGACACAAAGATTTTAAAGTGGCTCGTTTGTAAAGAAAGCCTACGTCCACTGTTATTTTATTCTCAGCGATTTATAATAACACAGTATGGTATGCTATGAATGATTTTCTTTTCCCCTGTTTAGCTTAGGGAAAGCGTGTATTTATAGGGGTTATTAGAAATTCAAGAGAAGAAATGCCTTTATATCTTTTAGGCATTTACATCTGTATATGATACATGAGTATCTTCATATTCTACACCAATGGCCTTTGATATTCTCGATGGTTCATAATCTTTAGGTTGGTTGGTCTGACGGTTAGCCGACCTACTATCTTCTGAGCCGACTAAGTGAGTAATTAATATGAATATTGCCACGTAGGATAATAGGTGTCCATTTATCATTTGTCCACGTTGATGGATATTTTTTGGCATCAACGGTGAATAATTGATGTAAGAACCACATTCATCCACATAACATGTGCTCCATCTCAAACTTCATTTTTAGTGGAAAATATTTCTTATCCATTCACAAAATAATTGATTTTCATGAAAAATAGAAAAAGTAAGACCAAAATCTCATATATTTTTCCAATCATTTTCCAGCTTCTTGTCCAAATGAACTATTTTTCACACATTTTTCATGTTTGAAATCAAACACACCCACAAGGGTGTGTTTGATTGCAAACATAGAAAGTGCTTGAAAAATAATTCATTTGAATGAGAACTTGGAAAATGAGTGAAAAAAATACTCGTTTTTTATCTTACTTTTTCTATTTTTCATGAAAATCAATTCTTTGGTGGGTAAATAAGAAATATTTTTTTTTAATTAAAACTGAGGTTTGAGATAGATAACTTATCATGTGAATGAGTGTTGTTCTTATATGAAGTATTTACAATCAAGGTACTACAAAGACAAAACATCAGTTAAAACAACTAATTTCCATGGAAAATTTTTCCACCTCAATCAAACATACCCTAAGTCACAATTAAACAATTTTAAACATTTAAGGACATGGACAAATTCATTTATCCATTTCTCTCTCTTAATCTTTACAAAATCTTCCATTCTCCTCCCCCCCCGACCTGCAAGGAGCTGATACAGCGTAAATATTTCGTATTTCACCCGTTAACGTCCGCGTTATTAGCCCCCTCGGGTACCTTAATTCCTATATTTATGCTCGATAATCATACAACCTCCATTTAATATGATAACATGCTATATGAGGTATATTTGGGCTTTTGTAGGGATTACAGGTGCTAAGTATGAAGTTGGATGCATTCCGACGAAGTTCCGTACACAATCGCACGCGCAAGGATAATTTAGTCATTTTATAATTTGGCCAACTGGCCCAATGTCTTCATAGAAGTTGAAGCCCTCTGAACAAGCTTCGCGTGGCCGCAAACGGTGCGCGATTCCAAGTCCGAACAAAGAAGTTACGGGCTTTTGAGCGGAAGAGAAAGACATCTCAACCAAAAACAGGGGGGAAATTCAAGACCTGTAGGTCCGAATCGATTCGCCCCTCGCGAATTGATTCGGTTGGAGACAGTATGCCATTTCCTCTGTTTTCGAATCGATTCGGCCTTGTCGAATCTATTCGCCCCCCATTCCGAATCGATTCGGCAATCCCGAATCGATTCGCCCCTTTAGCAGTCTCGAGGAACCTCCTTACCGAATCGATTTGGCCCTGCTGATATTTGTTTTTCTCCCCTTTTATTTACAAGTTTGCCATCGGATTTGTTTTGTATAAACACTATTTTTCTTCATTTTTAAGAGAGATATAATTCATTTTTAGGTTAGTTAGCTTAGGGTTTGGGGATTTGAGAGCTCTTCTTCTTCCTCTCTTGGTTTGACACCCTTTAGGGTTTGTAATTAGTACTTTCATCTTCCCTCTCCATTAATATAAGTCGTATTTCATTATTTCCTTGCTTCCATTAATTTACATGATTTCATTTACTTGCTTTCTCTACTTTCTTGCCTAGATTAATTTATTTCTTGTTGTAATTAGTTTATTGGTTTGTTAATTAGTTTAGTTCATGATGTACCCTTAGATAAATAGGATTGGGATTGTGTTCCGCCATTTACGGATTTGGACCTCGAAAGTTAGGGTTTTGTGTAAAATTGCATTTAATTGAAACCTCGCGTATTAAAATCGGATTATTATGCATTTAACTTTCTTTGTCATGCAACGTTAGTGTTTATAGCGATATTCCGAATTTAATCCGCGTGTGACCATTTTCTGTTAAATGTTTAATCTCGCAACTTTGGATTGAATTCCTTATTGTGTGATGTTTATGCTTAATTGAAAATTCTCGATTAAATTGCTTTCAAGCCTTAACTCTAATTAGTAGTTGTTTTGATCCGCGTGGTAGGATGCGATCCCGATCCTCGCTTTAATTTTGTGTAGCGTAACTTATTCTTTTCTTTTTCCACCATTCCCAACCTATCATCTTTTACACTTTTATTCTTGAAGTTTTAAAGCAATTAAAATCTAAGATTTAATCACTCCCCGTGGATTTCTTGCGATACCCGACTTGTATCCTGCTTTTGGTTTGCTTGTAGTTCTTGTTGTTTCCTATTTCATTACTAGGGACTAGCAATGTGTAAGTTAGGAGGTGTGATACAACGTAAATATTTCGTATTTCACCCGTTAACGTACGCGTTATTAGCCCCCTCGGGTACCTTAATTCCTATATTTATGCTCGATAATCAGACAACCTCCATTTAATATGATAACATGCTATATGAGGTATATTTGGGCTTTTGTAGGGATTACAGGTGCTAAGTATGAAGTTGGATGCATTCCGGCGAAGTTTCGTACACAATCGCATGCACAAGGGCAATTTAGTCATTTCATAATTTGGGAAATTATCCCAATGTCTTCATGGAAGTTGTAGCCCTCTGAACAAGCTTCGCGTGGCCGCAGACGGTGCGCGATTCCGAGTCCCGAACAATGAAGTTACGGGCTTTTGAGCGGAAGAGAATTTCAAACCAACCAAAAATAGGGGAAAGATTCAAGACCTGTAGGTCCGAATCGATTCGCCCCTTTGCGAATCGATTCTGTTGGAGACAGTATGCCAGTTCCTCTGTTTTCGAATCGATTCGACCTTATCGAATCGATTCGCCCCCCATTCAGAATCGATTCGGCCATCCCGAATCGATTCGCCCCTCTGGCAGTCTCGAGGAACCTCCTTACCGAATCGATTCGGCCCTGCTGATATTTGTTTTTCTCCCCTTTTATTTACAAGTTTTCCATGGGATTTGTTTTGTATAAATACTATTTTTCTTCATTTTGAAGAGAGATATAATTCATTTTAGGTTAGTTTAGCTTAGGGTTTATGGATTTGAGAGCTCTTCTTCTTCCTCTCTTGGTTTGACACCCTTTAGGGTTTATAATTGGTACTTTCATCTTCCCTCTCCATTAATATAAGTTATATTTCCTTTATTCTTGCTTTGTAGTTAATTTACATGCTTTATTAATTAGTTTACTTGCTTTAATTCTTTCTTTCTTAGTTTAATTAGTTTAATTTAGTTTAATCCATGTATAGTCCGTAGATAACGGGTCGGGATTGCGTTTTCGCCATTTATGGGTTTGGACCTCGAAATTTAGGGTTTCGTGTAAAATTGCGTTTAATTGAAACCTCATGTATTAAAGTTGAATTGTTATGCGTTTAACTTTATTTGTCATGCAACTTTAGTGTTTATAGCGACAATCCAAATTTAATCCGCTTGTGACCATTTTTTTATTAAATGTTTAATCTCGCAACTTTGGGTTAAATTCCTTATTGTGTGATGTTTATGCTTAATTGAAAATGCTCAATTACATGTTTTCGAACTGAAATTCTAATTATTAGTTGTTTAGCCCATGGTGGGGATGCGATCCCGACTCTCGTTTTAATTAATTTTAGTATAGTGTTAACTTCTTCCCTTTTCTCTTTTGCCACCATAACCAACCATCACCTTTTCTTTGATTTATTTTACACTTTTATTCCTGAAGTTTTAAAATAATTAAAATCTAAAATTTAATCACTCCCTGTGGATTTCTTATGATACCCGACTTACCGCTGTGCTTGCCTCGCAAGTGTAGTAGTAGCTTAGGTTTTTACATCGCGGCGGCGAAACAACAACGCTTGTGTCCTCACACGAACACACTTTTACAGCTCGATCAGGAGCTATCGGAGCTCCTCCGTCGGGAAGGAGGGGGCTTTAGTGCAGACCTTTAAAAATAAGAGAGTATTGGATAAATAAGTATTTTAAAAAATTGTTCTCTTGATTTTAGAGTTCAAAATTACTTTCGAGGGAGTTGACAGTATAAATTATTACAAAAATGGGAATTGGATAGTAAATTTCGAGCAACTTTGAGCTCAAATTTATATGAGACCCACACCATGATAATTGTTGGACCATATACGAACGCGTTTTTCTTCGCAAGGGGATTAACGTGGTATATTCACATGTCCAATTCCATTAAGTTATGAATGATAAATTTATCTCCAAAGTGACTCATTATGCAATGGAAGTAAATGAATTAGGTGTGTATTAATCTTTTCCCACATAGGAGGAATAATGGGAATTTGAAGAGTTAATATGTGCGCTAAGGCTTGAATGCCTTTAGGGTGTTCTAACTCTTTGAAGGGGAGATGACCTACGTTAAGAAAGTGTTGGACTTGGGCCAAAAGCTCGCACGCGTCGTCCGTCCGTTCGACTCGGGCTTGGACGAATTCAATTAACTTTCTGGGTTAAATTAATTAATTAAATGATTAACCGAAATTAACTGTTAACTATTTGACAGTTGAAAACAGTTTTTCTGAATAGTCACTTGCTTTTGCAATAAATACATATTCTCCCACCCCTTTTTTGGCAAACGAAAAAAATTCTCCCTCTATTTTTTCTCCAACTCGATAATACTGTTCTAGTGCCAGAATTTTTTTCCTCCATTACTGCATTCATTTCATTGATATAAGTCATGTGGTTTGGTTGAGTAGAAGACAAAGAATTTGAGTTTGCCGGAATCAATTTATTATTGTGCTTCTTATATTGATTCAAAAAATCCGTTCTATCTTGGGAGACATTAATTCAGACCCTAAAGCGTTATGGAGGGGAATTAAAATTGTCTTAAGGGTAATGTGGTATTACACAGGGATCGGATTTATTTTCTATTTCTATTAATTATTTCTACAATACCAAGTAAGTAAATTCTTATTTTATGTAATTTTGAATTTCTCTGAATTATTATTATTACTACTTGTGCACTATTTGCTAAATTAAATAGTAGAAATAACAATCTTAAGACAATTTTAATCTTTTCTACTATTTATAATGAGTACAAAATATTTTTTTTCAGATCATAGAAATTTAAACTTTAACAGGAATTTATTAGTATCATAAAAATCTGTTTTATAGGAAATTTAATAAAGTATTGTTTTATTACAGAAATTTAATAGAACAGTTTTTTATTATTTTATTGTTACAGAAATTATAATTTTTGTACCCGTTTACATTTATAATTAAGTTTTTTATTTTAATTATTCTCTTTTGTATAGATTTTTGTAAACTTTGTACTTTCTAAAATTCTGTTTTGTATAGACTTTAAATAGTCTTCATAATTAGTTTTACACATAACTTTTTAAATCAGTTTAGACTTGTAAAAATTACTATTTACAATTTATTTAATTACTATTTACTTTAAATAGTCTTCATAATTAGTGTTTAGAATTCTTGTTAGAATTCGTTTAGTATTAATTATAATTTGAGGAAACCGGTATACATAATTTTATATTCGGTTTTGATAAATTCATTACAAATGAATACTATCATTAATAAAAAAATTATATTTGTAATAGAAATGGAATCACAAAGTACGAACATAGTCCCACCAACCGTAAATGTGACACATACGACTATTGCTGCCCCCATGAACATGCCACATGGGGAGAAATTGGAAAATTTTAACGGAGACGATTTCAAACGCTTGCAAGGATAGATGTACTTTTATCTCACAACCTTCCAATTGGCAAGGTTTGTGTATGAGGATTATCCCCTTTGCAAGAAGGAGATGAAACTAAGAAAGTTGTTGTCATTAAAGCATGGAAACATTCTAACTTTATGTGCCGAAACTACATATTGACATACTTGGATAAGATGTTGTATCATGTTTACATCACCATAGCAACCACTAAGGAATCGTGGAATTCTTTGGATAAGAAATACAAAACGGAAGATGAGAGTATGAAGAAATTCATAATAGGGAATTTTCTGGAGTTTAAAATGGTTGACTCTAAACCGGTTATTGCACAAGTTCAAGAACTTCAGGTTAATCTTCATGACATTCACGCTGAAGGAATGTCGATCACTACCACTTTCCAAGTGGCGGCGAAAATTGAAAAGTTGCCTCCATCTTGGGACTTGTTAAAAAATTATCTCAAGCACAAACATAAGGAGATGAATGTCGAAGAATTGATAGTATGTCCGCGAATTGGAGAAGATAATCGTGAATCTCAAAAGAAAAGTGGGAAGAATATAATGGAGTCCAAGGCTCATGTGGTTGAAGGTCCTAATTACAAATGTAAGCATGATGGGGAAGGAACATCTAAGCAAAGAAAGAACTTCAAAGGAAAATACTACAATTGCGATAAGCCAGGACACCGCTCAAGCGAGTGTCGCAAATTAAAGAATGCTAAAAAGAAAAATACTCAAGAAAATGTGAGGGAGGGTGAGAACATTTCTGATTGGTATCGCAGACATAAATCATCATATTGTTGTCTCTGAATACAATCTGATAGGAAATACTAAGGAATGTTGGGTGGACACTGGGGCTACACGCCACATTTGTTCAACCAAATGGATGTTTACTACTTATAAGACTTTGGAAAATGAGGAGTCCCTCTTTATGGGGAACTCTTCGAGTTCTAAAGTCATGGGATAAGGAAAGATCATTCTGAAAATGACTTTAGGAAAGGAACTTCCTCTTAACAATATGAAGCACGTGCCTGACATCCGTAAAAATCTGATTTTCGAATCGCTTCTAAGCTAGAATGGGTTTAAACTCGTGTTTGTTTCTGATAAGTTTGTGGTGTCCAAAAATAATGTGTATGTGGGAAAGGGCTTCCTTTCTGAGGGGCTATTTAAAATGAATGTAATGACATTAATGCCAAAGGCATCCTTAATGAATGTAATTGCTAGTTATATTTACTTGATTGAGTCATCTAATATTTGGCATGTTAGATTAGGACATGTTAATTTTGACACCTTGCGTAGATTAATTAATTGAAATTTTTCCAAAATTAAATATTGACAAAAATCATAAATGTGATATATGTGTGGAATATAAGTTAGCGAGATTACCTTTTCATTCCATTAAAAGGATCACTGAACCTTTAGATTTAATTCACACGGATATTTGTGATTTAAAATTTTACAAACTAGAGGTGGAAAAAAGTATTTTATTACTTTTATTAACGATTGTACAAAATATTTCTATGTATATTTACTACATAGTAGGGATGAGGCTATTGATGCATTTAAACAATACAAGAATGAAGTTGAGAATCAATTAAGCAAAAAGATAAAGGCTATTAGGAGTGATAGAGGAGGTGATTATGAATCTCCTTTTGAGGAATTTTGTTCCAAACATGGAATTGTCCATCAAACCACTGCTCCTTATTCTCCTTAATCGAATGGCATTACTGTTAAAAAAAATCATACATTGAAGGAGATGATGAACTCTGTGTTAATAAGTCTAGGAGCTCCACAGATCTTAGGGGGGGGGGGGGAGCCATACTATCTGCTAATTACATTCTTAACAAAGTACCACATAAGAAAACTCACAAGACACCTTATGAGTTATGGAAAGGTCGAAGACCTTGCTATAAATATCTACGAGTATGGGGGTGCTTATCCAAGGTGATGGCTTTTAAACCTAAAAAGATAAAAATAGTACCAAAGACCGTTGAATGTGTGTTCATCAGTTATGCTATAAATAATAGTGCATATTGTTTCTTGGTTTGTAAATCTGAGATTCCGGATATTTATGTAAATACGGTTATTAAATCGAGGGACGCTATTTAAAAAAAAATGAATTTCCATATAACATGTCCCGAGAATCTGGTCCTTTTAAAAGGACAAATCAAGATACTAAAAATGGTACTCATCAACCTACTAAATCAATATAGGATGAACCAAGACGTAGTAAAAGGGCAAGGACCTCGACTTCCTTCGGTTCAAATTTTTTAACATATTTGCTAGAAAATTAACCTCAATCGTACAAAGAAGCGATATACTCATCCAATGCTTCTAATTGGAAAGAAGCAATTAATAGAGAAATTAATCCATTTTGCAAAATCATACATGGGAACTAGTGGATCTTCCACTAGGTTCGAAACCATTAGGTTACAAATGGATCTTTAAAAGGAAGTTGAAGGCTGATGAATCGATTGATAAATATAAAGTAAGACTTGTGTCTAAAAGCTACTGGAAAAAGGAAGGGTGGGATTAATTTGACGCGTACTCACCTGTAATAAGGATTACTTCCATTCGAATGATAATATCAATATCTGTTATTAATGGATTTGAAATACATCAAATGGATGTAAAAATTGCCTTTTTAAATGGTGAACTAGACAAGGAAATTTATATGGAGCAACCTGAAGGGTTCAAAGCTCTCGTAAAAGAAGGAAAAGTGTGTAAGCTTGTGAAATCACTTTACGAATTAAAACAAGCATTTAAGAAATGAAATGAAAAAAAATGATAATGTAATGTTATCAAATGGTTTCAAAATTAATGAGTGTGACAAATGTGTTTATTTCAAAACAACTCAAAATGGATATATCATCGTATGCCTCTACGTTGATGATATGCTAATCATGGATAGTAACATTGACATGGTCAATATTACTAAACGTATGTTGAATAATCGATTCGACATGAAGATCTTGTTGTTACCGATGTTATATTAGGAATTAAAATTTCTAAAACATAGGATGGACTAATATTATCTCAGTCTCATTACATAAAAAAGGAACTTGAAAAATTCAAAAAGTATGATATTAGTCCTACCAAAACACACGCGGATGTAAATTTACATCTAGAAAGAAATAACAGTGAAAGCATATCTCAATTAGAGTACTCTCGTATTATTGGTAATTTAATGTATATCATGAACTGTACACGACCAAACATAGCATACTAAATAAGTAAGCTAAGTCGATATACGAGTAATCAAGGGAGAGATCACTTGAAGGCAATATTGAGAGTTTTCGGTTATTTAAAATATACTCGAAACTTTGGACTGCACTATTCGAGATATTTAGCTATACTTGAAGGGTATTGCGATACAAATTGGATATCCAATACAAAGGACTCTAAGTCTACAAGTGGGGTATATGTTTACCTTTGTAGGTACAGTCGTATCTTGAAAATCCTCAAAACAAATGTGCGTTGCTATATCAACAATGGAATTTGAATTCATTGCACTAGACAAAGCTGGATAAGAAGCTAAATGGCTTCAAAACTTCTTAGAGAATGTTCCAAACTGTGATAGTCAATCAATAATTGGACGGGCACATAATCACATGTATAATGAAAAGTCACGACATATTCGTCAGAGACATAACACTGTTAAAAAACTTCTCTCAAATGTAATAATCTCAATTGACTATGTAAAGTCTAAGGATAATATATCGAATCCATTAACGATAGGTTTAAATCGAGAGTAAGTTAAAAGATCATCGAGAGGAATGGGTCTAAAGCCTATGAATAAATAAGAATCAATATATTGGCAACCTAACCTAGTTGATTGGAGATCCCAAGATCTAGGTTAAATGGGAAAATTGAACTATATTGTATTCAGTAAGCACTGGAGGATATTTAATCCTATCCATTCCAAAGATGAGATAGTGCACATCTGTCGTGAAATTAGGATAAGTTATGCATTTAATAACATCCATACCTTAGTATGTCTAAGTGAGGTATTGCAGATGATAAGCACCCAAAACTGTACATTTTATACCCCGAATAGACGTACTTTAGTTGCTAATTCTCGACAATATGGGTCGTATATGCTTAAATATTAATTATGCAGGCTTAATGCAGTTACGGTGTCACAAGCTCCATTTCGAAGCCAATTGTAGTTAGAATGGAGATAATTCCCTCTTTCGTACCCTAAACCGAGCCTAAACCTAGCCCAAACCTAGCCCAAACCATGTGTGTGTTTTGTTTGTCCCTTTTTATTATTTTTTAGATTTTTAGTTTGAGTCATTTTTATTTTTAGAATTTATTTTAGAGTTATTTAGTATTTTCTAGGTTTTATTTTCTATTTTTCTATTTTTATTAATATAATTTTATTTTGATTTTTATTAGTTTTTAGTCTTAGTTTTTATGTTATTTTATCTTATTTTATTAGGATTAGATTTTTTAGGATTTATTTATTTTTAGTTTATTTTGATTTTACATTTTCTTTTTAGGATCTTAATTTTAGTTTAATAGATTTCTATTTTTTATTTTCATTTCTTTTTAGTTTCAATTTTATTTGAATCTTTATTTTATTTTAGAATTAGATTTTATTAGGTTTTTATTTTATTAATTTTATTTTATTAGGTGTCCTAATTAAACACACCCACAACCCCCTTATCCTACACTCCCATACACCCATTTACACCTAAACTAACATCCTCACCCATACCATACACCTCACCTACACCTTAACCCCACACTCATCATTTCAACCTCCCAACTAAAACCCCTCTCTCTCTCTTCCTCTCTAAACTCCATAGCTACAAAACCCACCACCTCCATTCTCTCTCACCACCACTCATTTACCCAACACTTCCAACTCGGATCCACTACCTCCATTTCTGGCGGAACCCAATCCGGCCAAGTCCGGCGCTGATCCTGAGCCATCCCTTTACCCACTGCCTCGGCGTGTCGTCCTCACCGCCGAAAACCCTCAAATCCGTGAACCCTCGCAGCCTCCATCTCTCTCTTACCCGTCGGAGATACCCCATCGGCCTCCACTCCGGTCAGCTCCTCACCCGACACCGGCGGTACCCTTAACCCCATGTGCCACTTATTCCCTTAAAACCAATTTACCCAAATACCCTTAAAAACCCCCAACTACTAATTCTAACCCAACTTCCCAAAAATGCCCCCAAACCTCTCATTCCCAAATCAGATTTTATTCCTCACCTCACTTTCCACATGACCTCACACACCCCCATGCACATGTGCTCTCACCTCTTCCACATGTTCACCATAGCCAATTCCCATTTTTACCCCCATGCTCCATGCCTTGTATAAAATGAAGATGAAGACCCCAAATATAAAAAAGAACTTTTAGAGAGGAATTTCTAGGGAAAAACACCATTTGTAAATAGTTTTATTTTATTCTTTTTATTTTTATTAGATATTTGTGAGATTAAATATTGTATGAGAGTTAATTGAGTGAATATTTTATTTCAAATCATTTGGATGCTCAATTAAGTGGTGTATGCTTCAATTTGGAAGAGTGGAGTTCAACTTACTCAAAGAGATTTGGTTTGCTTGTTCTATTCTCTCCTCTTTTATTTTAGTAGCCTTGATTATTAATTTTTCATGTTTCATATCATGTTAGGCTAAAACCTCTTTCAAGGGGTGGGGTAAAACCCTTATTTGATGTTATTTTATTTTAATTAGTTTAATTACTTGGAAAGTCCCTTTGAATGTTAGTTTTGATCCCTCACCCTTAGATTTACGCCTCGAGAGAGGGTAAATGATTTTTGAGAGAAAATCGAAATTCTAGTGATAATACCCATTTTAGATTCGAACTAGAGATAGGGGTTTCTTAAGTGGGGTATTATAACTTGAATTTCAACTCTAAATTTATTTTCTAAGATTGACATAAATTTGAATTGATCGATCCTAGCGGGTGATTAACTAAAAGGAGTGTGGATCTATTTTTCTAGAGTTGTGGGGTGTAAAACTTAACATTCTAAAAGATTACTATTATAATTACACTTGCAACGAGAGTTGGTTTGTAATTTTGATATTAATTTTGGAGAATTCAAATAATTAAATTAATTAATTAGAATAACTAAAATTTGTGGTGTAATCCCATTCCTTGATTGTTCTCACAATTATTTACCTCACTTTATCATTTATTTTAGTGTTAGACTTTAATTTTCATTTTAGTTACTTTCTAGTTAGTCATCTCTCATCTTAGTTTAGTTTAGTTTAAAAACCTCACCTCACCCAATTGTTTTAATATTTGAAAAAGCTAAAAAAAAAAAGTAGAAAAGTGAAAAAGCACAAAAAGAAAATAAAAAGTGAACTACAATTGAATTTGTCTCTAGCTTACTCCCTAGGAAGTGGATTGATACCCTTACTTACCTCTACACTTTATATTGTTTTATTTTGTATGTACATGAGGTTTTGACTAACTTGGCTTTTCAACAACGATATGTACGCAAAAGTCACGTTATCAGCAGAATACGCTTTATGAAAGTCACCTACGTGAGTAAGAAGGAGGCCACTTCTATGAGACTAATGAAAGGAAAATTCTTTAAAATACTCACGGAACCAAGTAGTGTTCATGGCCAAAACGAATACAAATGTGAGAACAGACTATGTTGATGAATTATTGTGTGAATATTGTTCTCTAGGTTTACAGAAACGGTTGACGGTTCGAAGATATAAAGTCTATCGATTAACCAAGTAAATTCGATAGTATATCACTAAGGAAAGTTCAAGGCCACTGGGCTACTTCTCCCGGTGCAATAAATTTTCAATTTTACTTAATCTGTGTCTGCATCTTGTATATCTTTATATAGCAATATAAGATTCATGTGGGGCATTGTTAGAAAAATGAAAATTGGATAGCAAATTTTGAGCAACTTTGAGCTTAAATTTAGATGGGACTCACACCACTATAAATGTGGGATCATATACGAACGCGTTCTCCTTCGCAAGGAGATTAACGTGGTATATTCACATGTCCAATCCCATTAAGTTATGAATGATAAATATGTCTCCAAAATAATTCATAAAGTAATGAAAGTTAATGAATTGGGTATGTATTAATCTTGTCCCACATAGGAAGAAAAGTGGCAATTTGAAGAGTTAATAAAACTCCAAATGTGCACTGAGGTTTGGATGCCTTGGAGGTATCTTAACTTTTTCAAGGGGAGATGGCCTACACTATGCAAGTGTTGGGCTTGAGCCAAAAGCCCACACGCTCGCGTGCGCGTCCGTCTGTCCATTCGGCTCTGGCTTGGGCTTGAGCTTGGGTTTATAAAAATCCCATTCTTTTTTGGGCCAAATTTAATTAACTTTCGGGGACAAATTAATTAATTATGAAATTAATTAATTAATTAAATGATTAACCGAAGTTAACTCTTAGCTGCTTGACAGTTGATTTTTTTTTTCTGAATAGTCACTTGCTTTTGCTATAAATACATATTCTCCCACCCTTTTTTTGGCAAATGAAAAAATTCTCCCTTTATTTTTTCTCCAACTCGATAATGTTTTTCCACTTCTAGAAATTGTTTTCCTCCATTACTGCATTCATTTAATTGATATAAGTCATGTTGTTTTGTTGAGCAAAAGACACAAAATTTGAGTTCCACAAAATTAATTCATTATTGTGCTTCCTGTATTGATTCGAAAAATTCATTCTATCTCAGGTGACATTAATTCAGACCCTAAAGCACTATGGAAGGGAATTAAAATTGTCTTAAGGACACTGTGGCATTACACAGGGCTCAGATTTCTTTTCCATTTCTATTAATTATTTATGCAATGCTAAGTAAGTAAATTATTATTTTCTATAATTTCAGGTTTCTTTGTAATTATTATTATTACTATTTCTATACTATTTGCTAAATTAAATAGTAAAAATAACATAAATACCATATTTTTTAATTAGTGTTGCTAAAAGCATAGGGGTTCCAATAGTGTTGATTTTAACAATTAATGACATGCGGAGCCAAAAGAAAGAACCCTAACGGAACCCCTAATTTTTTAAAAGGTTTCTTTTTGTATTGAAGAATTATTATATTATGTACAAATAGATTTGAGAAAACTGTGAACTAGCAATTGATGATGACATGATTTTGAGAGTTGAATATGAAAATGTTCCTGTTATTTGCTTTCACTGGGGAAGATTTGGCAAGCGGGAGGATGAATGTATACTGAAATTAATTAATTGTAATGATATGGTTCGTGAAACGTTAGGGGTTAATTGTCAAATGGAGGCTCAAAAGCTAGATGATCAAGCCATGTTTGGGCCATGAATTCTTGTGAACAAGATAAAAAAGGATTATTTTGACGTTTTCCTTCACTTTTATGAAAAGTTTTGAAATATATTTCTATTTTTTTTATATAAAATTTGTAACACTCCCAATATTTTAACTCTCAATTTTTTTTATTGAAAAAAACTTAATTAAAATATAATAAAAAAATTCGAAATAGTCTTTGAAAAACAATGAAAAAGTCAACAAATAAGAATTCCTAAATATATTTAAAAAATGATGGGTTTTTAACTGTACGCTATTTAGAAACAATTTTTATTAAAATTTTTCCATGAATAAAAACTTTATGTTAATTTAACTGTTTTTTATTTTTAAAGCTTCAATTTTTTTAATATATGTTGATTAAGTTTTTATAAACAAAAACAGTTTTTTTTAGGTAATTGACTAAGGGTGTATTGCTAATTTAAAAACTTAGTGGGGGTATATTACAAAACTAGTCATAAAAATGGGGGAAATATTTGGGTTCTATTCTCTCGCTTTATAGTTAATTAGGATGGCGAGCGTGCCAGGAAAGATTTATGGTCTTGTTAACCAAAGATTTCAGCCTAGTGACAATTATCAGGCAATTTTGTTGCTTTTGATGCCTCAATTAAGAGGACTAATGATTCCCTTGGGAAAGACTTTGAAGTGATTGCTAAGTTAGAGTAATTAACAATGACAAAAACACTAAATTGCATGGATTAAAGAAAAGTAAAATAAGTAAAAAGAAAATGCATTGAAAGTTAATATTTGCAAGAAAGTAGTTTTCAAGTAAACTAAAGATTTGAAGAAAAGTAAACAATAATAAATGTATAGGCAAGAAACTTTAAATAAACTTTGAAAGTAAAGATTATAACTACCTCTCAATCTCCTTGCGGAATTAAAAGAAATGTTGTAAACAAAGAAAGAAAAAGAAAAGAAAAGAAAAATGAGAATAAAAGCAACATAATTATTTTTGGTGAGGGAGTCATCTCTTCCTTGTTGGGTTTGTTTCTTTTTTATAGTATCTCTTGTCCATGCAACGTAACTGCTTTAGTAACTATTGGGTGGTTACTCACCCATTTGAGTTCTTCCCGCTTTGGTGCACTAACACCCCAATTTAAATTGGAGTAAGTTCCCACTTTGAATAACACGTCCTAATTTTTGTCAAGTGTCACACATACATGTTGCTTGCTATTTTATATTTACATAATTATCCATTTATTTTCCGATTTAATTATTGTGTGACAATACCTCATTGGTTTGTGTTAACATGGTGTAAACATACCCCCACATTAATTGATTTTTGAAGAAGATTAATTTAGTGGACTGTTGAGTTTCTTGAATAATTAATCCCACGTTGATCATCATTACTTTCTACATAAATACACGTCTTGTCGATGAGAGGTTTCCATTTCTCTAATCAACCGCCATTACGTCCAATAGGTTTGAACTCTATTGTATTTTTTGTTATCTCTTTTCCATAAAAATGGCTATTAAAGAAGAATTTGAAAGCATCTATGAATATGGCTTCATCTTTGATCCCTGTCCTTCGTTTGAAGACCCAAGCTTCTGATGATGCTTCTACAAACTCTTCCTCACATGTCAACAAAAATAAGATTAATGATTGGGGTTCTTTGAATGATGTTGAGTCATGTTCTTCCTACCCTGACCATTTTATTCCCCCTATACCCATTTTGCATGGGTTTTATGCTGTTGAATGTTCTGGGGTATTTACCTCTAAGCCTGTGCATAATAGGCCTTTTGTTTCCAGGATTTTCAAAGATTGGGTTGATCATTTTTTTCTTTCCTATCATTTTGTATGGGTACAAAGCTTATTCTTTAGTAAAACATCATCTAGTTGAGGATGACATGTTAAAAGCGGAGGAGATTCCCTTGGGCCCCAATAGGCATTTTGTTTAAGGCATAATGTCTTTGTTTATAGTAAATCTTTTTTTAGCTCTCCCTATTGATGAGTTGGCCACCCTCCATGAAACCATACGTCCCAACTCTTTTTTTAGGTATATGCCTCAATAGGGGTATTTCTTGTTCAATCATGATTTTAAGGGACATTATGCTTATCTTTTCCCATTATGAAATTTTTTCCTTTTTAGTATTTTTTAAATGAATACTTGAGTGTTTTGGCTTCTTGGCATTGCGCCACTTATGACTCTCCAAGGTATAGACTTTCTAGTGGTACCTCTCATACTTTTATCCAACTAATATGGCAAGTTATTTCAAGTAGTACATATACTTTTTTTGCTTTTGCTGATGACAACTTTGATTTGAAAGCTCTTGAATTCTAGACTATTATGTCTCCTCTATCTCCCTTTATGATCTCATCTCTTAACCTCATATTCCAGGTAAGGATGTTTTCCAAAATTCAAAAAAGTATGTAAGGGATGGTTTTCCTACCAAACGACCTCTCTTGAGTCTCTACCTTCTGTCTTTGATGTTAATAAGTCATTGGAGGCTCCTCCTCCCACTTTTTTTCATTTTACTTCTTCTATTTTATTGAGAGTTCATGTAATAAACAACTTTTCTTGGGCAGATCCTTGAAATCCTTTATGTTTGCCCCCGTGAACCTAGATATCATATTTCCTATTTTCTTCTTCTTACCCTTTTTTGGTAAGAAGATTGAAGCAATACTCCGCTGATCTTATAAAACACCAGAGATAACTTGAAGCCATGCTGAGATTTTTTATCATTGTCATAAGATTTTGGAGGAAAAATCGAATTTTGAGGAGGTCTATATGAATAGTCCGATGTGTGCAACTGAACTGGGCTTCAAATCCTTGCCAGCAACCACGATTGCATCTAAATCTCTTTCTTTGATGTGCGAGGCAAGTGAAATTGTATCCCACTTCAAATCCCATGAAGCTTTTCTCCTGGTGGTAGCCCAAGCTTAGCCTTGTTTTGATTTCGAAGGAAAGCGTTTTGATTATATGTGGAACACTTTTCACCTTTTTGTGACTTATGCCTTTCCTCACTTCTTTACATGGTACATTAGTTTGGAATTTGAAAACCCTAAACTGCTTAAGACTCAAAGTTTATTCATATGCATGAATTTTTATTGGTAGTGGACCCACCAAATCCCATAGCACGTGTGAAACCATCTGAATGACGACTATGGATAATTAATTTAAATATGGACAAATTTTGTGATTTTACTTTAGACAATGCATTTGGCTTGTCTTGGGACAATCACCATCTAATTTATGAGCTATTATTTTTTGTCATTATTGCACTAAAACCAATCATGAGAAAATTTTAGGATTATATAGCCACCAAAAGTGTTGAATGTCTCCCTATTTCCCCATAACTTTACTTTTTTAAAGGAAGCTTTTACAAAGCCATGTGTTGAGGCTCGATTAGCTTATTTTTTCATTTCAAACGGTGTCAAGCTATAAAGGTTATTTATTTTCACATTTTTTTCACAGTTCACTATTCTATAAGGAAACCCTTAACCTTCCAATATACTCTCAATTTCGTCACAAATCTTCCACCAAAAATGATGTCCAACTCTGCAAAAGTCAATGAGCATTACTTATTTGATGAAACCCTCAACTGTCTCATGGTTGATGATTCTATTATTGTTGGGAGCATTGTTTGTCCCATCAAATCCTCAAGTGTGATACCACTTTTCACTGTGGGTCCTTATTTCGCATGGGAATTTCAAATGTCTATAACTTCTTATTACCCTAGAGTTGGGGACCATACTCTTCCTGTTCAAAAACTTGATGAACTAAAAACAACTCCTATCTTCAAGTTTAGGTTTTGGCCCACAATTTTGGACGAGGATTAGCTCGCATGTGTAAATAGAATGGTTGCCCTTAGAGGGAGTGACAGAGAGAGGCTCGACATCTTTAACGCTGTTAAGTTGACCTTTTGGAACATTAAGTTCAACACCTTTGTAATCTGAAGTGCCATTTTGCTTTTAGAACGAAGGGTTCAATTGCTTTGAATTAAACTTTGGGATGGCAAGTCCCACTATTTTGGGTATCTACCAACTTTCTAGCTTCAAATCTTTAGGAGAAGAAGTTCACCCATCCATGTTGTCAGTTTACGCTCCCAAGAAGTTGAAGCATAATAATTCTAATTTGGGTTACTCCACCTTCATACGTGCTCATATGGAAAATACCCCCATTGTAATATTATTACTTTCCTTTTTTCTAGCTCTTAAGACACATTTGATGTGTTAAATACCAAAGAGTAATGTTGGAATACTCTTTATTGGCTTCCAATCTCATGAAGGGTAAAGAGGTTGATTTTTCTCCTTATCTTTTGGTCTCTCTCTATAAGAGTTGTACTGAGCCTATTGAGGACCCTTTCAATGTCAAATAGGATGGGCCACTGTGGGTTCTTCAAATGTTTCTACATGCATATTTTTCACATATTATTCATATCAAATATGACTCTAATATTATCCATTTAAATTCTTATTATTCCACTAGGCTATAAAATAAAAGCTCCGAAGATCTTGTTAGAAGTTTGTCTAGCGATAGACTAAGAACTTATCAGCAGCCTTTGTTGGAACCCATTAAGTCACCACTTTAGTTAGTTCCAATTATAGGAGATCACCGTACAACACCACATGCTAATCTATGTTGGATAAGCTTTTTAATCCCTAGAGATTTATTTTACTTATATAATATTTTTGAAATCTTTTGAAGTTGGTCCTATAATCACCCTATACTTGAAATTGCCTTTTTCTGCATTATAGGCCATGTTTATGATTCTTCATAGGAAGGGGATACAAACCCTCCTAGATCTCTTATGACACCCCTACCACCATCTCAATCGATGAACTTGTGGTTGAGTATGTAAGAAAAAATTTCTAGGATTGTTCAGACCATAACTTTAGGCTATTTTGATGTATTCCATTACAAATCGTCATGCACCATCAAGACGAACCGAACTCAAGCATCTCCAAGATTGAAGACTTCCCGACATCCCGATGAGGTATTAAATAATTTAGAGTTTGATTTAATTTATGAAATTATATCTTAGGATGTTTATTTTTTCAAAAAATGAACAAGAACTTTAATTTTTGAAAAATATGTTTTTTGATATTACTGTAGACAGAGTTTTTAAAAATTTAATTTTTCATTTATGTCATTCAAATGACATGGCTATGGCATTAAAACAACATTAGTATCTCGTTAGATACATCGTTTGATGCCCATGATCTCATATGGATCAAACCAGAGTGTACTACTTTATTTTTTAAGAGGTCGTTAGATAGGTCATTCAAAGCCACTTTAAACGAGATCTTAATCTTGTTCAAACGATGCGCCGCCTTAAGTTTTGTATAAATACCTGTTTTGTGTTAAAAATGTTTAACACTTTTGCCAACTTCGTTCTGCATAACTTTTGCGAAATTTCTTCAAGTTTTGTGTTAAAAAACACCTGTTTAATTCACAAAAAAACATCCTTGAATATTATTCTTGTGAATGTTTAAACCCTAGAAAGTTTGTATCTTTACACACACCTTTTGTGGAGAGGATCTCCATTGCCGACTTATGATACATGCGGGTATTTATTGCTGAAGATGAAGGTTGAGGATGATGGAGGACTGCGGTCATATGATTCTTGCGAGGATCATAGTTTTTGTTCACTAGAGATTTACGAAGATTAGTGTGTTATACTTGTGGCAAATATCAAGTAGTCTCTAAGTCGACAGTCTTGTAAATTTCTAAGTGAATCAATGGTTTTTCCCTTTAGGGTTATATTTCCTGAAATTTGACCTTGTCGTATTTGCGTGTTTGATTTATTTATTTTATCACCATAGATGCATGATTAGGATAAAAATATAATATTTGTATGAAATTGGCTTCCGCATTTAAATTGGTGTTGCAATCTTTCTGTTTGAAATAACCCTTACAATTATTTGTGCATTTACAAATTGGTATCAGAGCTTTTAGCTCGCATTTTTGCATTTACAAATTGGTATCAGAGCAGGTTGTACTAAGATATTGTGTTTGACCTTGTTTACCTGCTATTTGGGTGGTTGTTTATTCATCTCTGGTGTGCTTATTTTTCTCTCTCGATGGATTCTCGTTTGAGTTTGAAGTTTTCCAAAAGAATTTAAATTATTGAAAATCATTTGAAAAATGTTTTGAAACTTTTGCAAACTGTTTAAAATCAAAGAGATATCATTTACGAGAAGTTTTCTACCTTGTACCACAACTTTGAATATTTAAAATTGGCCAAAAAAGAGAATGATGATAGAGTCCTTGTTTTAGAAAAAAAATGGAGGGCTTGAAAGATTCTATGGTTTGTGTCTATGCCATTGAGGAAAATGCTTTGATTAATGATTTTAAGGCACGTGAGAAGACTCTTAAGGATAAGTTTTCTTTCATTTAGGGGGAGCGTGATAACCTTCTAGGAATGATTGGAAATATGAAAAAGGATTCCCTGAAATTGGAAGAGTCAAATTCTTTGCTTGAGTCTAAAATTTTGAAGTTAAAAGATGATTTAAAAGACTGGAGTAGTGTTGATAGTAATGGTGATGTCTCATCTTGTTCTAACGCTTTGAGTGTTAAATCCAAAACCATAGTTTATTTTAGAGGTTCAATCGAAAAAAAGGACGTTAGAAAAAGTCTACCCATAGGTAACATTCTTTACGTTTACTCATGTTCACATTGTGGTATGAAAGGTCACCTTAAGAATTTTTGTTTTGATCTCGAAAGAGGTCCTAGGAAGTTTAATTGTAGTTTCTCGTCGGTTACCATAACCCCGAGTTAGGTACACACCGATTTGGCTTGGGAAATCCATTTTGGAGACGCTAAATGTTACATTGGTTGATTCTCACATGCTTGCACATGATGCCACACTTGTTATGTCTTATATATGATTGCTGGCATATTTTTGTTTGTCATACTCTAGTTGTTCTTCATGATATATGTTTGCTAGTGTTATAACATGTTTATCTTTATTATTATATTTTTCTTTTATTGAGTCATAGTTGAAAAGTATAAAAAGATTTTATTTTGATAAAATTTTTGAAAAATTTAAAAAAGATTTTCGGTTTTTTATAATTTAGTTTTGCACATTTAGCGTGGCGTATTGGTGTGTTTGAATCCAATTCACTACGCAATTTCCATGTGACTAGGACATTTGGTTATGACTTTAGATACTTGGATTGATCTTAACCATGTTTATGGAGTTATTTCGAACTTGACTTACTTTAGGATTCGGCTTTGTTTATGCCTCAACACACACATGCACATGCTTGATGGATTTTGACTTCATGATGTATATTTGAGCTTGGTGAGATGTTCTCCTATCAATTTTATCATCTACATGTTTATTTGACTATGGAGGATTTATTCATGTAAGAACCGTTGCCCATGAGAGTTTGCTTATTATTGTAAAAAATATGAGTGCACACGAAAAAAGGCTGGGAGAGGCATTCGAATTTGTTGTGAAAGCTAGTGTTTAAAAGAGCCCAAGAAAAAATTAAGGCAATAAAAAGAAAAATATGCCAAAAAGGGGCCAAAATAGTTTAGTTTGCTTGATCATTCAAAAGAAATCACTTCAAAAGAAAAGAAAAGAATAGAATATATGATCATTTTTATCGTTTGAGGGTGTTTAGTTGAAGATCGACGAGTTTGTACAATGATACCTAGTTATGCTTATTTTGTCATTACGCTATTAATTTATAGAATCATTAATATTCTAGGTTTGTGTGTATTGTTCTTGTTTTGTTTATTAAGTAAACTTTACTTTTCACTTGAGGTTAAAACTTTGTTTGATAAAGTTTTGAGGTCAATTAGAACTTCTTAAATATATTTGAGTGTTTGAGTTATAATTCTTTTATTACTAGTTCACACCCATTCATTCCATCCCACATGTATAGACATATTGATACTATGCTCATGTGTAAAGTTTATATGTTTTGTGTCATGTTTTGTGGTTGTTTATAATTATATATGTGTGCCGAATTTTCTTTGATATATTTTGCATATATTATATATGGTATTTTGTTGTATTTGTGAAGTTTATTTTTTTTGAAAAATTGAAAAGTCTTAAAAATAGTTGGTTGTGTTTGCCTTTGAGATGATCATTACACATGCATGATCTATATCTTTTTGTGATGATATCTTATCTTCATATACATGATGCTTTAATTACATGTTTATGTTTCTACTTCTTTGTCTATTTGTCTATTTCGATAAAAACAAAGGGGGAGAGCAAATTAAAATGAGTTTGAATTATGGGGGAGAATTTATTTATGAGTTTTTATTTTGTTTCAAACTCGATAAATCACGAGGGTGTATGTTTTTTGTCTCATATGTGTAGGTACTTAGAGCAAAATTCAAGACACACGGATGAAGACAAAATTTGGGAAGAAGAAGAAGTTTTTGAAGGCAAAGAGACTTATGTTATTCCGTTTTAGGGTTAGGAAGGGTGTTAGTATTTTTGTCATAGGATATTTTGATTTTAATTTGGTGTTTGGTAATATTTGTTTGTTTTGAACCGGAATAGCCAAATGGGGAGATTTGTAAGAATAATTTTTCTAGGATTGTTCATTGAATAACTTTAGAATAGTTTGGTATATCCCGTTACAAATAGTCACGCACCGTCAAGACGAACCGAACTCAAGCATTTAGAAGTTTGAAGACTTCTCGACATCCCGGTGAGGTATTAAACAATTTAGAGTTTGGTTTAATTTATGGAATTATATTTTGGGATGTTTATTTTTTCAAAAGACAAATAAGAAATTTTATTTTCAAAAAATATGTTTTCTGAGATTATTTTAGGTGGAGTTTTTAAAACTTTGATTTTCCATTTTTATCGTTCAAACGACTTGGCTATGTCATTCAAACGACATTAGCATCTCGTTAGATACATCGTTTGATGCCTAGAATGTCATATGAATCAAACGAGAGCGTACTGTTTTATTTTTTAAGAGGTCATTAGATTGGTCGTTCGAAGTCACTTCAAATGAGATATAAATCTCGTTCAAATGACCTTATGATCTCGTTCAAATGATGCACCGCCTTAAGTTTTATATAAATACCGGTTTCATGTTCAGAACATTTAAAAAATTTTCCAACTCCGTTTCTGCATAACTTTTGTAAAAGGTCTTTAAGTTTTGTGCTGAAAAACACTTTTTTAATTCACAACAAAACATCATAGGATATTATTCTTGTGAATTGTTTAAACCCTAAAAAGTTTGTATCTTTGCATAGAACTTTTGTGGAGAGGATCTCCATTGCTAACTTCTGATACCCGCGGGGATTCACTACTAAAGACGAAGGCTGAGGCTGATGGAGGACTGCGGTCATGTGATCTTTGCGAGGGTCATATTTGTTGTTCATTACAGGTTTGCGAAGATTAGCGCATTATACTTGTGGCGGATATCAAGTAGTTTGTAAGTCGATTGTCTTTTAAATTTCTAAGTGAATAAAGGGTTTTTCCTTTGGGGGTTTTTCCTATAACTTAGCCTTGTCATATTTTCTTGTTTAATTTATTTGTTTTATCACCATAGATGCATGGTTAGGATAAAATGTAATACCCCGTATTTTTATGCTATATTAATTTGGGGATTTATTAAATTGAATGTGAATGTTTTATTTAATAAAAATCCGGAAATTAATTATGTTATAATTATTAACGTGACGAGAGTTAGTAATTATGGGAAATTTGTTGAATATTACTTATGACAAAGTAATATATATTATATTGGTCATATTGAATGTCATGAGTGAATTAAATGACTATTTCGGAAATTTAAGTCGGGACGTGCCCGTGTCACGTCGGGACTAATTTTGTTATATAAAAAGTGAATATTTTATAAATTGTTCGTATGGTCGTTTTGAGTGCGCCAACGCGTTTGGAAGGGTCGAGATAGTCAGAAAAATGTACCCGGGGGTTTAGTTTGGGTCTCGGGGCGTTTTTAGGCCTAATTAGTACCCCGGGAGGGCATTTTAGTCATTTTACATAATTGGGTAATTAAACCCACGAATTACAGCAACCTATATCAACCATTAGGTTAGCCTCTTAGGGTTAGAATATCCAGAAATCAAGTGACGGCCATTGGAGAAGAGAGGAGAGAGCTCCAAGGCAATTCGAGGCCAAAAAGTTGTCGGTTTGCACCGCCGCCACCACCACCGCGTAGATCGCGAGACAAGGAACGCAGCCATACCAAAATCAGTCGTGAATCAGAATACCAAAATCCCAGGCAAGTGTTTAAACTTGCTATTTTCGTTGATGCAATCTTCATATTAGTTTAGGAATGAATTGTGATGAAAACTATGGAAGAAAACCCAATTTTTTATAGGAAAATCCATGTAGTATTGATGTATATGTTGATTCTGGAAACCCTTACCATGTAGAGGTAATAAATCACGAAATTTGGTGATCATAAGGAAGAAATTATGGAGAAAGTTTCATTAGAAATTTTTTAAAGAAAATTCTAGGGTTCTTGATAAGTGGACATAATTTTAGGTTGTAAATCCATGTTTAAATGATGTAGATGTACATGCCTTACGTTAGAATCATCTAATATATTGTTATAATGTTAGTAGTAGAATTCTGGGACGATTGGAACTTGAAAATATGGATTTGGTGTGATTTTGGTGATGAAACCCGTAACTGCATTCTGCAGAAATTTCCCCAGACCTGCTTGATCGATCGATCGAGCCTAGAGCTTCGATCGATCGAAGGTTCGATCGATCGAGCCCCAAGCTTCGATCGACCGACCCCTCCTGGCAGACTCCTATTTCCCTTGTTTAATTAGTTAAATTAAGTTTATCGTGAAATAATTATTGGGCATTCTTAATAAAGTAATTTGGGAGACATTGAGGACCAGTAGGGTATATGAAAAGATGTTTGGATCTTTAATATTCGACGAGGATGGTATTTATGGGGTATTTACCTTAGGTTGGGTAAATTATCGTTTTAAAGGGAAAGTTACATAAGAGGGTTACGTTGGAACGTAAATAGGACACCTACTGAATTTTATACTTAGGAAGAGAGAGTCCATGCGAGTTACGTAATAAGTGGAAGAATACTTCGAATTAAGGTTAGAGACGAACCCTTATACGCGATACTAATAATATGATAATATGGAAATGTCGAAATTATGGGAATTGAGAATTTACCTAATATTGATATGGTAATGTTAGTATAGTTATATGATTGTGTATGCATATACTATCTATGTGTGAAAATCATGCCCACGCTACTTGCTATCCCTGAGGTTACCGCGCTGGGACAAGTCTTATCTCGATGGGACCTTTATGGGGGATATTGACTTGTACCCTAGAAGATAGATGTCCTTGGTACAGGCTATCGACGTGATAGTTCAGGCGGTCCTAAGAGACTCAGGCATGTGCCATCCTCTTCGAGACTTGGAATCTATTCTTCGCCTCAATATTGTTTGTGTATGTATTGTTAATACATTTCGAGAGTGATTCCGAATGTATTCCCCTTAATATGAGTGATATGGGGCTTTGGATAGTAGAGTATGCCCGCACCATAATTTAGTTGGGGGTGCTGTTATAATATATATTATACGAGTAGTTAATATATATATGAAATTCTGAAATTTGGAACTACCTACCGTGATTTGATATGTAGGACATGGTTGATGACTAAAAATTGCAAATTCTTGTTTTGAGAAAGCAGAGTATGCCTACACCATAGTTTATATTTTGGTGCTGTTAATATATATATATATATATATATTATACGAGTGCTTTATATATATATATCTGGATTGAGGGATTTAAACTGTTGTTGTAACGTAGTAAGTGAGGAATAATTCTGGACTAAATTATGAATACTTGTTTTGAGAAAGTATAATATGTCACTGGAAAACTTATTGATTTTATAAAGTTAAAATGGAGAACTTTGGTTACCATTTGGAACATTTTTTAATGGAATCGTTGAATTGTAAATCTTACTAGTAATCTAAGATAAGTTAAATCTTTTAGAAAGACTAGTGCGATAAAACAAAACCGCTGGGAAGGTTAGTGCGATAGGTGTGCACATTAGAAGAGAGGTGAGTATTTCTCAAGAGAGTGACGCACTAATATGTTGTTGCATTGGCCTGTATCAATTTAAATACTTGCTAAACGTATTTTTAAATCAAACACACTTTCGGGCTCTGACCCGTTTCTTTCTCTCTCTCTCTCTCTTGTATATATATGTATATATTTCAGGTGCCCAGCCACAGGGGCGTCTTGCTTAGGATCCCTTGAGAGGAACGTGCTGCAGCTTAGGTGGGAGTTGCAGGTCACTTGCGTAGACGGCTTCCTTTATTGACTCCATTCTAGCATTCTCATTTATTGGGCACGTTTCGCCCTTTTCATTATTTCAGTTGTTGTTGGGACATTTATATTTCAGTTATTTCCAGTATTGTTCTATGGGATTTATTCAGTTTGGATTTATGATTTTTAGTTTTCATATGTTGACATTCGATTGACGAATGTTTTATATTATCTGGTTTACTGTGATGTGATTCTTAATTGTAGGAATGTTGTTTTAAATAAATAAATCTTTTTCTTTAATTAAAATTTGGAAAGTTTGTATGAAAATGTTTTTGACACTTAGCTTAATTATTTAGGGTGTTAATTGGAAAATTTATTTTTATCGACAGTGATGCTGAGAATGAACCAACTGTTTACCTTGATTTAATTTAATAAAGGAGTGATTGCCCGGTATTTAATTAGGCGGGGTGTCACAGGTGGTATCAGAGCATCAGGTTCTAGTGTCCTTAGGATCTGTGCGGCTTATTATGCTTTCAGCGCTGCTTTCTTTGATATAGAGCCCTAATACTAGGAATGTAGTGTTCATCTCTATGCATTGGGAATTCGTGCTTCTGCGATTTGTTTATTTGAATGATGAACTCATCCAAATTCATTTAAATTTTCAGATGGACCGTCGAGAAGAACTAGTTAAAACGGTTGAGGGAGTCGACGAGCAAAATCGACTCGCACCTCAGGTGTTCCCAGAGAGAATATCAACCGCTGAGTTAGCAGGCATCGTAGCACAAGCAGTCACCACTGCAGTTTTACAATACCAAGAACGCAGCATGCAACTTTGAGAAGGCAAAATACCTAAAGAGGTTAGCCAAATGCATGTGACCAAAACTGACAAATGTGCGAAGACTCCGAAATTGCGACAGCAAACTACCCAAGACCGGGTAAATTCTAGTCAACAACGTGGTAAAATGAAGCAGTTTCAAAAAAGGAATAAAGCCCTAAGTCAGCAAGGTCGACACCAACCGCAGCAGGGTCAGAGGGGGAGTAACTTCAGAGGCAAATGTTTTGTGTGTGGAACGCATGGACATAAACGCCAAGATTGCCCAAAGGGTGTTAAGGCCTCACAGCCACAATGTGCCCGTAAGAAGCCACAGGGGCCATTTTTTTCAGTCGCTCTCCCAGCACCAGCTCAGGTACCAGACCTACCAACCTTTCCAGTAGCACCAGTGCAACAGGGGCAGTTACAGTATAGACATATCTTTAATGTCCACCAGGCAGCAGCCCCACTGGCACCACCCGCGATTTGGGGTATGTTTTCTATCCATGGAACTTTGGGTCGAAGTCTATTTGTTACTGAGGAAAACGCATTATTTTATAGCTACATATTTTACGAAGTCCTTAGGGTTGTTAGCCACAGCAGAGAGCACCGTGGCGTGTGTCGACTCACCACTGGGGAGTGGGTCACTTATTTTTATTTATATGCCGAGGAGTAGGGGTATAGATTGGTAGCTTGGTATTACCTGCAGACATGTTAGTCTTAGACATGCACGAGCATGATGTGATTGTTGGTATGGACTGGCTCACAGCTTATGGAGCCATGATTGATTGCTTCGGTGGGAGCATTATTTTTGCCATTCCGGGGAAAAAGATGTTTGTAGTGGCGTTGCCTCGCCCAGAGGTAGGTTCGACCGCTCATTTGTATTACATAGAGGAGGATACCTCTAAGGAGGTTGTGATTCCCTTGGATTCGATCCCAGTTGTTAGGGAGTATTCCGATGTATTTCAGGAGATACCAAGCCTACCGCCCAGTCGAGAGATAGACTTTGTTATAGATTTATTGCCAGATACGAGACCTATAGCACGCGCACCGTACCGTATGGCTCCGGCAGAGATGCGGGAGCTACGAGATCAGATAGAGCAGCTATTAGGCCAGGGCTTCATTCATAGGAGTACCTCACCTTGGGGCACTCCAGTCTTGTTTGTGAAGAAGAGAGATGGTTCACTGAAATTGTGTGTGGACTACAGGGAACTGAGCAAGGTAACGATACGGAATAAGTACCCCTTGCCTCGAATCGATGATCTGTTCGACCAATGGGGAGAAACTTTCTTTTCAAAGATAGATATGAGGTCGGGGTACCATCAATTACGTATTAGACAGTAGGATGTTTCAAAGACTGCCTTCTTGTCGAGATATGAGTCCTATGAGTTCAGGGTGATGCCGTTCGGACTCACAAATGCCCCAGTCGTTTTCATGGACTTGATGAACCGAGTATTCAGAGAGTTCTTGGATCAGTTTGTCATCGTCTTCATAGATGAAATATTGATATATTCACACTCCGAGGAGGAGCATGCCGAACACTTGAGGTAGGTTCTTCAGACTCTACGAGAGCATCAGTTGTATGCTAAGTACGAGAAGTGTGGATTCTGGTTGCGAGAGGAACAGTTCTTGGGCCATGTTGTTTCTGAACAAGGGATAGCAGTTGACCCAAGTAAAGTATCAGCGGTGAGGGAGTGGGGACAGCCCACGACACCGACGGAAGTGCGTAGTTTCTTGGGATTAGCCGGGTACTACAGGAGATTCATTCGGGGATTCTCCAAAATAGCGGGTCCATTGACGAATCTGACTCGCAAGGGGGTACCATATATTTGGGATGACGCTTTTCAGTTGGCTTTCGACGAGCTGAAAGACAAGCTTACTTCAGCACCAGTCCTTGCCTTACCGAAACCGGGTGTGGAGTACCTGGTTTATACCGATGCGTCTTTACGGGGACCTGGAGGTGTACTCCAGCAGGAGGAGAAGGCTATAGCTTTTGCTTCCCGCAAACTTAAGCCGCATGAGAAGAATTACCCTACCCACTACTTGGAGTTAGCAGCGGTCGTCTTTGCATTGAGGATATGGAGGCACTATTTATTGGGTGAGAAATTCCGTTTGTTCACAGACCATAAGTCACTGCAGTACCTGTTCACTCAGCGAGAGCTGAATATGCGTCAGCGCAGATGGCTAGAGTTTGTGAAAGACTACCAGTTCGATATACAATATCATTCGGGGAAGGCCAACGTAGTTGCTGATGCGTTGAGCCGTAGACCAGTAGACAATGTAGCGAACATCTGGAAAGCAAAGTGGAAAGAGTTGGGTCACCAAGACGCAGTAGCCCGTTCTTTCATATCCGTCATGTCAGTCACACCCGAGATTGTTACGAGGGTGATACAGGCACAAACCACAGACCCGTTTTCCAGGAGCAGATTGTGCGACTTTTAGCCGAGGGTGCTGAGTCCTATTCTGTTAGTTCTGATGGAGGTTTGCGGTTTAATGGGAGATTAGTGGTTACAAAAGGAGCAGAGTTACATCATGAAGTGATGACTCATTCTCATGGGTCCCGATTTGCAGTACATCCGGGAGGCGATAAGATGTACCAGGACATGAGGCAACAATACTGGTGGAGTGGGATGAAGAAGGACATTGCTGAGTTTGTGTCCAAGTGTTCTACCTGCCAACTAGTAAAGGTGGACCACCAGAGACCGTCAGGATTGCTTCAGCCATTAGAAGTACCCGCGTGGAAGTGGGAGAGTATTTCCATGGATTTCATTACAGGGTTGCCTACATCACAATGGGGCCACGATTCTATCTGGGTGATTGTAGACCGTTTGACCAAGGTGGCTCATTTTCTGCCAGTGAAGACAGATTATACCACGGGTCAGTATGCTCAGTGTTCATCGCTGAGATTGTCAGATTACATGGGGTGCTCCTGAATATTGTGTCAGAAAGAGACAAGATTTTTGTGTCACGTTTTTGGGAAAACTTTCAGGAGGCTACGGGTACTGAGTTGAGGTTGAGTTCAGCTTACCACCCACAGACAGATAGATAGACAGAGTGTACTAATCAAATGTTAGAGGATATGATACGCATATGTTTTCTCAATTTTGGAGGAGGATGGGAGCCACATCTTCCACTGGTAGAGTTTGTTTATAATAACTCGTATCAGTTTACGATTGGTATGGCTCCATTTGAGGCTTTGTATGGCAGGCCTTGTCATTCTCCAACTTGTTGGCTCGAGGTGGGGGAAAACAAGTTGCTAGGGCCAGAAGTGATTCAGGAGACCTCCGCGAGGATCGAGATAATCAGGAGTCGTATTCGGGTAGCCCAGGACAGGAAAAAGAGCTACGGCGATGCGAAACGGTTCTTCTGAGAGTTTGATGTGGGAGATCAAGTGTTATTGCGTGTATCTCTTATGAAGGGAGTGATGAGGTTCGGGAAGAAGGGGGAAGTTGGCTTCGAGGTACGTGAGACCATTTCCCATCATCAAGAGGATTGTGCCAGTAGTCAATCAGGTTGGGATTTCCAGAACATTTACATCGCATCCACGATGTATTCCACATCTAGTCGTTGAGACGATATATTCGGGACGATATGGCCCATACTCACGTTGTGATAGACGAGATAGACTTACAGTTTGATAGCTCTTACGAGGAGAGACCAGTGTCTATTCTAGATGATAGTGAGAGGAGATTGAGGTCGAAAATACTTCCGCTTGTGCGAGTCCAGTGGGAGCAACATAATGTGGAGGAATCCACTTGAGAGCGGGAGGCAGATATGCGCAAGAGATATCCAGAGTTGTTTTTACCCGGTATGCCTTATTTTCCGAATTTTGGGACGAAATTCCGTTATTAGGAGGGAAGTATGTAATACCCCGTATTTTTATGCTATATTAATTTGGGGATTTATTAAATTGAATGTGAATGCTTTATTTAATAAAAATCCAGAAATTAATTATGTTATAATTATTAACGTGACGAGAGTTAGTAATTATGGGAAATTTGTTGAATATTACTTATGACAAAGTAATATATATTATATTGGTCATATTGAATGTCATGAGTGAATTAAATGACTATTTCGGAAATTTAAGTCGGGACATGCCCGTGTCACGTCGGGACTAATTTTGTTATATAAAAAGTGAATATTTTATAAGTTGTTCATATGGTCGTTTTGAGTGCACCAACGCGTTCGGAAGGGTCGAGATAGTCAGAAAAGTGTACCTGGGGGTTTAGTTTGGGTCTCGGGGCGTTTTTAGGCCTAATTAGTACTCCGGGAGGGCATTTTAGTCATTTTACATAATTGGGTAATCAAACCCACGAATTTCAGCAAACTATATCAGCCATTAGGTTAGCCTCTTAGGGTTATAATATCCAGAAATCAAGTGACGGCAATTGGAGAAGAGAGGAGAGAGCTCCAAGGCAATTCGAGGCCAAAAAGTCGTCGGTTTGCACCGCCGCCACCACCACCGCGTAGATCGCGAGACAAGGAACGCAGCCATACCAAAATCAGTCGTGAATCAGAATACCAAAATCCCAGGCAAGTGTTTAAACTTACTATTTTCATTGATGCAATCTTCATATTAGTTTAGGAATGAATTGTGATGAAAACTATGGAAGAAAACCCAATTTTTGATAGGAAAATCCATGTAGTATTGATGTATATGTTGATTATGGAAACCCTTGCCATGTAGAGGTAATAAACCACAAAATTTGGTGATCATAAGGAAGAAATTCTGGAGAAAGATTCATTAGAAATCTGTTTAAGAAAATTCTAGGGTTCTTGATAAGTGGACATAATTTTAGGTTGAAAATCCATGTTTAAATGATGTAGATGTACATGCCTTATGTTAGAATCATCTAATATATTGTTATAATGTTAGTAGTAGAATTCTGGGATGATTGGAACTTGAAAATATGGATTTGGTATGATTTTGGTGATGAAACCCGTAACTGCATTCTGCAGAAATTTCCCCAGACCTGCTTGATCGATCGATCGAGCCCCAAGATTCGATCGATCGACCCCTCCTGGCAGACTCCTATTTCCCTTGTTTAATTAGTTAAATTAAGTTTATTGTGAAATAATTATTGGGCATTCTTAATAAAGTAATTTGGGAGACATTGAGGACCAGTAGGGTATATGAAAAGATGTTTGGATCTTTAATATTCGATGAGGATGGTATTTATGGGGTATTTACCTTAGGTTGGGTAAATTATCATTTTAAAGGGAAAGTTACATAAGAGGGTTACGTTGGAACGTAAATAGGACACCTACTGAATTTTATACTTGGGAAGAGAGAGTCCATGTGAGTTACGTAATAAGATGGAAGAATACTTCGAATTAAGGTTAGAGACGAACCCTTATATGCGATACTAATAATATGATAATATGGAAATGTCGAAATTATGGGAATTGATAATTTACCTAATATTGATATGGTAATGTTAGTATAGTTATATGATTGTGTATGCATATACTATCTATGTGTGAAAATCATGCCCACTCTACTTGCTATCCCTGAGGTTACCGCGCTGGGACAAGTCTTATCTCGATGGGACCTTTATGGGGGATATTGACTTGTACCCTAGAAGATAGATGTCCTTGGAACAGGCTATCGACGTGATAGTTCAGACAGTCCTTAGAGACGCAGGCATGTGCCATCCTCTTAGAGACTTGGAATCTATTCTTCGCCTCAATATTGTTTGTGTATGTATTGTTAATACATTTCGAGAGTGATTCCGAATGTATTCCCCTTAATATGAGTGATATGGGGCTTTGGATAGTAGAGTATGCCCGCACCATAATTTAGTTGGGGGTGCTGTTATAATATATATTATACGAGTAGTTAATATATATATGAAATTCTGAAGTTTGGAACTACCTACCGTGATTTGATATGTAGGACATGGTTGATGACTAAAAATTGCAAATGCTTGTTTTGAGAAAGCAGAGTATGCCTACACCATAGTTTATATGTTGGTGCTGTTAATATATATATATATATATATATATATATATATATATATATATATATATATTACGAGTGCTTTATATATATATCTGGATTGAGGGATTTAAACTGTTGTTGTAACGTAGTAAGTGAGGAATAATTCTGGACTAAATTATGAATACTTGTTTTGAGAAAGTATAATATGTCACTGGAAAATTTATTGATTTTATAAAGTTAAAATGGAGAACTTTGGTTACCATTTGGAACATTTTTTAATGGAATCGTTGAATTGTAAATCTTACTAGTAATCTAAGATAAGTTAAATCTTTTAGAAAGACTAGTACGATAAAACAAAACCGCTGGGAAGGTTAGTGCGATAGGTGTGCACATTAGAAGAGAGGTGAGTATTTCTCAAGAGAGTGATGCACTAATATGTTGTTGCATTGGCCTGTATCAATTTAAATACTTGCTAAACGTATTTTTAAATCAAACACACTTTCGGGCTCTGACCCGTTTCTTTCTCTCTCTCTCTCTCTCTCTCTCTCTCTCTCTCTCTTGTATATATATGTATATATTTCAGGTGCCCAGCCACAGGGGCGTCTTGCTTAGGATCCCTTGAGAGGAACGTGCTGCAACTTAGGTGGGAGTTGCAGGTCACTTGCGTAGACGGCTTCCTTTATTGACTCCATTATAGCATTCTCATTTATTGGGCACGTTTCACCCTTTTCATTATTTCAGTTGTTGTTGGGACATTTATATTTCAGTCATTTCCAGTATTGTTCTATGGGATTTATTCAGTTTGGATTTATGATTTTTAGTTTTCATATGTTGACATTCGATTGATGAATGTTTTATATTATCTGGTTTACTGTGATGTGATTCTTAATTGTAGGAATGTTGTTTTAAATAAATAAATCTTTTTCTTTAATTAAAATTTGGAAAGTTTGTATGAAAATGTTTTTGACACTTAGCTTAATTATTTAGGGTTTTAATTAGAAAATTTATTTTTATCGACAGTGATGCTGAGAATGAACCAACTGTTTACCTTGATTTAATTTAATAAAGGAGTGATCGCCCGGTATTTAATTAGGCGGGGTGTCACATAAAAAGATAATAACTGTTTAAAATTGTCTTCCGCATTTAAATTGGTATTGCAATCATTTTATTTGAAATCACCCTTGCAATTATTTGCGCATTTACAAATTGGCATCAGAGTTTTTGGCTCGCATTTTTGCATTTACCGAGCCCATTGTAATATCTAATTCTCCACTGAACCTTATTCGAATCCAACTGTGGATAAGGAAATAGATTCGGAGGTAGTGAATACCTCCATGACTTTTATTTTTACCCAAAGGAGGCAAGTGAAGCCTCGATCTTAAAAAGACAGAATTGTTAAATGATCCCCAACCAGCTGCCATTGATAGATTAACTCTCGTCGAATCCTCCTTTTATGGAGATGTTCCCGTCTCACTCTTTACAGTAGAGTAAGATTTTATGACTGGGGAAATTCCAATCTTAACGAGCCTAACTGAAGTGTCTGCTTTCCATGGGCAGTTGGAGAATATCATGCTAAAGCACTAATTCACACCTTAGAAGTTATGAATAATAGTGTGGAACATCAGATAGAAAGTCTCATCTAAGCCTAACCCAGTACTCCTTGGAAATTGAAATCTCACAACCCTTAGACATTTTTTTGAAGCTTTGTTACCATTTGAAGAGATAATTGACTTCACGTTTCCTAGAGGGATTAGATGGAAGGTTTAGGGGAGATGTTTTGAATGCCATATTCACTAGTAATCATTCACTCACATATCACCT
This sequence comes from Sambucus nigra, assembly GCA_949130495.1. Classification (NCBI taxonomy): domain Eukaryota; kingdom Viridiplantae; phylum Streptophyta; class Magnoliopsida; order Dipsacales; family Adoxaceae; genus Sambucus; species Sambucus nigra. The sequence continues at coordinate 468,447,987 of OX422215.1, read as the reverse complement.
CTCAACTATGGCTCAGGAAGAGTCTGGAGAAAATACTTTATCTGTAGATAAATCCCATTTCTCGAGCCAAAGATCTGAATCTTCCAAGGGCTTGTAAGACGTGGAAGCCATTAGATGCAATAAGTCTGCCCCTTTTATATGAGAAGGAGGAATTGGAGATATAACTCGCCTGGATAAATGCTGAATTGGATGCAACCCTCATGGAATAAGAGGAAGAAGAAGAAAACTGCCAGAAGATAATTGGCCAAATGGTAGGAGAAATACAAATCTCTACCATTAAATCTGCATAATTTGAAGCAAGGGAAGATAAAATCAAATCCTAAAGGATTTCTTATATAAACTTTTGGAACAATTTTAGGTCTCTTGTATTTAACCATTTCCATTATATGTAACTTTGCTAATCTTTTAATGAAATTATGCATTTTCTTCCTCTTGCCTTCCTTTCCATATATTTGGATAATAAGTCTTTAAAAATATGGATTTTTTCTTTCTCATGTGAACATAACCATTAATGTTTCTTAAATGGTATGATGCTCCTTTAAATAATTTATGAACTTGGCCCCCATTTTGGTGACCATTTTCCGTAAAAATGGTCCTATAAACCTATAGGCAGGATAATTTTTCAAACTAAATTCCCCTCTTTGAAGGCTCTTTGTTTCACTTCATGTTATAATTGTCAGCTATTTTCTTTTATTGAATGAAAATGTTATTCAAGGCTCTCACCAAGTATTCATCTATGTCTTTAAATTCCTTGTATATTGCTTCAACTATTAGATCATTATAGGCTACCACTCTTAATGAATTTGAAGTGATTTCCAGTGATACTATGAAATCATGCCTATAAGTCAAGACATTTGGGGTTATTCCAGTACTTGAACTTTTAGAATTCCTATAAGCCCATAAAATCTTTAGCAAAAAATTGTACCAATCTCTTGAATTTTTCTCAATCACTTTTCTCAAATTATATGTGATTAATTTGTTAGCGGACTCAGATTGGAATTTGATTCAACACAGTATGGTGGTGACTTTGTTAGGGTTATGCCTAATCTTAAAATGAATTTTAACATAATTTCTTATTCGAAGATAGTTGCATTGTGTGAGGTTATAATTTCTATAATTCCAAACCTATATACAATGTCTTGTAAGAAGTCTACTAATTCATTTTGAATGAATAATGTCAAAGCTTTAGCCTCTAACCATTTAGTGAAGTAATTAGTTGCATCCAAAATAAAACTATGTAGCTTAGAAGATGGGGGATAAACCTTGTCAATTACATTAGTTATCCATGCTCTAAATGGTCAAGGTTTGACCACATATCGCAAGTCTGCAGGCATATGTTTTAAGGGAGCATGTTGTTGACACTTTTGGAATCCTCTTACAAATTCAATGCAATCCTTTAATATAGATGGATAATAAAATCCACGCCTCCTTAAAGACCATCTCATTTTTGGCCATCTTGGTGAGCTCCACAAAGGCCCTCATGGATTTGTGTTACGGTTGTTAAGCCTTTACTTTTACTTAGTCACTTTAGGATTATCCCATAAGAACATCTTTTGAACAATTTGTTAGCATACATAACATAACTGGTTTCTCTCAACCTCACGGCCCTATCGATTTTAATATTTTGATCATTTAGATATTCTATAATTAGTTTTCTCTAATCCTCCTGGAAATTAATATTTTTAATTTCCACCATAGGCTATCTTTTCTGCAGCAGAGGTAACAATCCATTAATATAACTGATTTTTAATTTGGATTCAAAGATAGTATCATGTGTGAAACCTAATGCCTTTAGGCCATTTTATTGACTTCTTAATATAAACATTTGGTAATGTGATTTAAAGTGACTTCATCAAATTTAGAGAACTAATCTAAAACCACTTGGTTATATAGAGTCATACCTTCATGGTAACATTTATATTCACCAGTTAACTGTGTTTTAACTACTTGGAAATAACCAAAGACTTCTATAACTGAAGGATTATAGTTTCAAAGGATTTTGAATCCCATTATTACATCCTCATATTCCACTTGGTTATTCGAACATGTGTTTTCTTCTAACTTGTAACCATGTTTTGTTTTGACATGTGAAGAGATTCAATAACTATCCCTATTCCTGAAATTATTTCATTCTCCAAACCCTCAAACCATAACTTCCAAGGGATTAGAGATACATAACCTATCTCATATTCCTCATATAACTCATCCTTACATGGATGATTTGCTAGAAAATTAGCCAAGGCTTGTCCTTTCACAACCTTTAGAGGTACATACTGCACATAGAATTAAGATAGAGCTAACACCCATTCTCCAATTCTGTTTCTTAAAATAGGCCTTGTTAGAATGTATTTAATTAGATCAAACTTTGAAATGACAAAAACTTCTTTAGTTAACAAATACTACCTTAATTTCATAGTAGAAAAGTACAAGGTTAAACATAGTTTTTCCCTTATATAATATCTACATTCACAGTCATTTAAAAACGTATTAAGGTAATAAATATCTTGTTCATTGTGATCTTAATAGTCTTCAGCCAATAACACTCTAATAGATGCATCAGAGGCTAAAATGTATAATTTCAATGACTTGTCTTCTCTTTGAGGTGGCTGGACCATGTGCTTCTTGAGTGTTTGGAAAGCTTGCACATGCTCATCCCTCCAATCCTGCTATTCTTGGTATTTTATCTTCAAGAAAGGAGAAAATACTTTAGTTTTTCCTGCAGCATATGAAATAAATCTTCTAAAAAAATTAACTTGACTTAAAAACCTTTGTAATTATTTTGTATTTTTGGCGGTTTGGGTGTAAATGATAACTTTGGACTTATTCTGATTAACTTGAATTCCTTTTTTATACACCAAATATCCAAGGATATTCCCTGCAGAAAATACAAACGCACATTTTAAAGGGTTCATTTTTAGCTGATACAACCTCATTCTTTCGAAAGATTTCTTTAGATGTGTTATATGATCAGATGTTGATCTTGACTTCACATTAATTTTATCAATATAACACTCTAAAAAGTGGCCAATCATGTCATGGAAAATGGTGTTCATTCCCCTTTGGTATGTTTCCACTGCATTCATTAACCCAAATGGCATCTTAACCCATTCGAAGGTTCCTAAATTACCAGGACACCTGGATGTAGTCTTATGAACGTTTTTATCAGTAATGAAGATCTAGTTATAGCTAGAATGACCATCCATCGTAGACATGATAGCATGACCTACTGACATATCAATCAATAGATTTACTATGGGCATTAGATATTCATCCTTGGGAGTAGTTGCATTTAGATTTTTGAAATTAATTCACACTCTCAATTTTCCATTCTTTTTAACTATTAAAATTATATCAGAGAGCCATTCTAAATACCTGGCTATTCGAATGAATCCAACCTCTAACATCCTTTATATTTCTTCTTTGATTTTGGTTGTGACCTCTAGAGTTATTTGCATTGGCAACTCCTTTACAAGTTTGAAGTATTATTTGATTAGTGGTCTGTGATCCACCAGTTTCCTATTTAGGCTAGTTAGTTTATCATACTCCCATGCAAAGTAGTCTTTATACTCATATAGAAGGTCTATGACCAATTTTTGGTCTTCTTTTCTGAGATTTTCACTGATAAAAATGACTCTCTTATTTTGTTTTGTCCCTAATTTAACTTTAATTAAGGGATCTGGTTGATTCACTATCAGTTGTTCATACTCTATTATTGAATTTGTTAATTGACCACTGTCCTGAGAAGTTTTATTATTTACATCCTCTTTGAAGACACATCCATCCAAATTAATGGACTTTTCTTCACCAAGACCGATGCTCATCTTCAAATCTCTAATATTGTATAAGATAATGGCCAAGCTTTCATCGGTCTGTTGAATGTCAATGAGTGTATCAATTATTAAACAACTATTTTATCTTCTTTAATTGGGCCATTTGGCCCAAAAATAGATCATTCCAACTTCCCTAAGAGACTAACACTTTTAATGCCTCTAGTAATAAAGCCTCTACCTTTATTGGCCCGATATTCTCTTGGTAGAGCCTTACTTCAACACTGTTGAAACTAGCATGGAAATGTAGTGGTTCATCTTCCATGTATTCTACAAGCTCATATTCCTTCATCAAAAGTAAGCTTTGATTCATAGAATAAGGAATGTCTTTGTTAAAATGGATCCAATATCTACCTTGTAATGCATTAAAGCTAGGATTGCCTTAAAAACATAAAAAAAGAGTGCCTCCTTTAATGTTAACTGGTAGTAGACATTTGGTAAACTTTTTATCTCCAACAAAACTAGAGATAATAATTTGAGTTTGTACCAATTTTGTATTTTTTTTGTTAGTTTTGGATAACGTGGAAAATGGCATTAGGTTGACAACTGCACTATTATCTACCAATATTTTATTGACAAGGACACCATTTATCCAAGCTTTTATAAATAAAAGATTTGTATGGAGAGTAATATTTTTAGTAGGTACTTCGAACCCATATACAATGTCAAGTTTAGAAGAAAATAAATTAAAATTGTCTACCTATGATTCACCTCATCTATCCACTTCCATGGTATGTATCTCTTGGTCCTTTTTAGCTTCGAACCTCCCGGGAAGGATCATAACCATATTAATTGGAACTTGTTGAGGTAGAGAGCCAAAGTGGATGAACATTTGTTGTTCAACCTCTTGAATAGGTTTTGTGGCATCAAGTTCCAACATTTTTCCTTTCCCTTCTTCATTTGAAGAGGTTTCCTCAGATGAAATTTCTTCATCCATGGTCATAGTCTTATCCAAAGCCTTCATCCTTTATACTAACAGTCGAAAGAGGTCTTAATACCTATGAAACATTTGGTTTGGATTTGAGGATAAAGAAGCAAAGAGTTATGGTCCATTATTTCGAACTAACTCAAGGACCTCTTTCTAGTCCCTATATTTTATTGGGATCCTTCTTTGCTAAGTTTGAGAAATCATAATTTATGGCTCTCTTCTCTTTAATTTAGGCTGGTGCACCACATTTGACATGGCAGGGGCCACTATCTAGGGATTTATTGCCTTTGGTTTCCTTGGTATATCATTGAATTGTTGAGAAACCTTTAGGTCTTGAGCCATAAACTAGTTAGGGACACATTTAACCATTGGAATATATTTTGGAACCTTGGTTGAACCCCAGTTGCCCCTGTGTTGGTGATACGGCGCAAATATTGCGTATTTCACCCGTTAACCTACGCGTTATTAGCCCCCTCGGGTATCTTAATCCCTATATTTATGCTCGTTAACCAGACAACCTTGGATTTCTATGATAACATGTTTTGCAGGGGTTAATTGAGCTTTTGTAGGTATTTGGATGCTTAGTGTGAAGTTCGGATGCATTCCGGCGAAGTTCCGTACACAACCACACGTTCGAGGGCATTTTAGTCTTTTCACAGCTTGGGTACCTGGCCCGCATGTACATTTACTCTTTAGCCCGCATGTCCCGTGTGTTACCTCCCTGTTTTGAGTGAATTCATTTGTTGAGCGTAATGCCCATGAGGATTGAACGTATGCTTGCTTTATGTTTATCCGGTTTATTTAAGTTTTTACCAAATCATATTGTGCATTTGCTCTCCCCCTCCCACTTTTAAAGTTTCAAATCTATGAGGTGCATTCAACCTGTTAATAACAACGGACTTTAGCTTGAATTCGTTCAATATGCTAATAACATGTTTGAATTCTTTTTCGTTGTTGTTGAGTTTGCCGGATGTTGGGTTGGGCATATTTTGAGGAAACTATATGATGTTTGTGGGTACCATCTCTGAAAATCCTCACGAGACGACACTCATCCACTAGGGTAACCTAGGGGTTTAACGGATTATTGCATATGCTAAATGCAATCGTATCGCCCGCGAAAGTGGCCTTATCTTTTTATTGCTTTTATACCATACTTTTGTTCTTTCTCCTGCTTTTGGTTTGCTTGTAGTTCTTGTTGTTTCCTATTTCATTGCTAGAGACTAGCAATGTGTAAGTTAGGGGGTGTGATACGGCGCAAATATTGCGTATTTCACCCGTTAACCTATGCGTTATTAGCCCCCATGGGTATCTTAATCCCTATATTTATGATCGTTAACCATAAAACCTCGGATTTCTATGATAACATGTTTTGCAGGGGTTAATTAAGCTTTTGTAGGTATTTGGATGCTTAGTGTGAAGTTCGGATGCATTCCGGCGAAGTTCCGTACACAACCACACGTTCGAGGGCATTTTAGTCTTTTCACAGCTTGGGTACCTGGACCGACATCTCACGGAAGTTGTAGCCCTCCTCTCTAGCTTCGCGTGTCCGTGAACGGTGTGTGATTCCGATGCATAACGAAGAAGTTACGGCGTTTCTTACGGAGGAAATACAAGAAAGCAAAATAGGAGAAGGGAGAAGAAGAAAAGAAGAATGCAGTGTGCTGCTACAATCTTCCCTGCTTGATCGATCGATCGACGCTTCTGGTCGATCGATCGACCATTCTAAAATTGTCGAAGTTTTGCCTAGGTCGATCGATCGACCAAAGGGGTCGATCGATCGATGCTCTGTTTTCTGCAGATATTTTGCCTTCTTTTCTTTCTTCTTTATTTTTATTCCAACTTACTATATAAGCCAATTTTGTTGTAATAAGACGATATATCAGTAGAGGCATGATTTTAGGTTAGTTTTAGTTAGGGTTTTGAGGGTTTTTCTTGGTTCTTCTTCAGTTCCTCTTAGTTTGACACCCCATGTGGATTGTATGTTGACTATTCATCTCCTCTTCCTTTAATATAGTTGTATTTCTTCATTTCCTTGCTTTCTAGATAATTTCCATGCTTTCTAATTAGTTTACTTGCTTTAATTCTTGCTTTCTTAGTTTATTTAGTTTAATTTAGTTTAATCCATGTATAGTCCGTAGATAAATAGGGTCGGGATTTCCTTCCGCCATTGACGGGTTTAGACCTCAAAAGTTAGGTTTTGTGTAAAATTGCATTTAATTGAAACCTCACATATTAAAGTTGGATTGTTATGCGTTTAACTTTATTTGTCACGCAACTTTAGTGTTTATAGCGATAATCCGAATTTAATCCGCGTGTGACCATTTTCTGTTAAATGTTTAATCTCTCAACTTTGGATTGAATTCCTTATTGTGTGATGTTTATGCTTAATTGAAAATGCTCAATTAAATTGCTTTCGAGCCTTAATTCTAATTAGTAATTGTTTAGCCCGTGAATGTGTGTATGCGATCCCGATCCTCGCTTACTTTTGTGTAGCGTAACTTCTCTTTTTATTTATTCACGACAACCAACCATCACCTTTTCATTTATTTATTTTACACTTTTATTCCTGAAGTAATTAAACAATTAAAATCTAAAATTCAATCACTCCCTGTGGATTTCTTACGATACCCGACTTACCGCTGTGCTTGCTTGTCAAGTGTAGTAGTAGCTTAGGTCTTTTGTATCGCGGCGGCGAAACACACAGCGATTGTGTCCTTACATGAACACACTTTTTCCGACCGGTCGTGAGAATTGGCATCTCTAAATCCAACCCTAATGTACTGATTTTCCTTGGTATTTTATCATTCCCTTGGGGATAAAAGGACCAAAGAATGGTCTTATTTTCCCAGAAGTTTTTCTTTGAACCTCTTGACCTTGGAATGTTGGGGCCTTGGCTAGATTGCCATTATGCTCATTTGTTGTTCTTTTTCTACTGGTATTTCTTCTTCTAAGACACTAATTAGGAATTGATAAAAGATCAAATTCTTTTTTGATAATTGGCTCGGAGTTCCCGTCAAGGATATAATACTTAGTAATCCCTCCTTTCATAGTTTGAAGGTTTATGATTTCATTACTAATGGCTCTTGGAAGGTTCTAGACAACATCAAAGAAGATTTTACTCATCTTTTTCAATCAATTTAGAGTGTTCACACCTTCTTGTGCTTGATGCACTTGATTAACTAGTATGGCACTCCAGTCACATAGGAGACCTATCATTTAAAGATGATTATGATTTTGTCACGAAGAAGAGTATTAAAAAAACTAATTTCACTAATATTTGGTGTATTTATGTTCGTCCTAGAGTGTCAATGACTTTGTGGAATCTTCTTCATGGAAAAATTATAGTTCAAGACGTGATTCAAAATAAATGTTATTTTGTAAGCTCTAGATGTGATATTTACAAGAAACAGGGAGAATATCTTCATCACCTTTTCATAGAATGTGAATATTTGCCAACTGCCTACGTCAGCGGAGAGGGTTCTCAGTTCTTATTAATTTCTCCGAAGGTTTGCAATTATATCCTCCTTTACCCTGGGGTGAGGATTGTATTTATATCAATATAAACAATTAAGTTATACAAGGAACTTTTGAAAAAAAAATGTGACGGTCTGATAATTGATTAAGTTCGCAAATTTCTACGTTGGCACACTTATTTAATTAGAGTCCATTTTTAAACAAAAATAATTCATCCCCAAAACATGCATCTAAATGTCATAAATCATTCAACCCATGCATTAAAAAATAAAGACGACCAATTTAGGAAAAAAAAAACCTTCCGGGTAAAACCTTTCGTAACACTTTGAAGAATTCACAAGACCTTTGACTTACATACAACCTGATAATCGCCCTCAAGTGTGTAATGCAAGGTGCCTTCATAAAACCTTCAAAGATACGAGAGACAGGGAAATACCCTCCAGGTGTCGGTTCGTCGTCTTCGGCTCGTTCACACACAGAATGACTATGCTCGGTATCCACCGATCAAATATGGAGATGACTTATCCATAGAGGTTGAATAAAAACAAAGTATTGTTCTTGAACACCAAAACAATTCACTAATGCATATGGGAGTTTTGTGAATTGAAAACAAAAAAGGGATTAAACCTTAAAAGGAAGAAGCCAAAAGAATTATGCTTTCACATTTTTTATGTTCTGTAAAATGCTGGGACTTCTTAATGAAAACAAAACCATTTAATGAGTATTTATACAAAAATGTGCCGTCTCGGCATTAGAGCTCATTCGAACGAGAAGGGGATGTCGTTTGAATGACATCGCACGACACTGCTATGTCGCTCAAACGAAAGTACAGAGTCGTTTGAATGACTATTGCGTCAAAAAATAATTTTTTAATGTCCGCTCCAATACTTAGAAAAAATACTCATTCTCAAATTTTGACGAAAAAATACGCTCCAACACTTAGAAAATATTTTATAAAAATATCCCAAAAGCTCTAAGTGGAAAGTTAAGGTATTTAAAACATAACCTTACCAAAGTAAACTTCACGGAGTCTTTTTGATGAAGAACTTGATATTCGGATCCGTCTTTGATGCTTGAATGTTCTTGAATGCTCTTCGACAATGTATCGGTATATGACATACTAAATTGATAACGGACTTATAAAATATGTCCTTACAAATCTCTCCCTGTCTATGCCGGTACATACATAAAAATATTCGAATTATCAATAACCAAAATGCCTATACAAATCTACGCTCCCATGAATAAATTTGCAAGTTCTCAAACTGTTCTTGAAAAATCTTCGTCAAATCTCAAAGCTTTTCTCATCAGGGTGTGCAACATAATGATCTTCAGTCTTTGTACCTGCACACATGAGATAAAGCAAAAACCATCGTGCCGCATCGAGTTTGAAATGATATAAGAATAAAACATTAATAAATCAAATCTCCCCCATAATGCAAAAACTCCCCCATAACATGATAATTCTTTCTCCCCTTTTTATGATGTCCCCAAATAGACAGATAAGAAGAAAAAATCAAAACTTGGAGTGTCACGATAAAATTTAATAGCAAACAAAGATCAAGTTACGCGCATGCAAAGGAATATCCCACACACTTTCACAAACTATTTTTGATTTTTCAATTTTTCATACAAAAATAAGATACAAAAAATCACATCATGGATTTAAACTCAAGGAACCAAGTCATGGAAATGGAATGTATGGGTGTGAACACATTCGATAGGTAAAACTCAATCAATTATATGTGTACGTTGCATATGTGTACTCCTAACGAATGAGCATCAAAAGTATCCTTAGGTGTAAAATTATTGAATTTAGATGACATCGTCTTATACAAATCAACAAATCAAAGTCAAAGTGATTTCCACGCCAATAACGTCCAAAACAATTTAACGTTTTTATAAGATTTTCAAGGATGTGCAAACCCATTTTAATTCTCCATCCAAACTCCCTCATATATATTGTCTTTTAGAGGTGTATAAACTAAATTCTCAAACTTTGGAGTATTGGTGCAAAAACCTAATTGGCCTATAATTGGTATGAATTTCTTTTTATTGCCTTTAAATTTTTTCGGCCTCTTTTAGACCTCTTTGGACCTCGGATTATAAAATTCCTCAATTTTTTAGGTCCAATTAAACGGAAGATTAATCGCAAAGGATAAATGATAACCTTTCGTAGCCCTTCACCATTGTCAAATAAAGCACACAAACTCATAAATGGCTCTTACATGCACAACTTTCTTATCAAGTTTTATCACGCTTAGATCGTTTTAAGGACATGATTGAAGTGAAAACATGCAACCAACATGTGATAAGACAAGCACAATAATCAAACAAATCCATGCATGTGTGAAAGAAAGGAAAGCATGAGTCAAACATGTAGGAAGTAACACTTAATTACATCTTCATGACTCCAAACATTATCAAGCACATGGATGAATTGACCTATTGTCTCAAAACACTATCAAATAGTCATATGAAAAATGGAATGATGTTGTGACTCGATCATTCTAAGTATCCATCCATAAACGGTCCAAACCAAATACAAAAATCTTTTTGGATTTTCAAATTTTTTTATCAAAATAAAATCTTTTTGTATTTTTCAAAAGCAAAAATTTATACAAAAGTGATACATACTAGCAATAGGCAAATAATGTCATCATGAAAAACATCCTATGCTAGTAAACAAGTCAAACCTCAATCGTTAGGTGTAGAGGGGTTTTCCAAAGGTGGTGGCAACTTATGAAAAACCTACATCAGATTTTGTGAAGTTTTGACTAAAAACTTAACTTGCTTACCTAGATGTGCAAACTCTCTCATGTAGTCTCCAGAAGCATGTAAAGTATCATGTGTGGGTGCATGTGTGGCAGAAACACGTGTAGTAGTAAAATGTGACACATAACCCAACTTAAAACAAAATTCCCTAAAATGTCCTCTTCTTTTGTAATGGGAACAAACATATATAGGACTAGGTACACCTTTCTTAAAAACTCTAGGATGCGATCTCCTAATAGGAATGGGACGCCGAGATGGATTAGGGTGAGACTCAAGTGAATCTAACACTAAAGTGGGAACCGACTCGGGTGCTAATTGGGAAGTAGAAGCACCGTCATGACTTATTCCTAAGTTCTCACCTTTACCCTTAAGAACCACCTTTTCAACCTTCTTAGGTGCATTCTCAAAATTGACTTTGGCCTCCCTGGAATGTTCGAGATCACTCTCGAGTTGGGATACATGTGTCGTCAGACTAGACAACGTGTTGGTCAAATCACACTTTTCTTTTCTTAAAACCTCCTTCTCTCTCTCCAAATCTAAATCCCGATAACCTAAATCTCTATTATACTTCTTTGTTTTCAAGGTCTCGATGTACAAATCTCTAAAGGATTTTTGGAGCTCACTTTCATCTCCACTATCCAATTCCCTCTCATCTCCACTAGAAACACTCGAGTCGTCACCGATGATCTCATGACCTCTATCAACGTGAGACAAAGTGGGTGGGCTCACACGACTTGAAAAAGCTACACACATCCTATGTGCTAAACCTTTATCAGGCTCATCCCCCTCATCACCCTCACTATAACTAAGTGTGGCGGGCATAACAGTCTCTTTTCCCTTTCTCTTATCCTAGTAGGACACTCTTTATCTATGTGCCCTTTGCCCTCACACTCAAAGCACCTGATCTCATCCTCCTTGTCACTGTCTTTGGCCTCTACTTTATTTTTATTTAACTCAAAAGATCTCTTTTTATTGGAAGAATTTTCTTTTTTTTTTTATTTTGAGAAACTTTTTAAAAATCTTCACAAGCGTGGCCACATCATCAAAATCAAACTCACCCTCAGAATCAGACTCCCAACTTTTTCTTTCTTTTTCTTAAAATGAGTCTTTAAAGAAACACCTTTATCCTTAGCCTTAATGGTTTAGGGAAACATGTCAATCTCATAGGTTTGAAGGTCTCCTACATGTTCTTCCAACTTCAGTGATTTTAAATTTTCAAGAGAGTTCAAAATAGTGACTTTAGGAATAAAGCATTTTGGGAGAGATCACAAAATCTTTTTAATGACACGCGTATTATCAATCACCTTTCCCAAGTTAAAACTGGTGTTAATAATGTCCGACAAACGTGCATAAAAATCATCAAAAGCATTCACACTTAGACATGGTGATAGTCTCAAATTGGGTGGCCAAATTTTGTAACTTTGATTCTTTAACCGCGTTCGTACCCTCATGTGTCAATTTCAAAACATCCTATGCCTCTTTAGACGTGGTGCATGTCATAATTCGACAGAACTCGTCGGGAGTGACGGCTCCAGAAATAGCACTCAAACCACATGAATTAAATTTAGAAATTTTAAAATCATCTTCAGTCCAGGCCAACACGAGTTTTAAAGAGATGATATTTTCAACGGTGACCGTGGGAGGAGTCCACCCATTTTTGCAAAGAAACCAAAAATGCTCGTCAATGGTTTTAAACTAGATTTCGTGCGAGCTTTCCAATAGGCATAATTAGACCCGTAAAAAATAGGCATCTGGTTATATAAGTGCTCCATAGGAAAAATTGCGATTTTTACAAAACTGTTTTTTCAAAAAAATCAATATCACTCGATTTTGCAAAAAATAGAAATACACGATAAATTAGCGCAACCCGCTCTGATACCAACACTACACCAAGAATAGGAATCTGGCACGATTTTGAATTGTTCCAGAATCAGGTGTTCCAAAATGGCAAATTTTTTCTGGCATGGCTCAAAAGTGTGCCAGATTCAGCCAAACAGGAACACTTCTGGCACACTTTTAAACCGTGCCAGAATTTGATATTTCTGGCACACTTTTGGCACAGTTTTTAATTGTGCCAGATTCAGCCAAACAGGAACACTTCTGGCACACTTTTAAACCGTACCAGAATTTGATATTTCTGGCACACTTTTGGCATAGTTTTTAGCTGTGCCAGATTCAGAACAGTTTAAAAAAATTTGGCACAATTCAAAACCATGCAAAAGTATGATACACTTTTTCCATGGTTTTGAATTGTTCCAATTTTTTTATAAAAAGAAAATTATTTATTTGAAAGCACAAAGTTCACAAATTAATAATATTGTGCGTTTTTAATAAACTAATATACATACAAACTTCAAAATATTACAAGTCTTTAATAGTTCACAGGCCCAAAAAAAATTGGGCAGAGTTTCCTCTATTTTATGGACATTCCAAAACCTATTAATACAAAACCTGCCTAACATAAAGCCCGAACGACCACAAAATATAACAATTAACTTACAAAAGCCCGCACGGCCATAAAAGTCAACAATAAAACAACAAAAGGCCGCTTGGCCATGACACAAAAAAATGGAATCATGCATAAACACCTTTTTGTAAACCATTGGTTTCTCTGTGTGTTCCACGTGAATAAATGCCAACGATAAACTGTTATCCTGCAAAAAAAAGGATTAAAAAAGATACGATATTAGTAACTCAATAATTTACAAAAAAAAATTTACTCAAAATAAAAAATTACATATATTAGTGGAAATTATCGTCATACTCTCAAATCGGGAGACCCGAGACTATGCGGTCAGTTCCTACAAGTTACATTGGTCCCGTACGAGGTGTTCGTGCCTTCTACGGGGTCGTTAAGGGGATGATTTGGGTTTTCACCCTTTAACAGCTTGTTTTTAAGTCTAAGTGTGATTTTTTCAAATTATCGTCATACCCTCAAACCGGGAGACCCGGGACTACGCAGTCAGTTCCTACAAGTTACATTGGTCCCGTGGGAGGTGTTCGTGCCTCCTACAGGGTCGTTTGGGGGCTGGTTTGGGTTTTCACCCTTTAACGGCCGGTTTTTAAGTATAAGTGTGATTTTTGCAAATTATCATCATACTCTCAAACCGGGAGACCCGGGACTACGCTGTCAGTTCCTACAAGTAACATTGGTCACGTACGAGGTACTCATGCCTCTTACGGGTCCGTTTGGAGACTGGTTGGGGTTTTCACCCTTTAACGATCTGTTTTTAAGTCTGTGTTATTTTTGCAAATTATCGTCATACTCTCAAACCGGGAGAACCAGGACTACGCGATCAGTTCCTATAAGTTACATTGGTCCCGTGCGAGGTGTCCGTGCCTCCTACGGGGTCATTTGAGGGCTAATTTGGATTTTCACCCTTTAACGAATCTTTTTTAAGTCTAAGTGTGGTTTTTGCAAATTATCATCATACTCTCAAACCAGGAGACCCAAAACTATGCGATCAGTTCCTATAAGTTACATTGATCACGTGCGAGGTGTTCGTGCCTCCTACGGGGTCGTTTGTAAGCTGGTTTGGGTTTTCACCCTTTAACGGTTTGTCTTTAAGTCTAAGTGTGATTTTGGAAAATTATCATCATACTCTCAGATCGGGAGACCCGGGACTATCCGGTCAGTTCCTACAAGTTCCATTGGTCCCGTGCGAGGTGTTCGTGCCTCCTACGGGGTCGTTTGGGGGCTGGTTTGGGTTTTCTCCCTTTAACGACTTATTTTTAAGTCTAAGTTAGATTTTTGCAAATTATCATCATACTCTCAAACCGGAAGACCCGGGGCTACGCGGTCAGTTCCTACAATTTACATTAGTCCCGTGCGAGGTGTTCGTGCCTCCTACGGGGTCGTATGGGGGCTGGTTTGGGTTTTCACCCTTTAACGGCTTTTTTTAAGTCAAAGTGTGATTTTTGCAAATTATCGTCATACTCTCAGACCGGGAGACCCGGGACTACGTGGTCAGTTTCTACAAGTTACATTAGTCACGTACGAGGTGTTCGTGCCTCCTACGGGGTCGTATGGGGGATGGTTTGGTTTTCACCCTTTAAGGGCTTATTTTTAAGTCTAAGTGTAATTTTTACAAATTATCGTCATACTCTCAAACCGGGAAACCCGAAACTATGCGATCAGTTGGTACAAGTTACATTAGTCCCGTGCGAGGTGTTTGTGTCTCCTACGGGGTCGTTTGGGGGCTGGTTTGGGTTTTCAACCTTTAACGACTTATTTTTAAGTCTAAGTGTGATTTTTGCAAATTATTGTCATACTCTCAGACCGGGAGACTCGGGACTACGCGGTCAGTTCGTACAAGTTACATTAGTCCCGTGCGAGGTGTTCGTGCCTCCTACGGGGTCGTTTGGGGGCTGGTTTGGGTTTTCATTGCAAATTATATTCATACTCTCAAACTAGGAGACCCTGGACAACGTGGTCAGTTCCTACAAGTTACATTGGTCCCGTGCGAGCTGTTCGTGCCTCCTATAGGGTTGTATGGGGGCAGGTTTGGGTTTTCACCCTCTAACGGTTTTTTTAAGTCTAAGTGTGATTTTTGCAAATTATCGTCATACTCTCAGACCGGGAGACCCGAGATTACGCGGTCCGTTCCTACAAGTTACATTAGTCACGTGCGAAGTGTTCGTGCCTCCTACAGGGTCGTATGGGGGTTGGTTTGGGTTTTCACCCTTTAACGGCTTGTTGTTATTTCTAAGTGTGATTTTTGCAAATTATCGTCATACTCTAAAATCGAGAGACCCGGGACTTTGCGTACAGTTCCTACAAGTTACATTGGTCTCGTGCGAGGTGTTTGTGCCTCCTATAGGGTCGTTTAGGGGCTGGTTTGGATTTTCAACCTTTAACGACTTGTTTTTAAGTTTAAGTGTGATTTTTGTAAATTATCGTCATACTCTCAAATTGGGAGACCCGGGACTACGCGATCAGTTCGTACAAGTTACATTGGTCCCGTGCGAGGTGTTCGTGCCTCCTACGGGGTCGTTTGGGGGCTGGTTTGGGTTTTCACCCTTTAACGGCCGGTTTTTTAGTCTAAGTGTGATTTTTGCAAATTATCATCATACTCTCAAACCGGGAGACCCGGGACTACGCGATCAGTTCCTACAAGTTACATTGGTCACGTGCGAGGTGTTCGTGCCTCTTACGGGTCCGTTTGGGGACTGGTTGGGGTTTTCACCCTTTAACCACCTGTTTTTGAGTCAAAGTGTTATTTTTGCAAATTATCGTCATACTCTCAAATCGGGAGACCCGGGACTACGCGGTCAGTTCTTACAAGTTACATTAGTCCCGTACGAGGTGGTCGTGCCTCCTACGGGGTCGTATGGGGGCTGGTTTGGGTTTTAACCCTTTAACGTCTTATTTTTAAGTCTAAGTGTGATTTTTGCAAATTATCATCATACTCTCAAACCGGGAAACCCGAAACTTTGCGACCAGTTCCTACAAGTTACATTAGTCCCGTGTGAGGTGTTTGTCTCTCCTATGGGGTCGTTTGGGGGCTGGTTTGGGTTTTCAACCTTTAACGACTTATTTTTAAGTCTATGTGTGATTTTTGCAAATTATTATCATACTCTCTGACCGGGGGACCTGGGACTACGCGGTCAGTTCGTACAAGTTACATTAGTCCCGTGCGAGGTGTTCGTGCCTCCTACGGGGTCGTTTGGGGGCTAGTTTGGGTTTTCACCCTTTAACGGCTTCTTTTTAAGTCTAAGTTAGATTTTTTCAAATTATTGTCATACTCTCAAACCGGGAGACCCGGGACTACGCAGTCAGCTCCTATA
The DNA here is from genome assembly GCA_949130495.1 of Sambucus nigra. Taxonomy (NCBI): domain Eukaryota; kingdom Viridiplantae; phylum Streptophyta; class Magnoliopsida; order Dipsacales; family Adoxaceae; genus Sambucus; species Sambucus nigra. The sequence goes on along the minus strand of OX422215.1, from coordinate 468,431,196 downwards.
AGTTACATTGGTCCCGTACAAGGTGTTCGTGCCTCCTACAGGGTCGTATGGGTGCTGGTTTGGGTTTTCACCCTTTAACGGCTTTTTTAAGTCTAAGTGTGATTTTTGCAAATTATCGTCATACTCTCAAACCGGGAGACCCGGGACTACGCGGTCAGTTCCTACAAGTTAAATTAGTCACGTGCGAAGTGTTCATGCCTCCTATGGGGTCGTATGGGGGCTGGTTTGGGTTTTCACCCTTTAACGGCTTATTTTTAAGTCTAAGTGTGATTTTTGCAAATTATCATCATACTCTCAAATCGGGAGACCCGGGACTACGCGGTCAGTTCCTACAAGTTACATTGGTCTCGTGCGAGGTGTTCGTGTCTCATACGGGGTCGTTTGGGGACTGATTTCGGTTTTCGCCCTTTAACGGCTTATTTTTAAGTCTTAAGTGTGATTTTTGCAAATTATCATCATACTCTCAAATCGGGAGACTCGGGACTACGCCGTCAGTTCTTACAAGTTTAATTGGTCACGTGCGAGGTGTTCGTGCCTCCTACGGGGTCGTTTGGGGGCTAGTTTGGGTTTTCACCCTTTAACGACTTATTTTTTAGTCTAAGTGTGATTTTTACAAATTATCGTCATACTCTTAGACCGGGAGACCCGGGACTACGCGGTCAGTTCCTACAAATTACATTGGTCCCGTGCGAGGTGTACGTGCCTCCTACGGGATTGTATGGGGGCTTGTTTGGGTTTTCACCCTTTAACGGCTTGTTTTTAAGTCTAAGTGTGATTTTTGCAAATTATTGTCATACTTTCAAACCGGGAGACCCGGGACTACGCGATCAGTTCCTACAAGTTACATTGCTCACGTGCGAGGTGTTCGTGCCTCGTAAGGGATCGTATGGGGGCTGGTTTGGGTTTTCACCCTTTAATGACTTGTTTTTAAGTCTTAAGTGTGATTTTTACAAATTATCATCATACTCTCAAACCGCAAGACCAGAGACTACGAGGTCAGTTCCTATAAGTTATATTGGTCCCGTGCGAGGTGTTCATACCTCTTACGGGGTCGTTTGGGTGCTAGTTTGGGTTTTCACCCTTTAACGGCCTGTTTTTAAGTCTAAGTGTTGATTTTTGCAAATTATCGTCATATTCTCAAATTGGGAGACCCGGGACTACGCGGTCAGTTCCTACAAGTTACATTGGTCCGTACGAGGTGTTCGTGCCTCTTACGGGTCCGTTTGGGGGTTTGTTTAGGTTTTTACCCTTTAACGGCCTGTTTTTAAGTCTAAGTGTTATTTTTGCAAATTATCGTCATATTCTCAAATCGGGAGACCTGGGACTACGCGATCAGTTCATACAACTTACATTGGTCCCGTGCGAGGTGTTCGTGCCTCTTAAGGGGTTGTTTGGAGGTTGTTTTGGATTTTCATCCTCTAACCGTATGTTTTTAATCAATTTAGAACGTTTATTGATTTTAAATTTTTTTGACATAGTTTCATTTCTTTGTTCGTGAAATCCAACATGTTTTAACATTTAAAATAAACTCAACATTAGCAGCAAATTCTAAAATCAAACCACTAGCAAATCCCTTCCACCAATTTAACTAAATAAGCTCATAAAGTAAGCCATTTTATGATTGGCTACTTATTGCCGCTATTTCAGGCCATTTTTTTATTTAATGCTACAACATTTAGAGAGAATTTGAGACTTTGAGACTAACCATATTTCATTTGTATTTTTATATCCACCCTATGTACTCTTCGCGCCATAACTTCTCGAAAGTATCCCATTTGGTACAACAATGTCTGCAAATTCTGAAATCATCAACTAACTTCTTCGAATTCTCATCAAATGAATCAATCCTCTTGTTCTTTGCGTAGTATTGGGTGGAGATATTGAACAATTTTGAGGGGCATCTCGAAGTACAAATCAATCGTTGACAAGGAAAATTTGATAAAGATAAAGAGACACTCTTAATGAACCAATCACATAAATTTAAGCTAACTAGAAAAGACAAAACACAAGTGAAATAAACGAGTGACAGTATGTATAAGAAAAATAAGCAATAAGTTATCATAAAAGATATCTTCGCCACCTTATATTCTCAACCTACATTAGCAAATTAACATAGTCCTTATTTTGAGTTAATCAACTACTATATAAAATATATATTCAGTAATCAAACCAAATAGTGCTTAAAGATTAAGCAATTGGGTACAAAGGTAATTAAGGCTTTAAAATCTAATAGCTCACTAATGGACAATAATAACCAAATAGTAAGAAGTTGTATAACAAATAGAGTACCTTAGTTCCTCAGTATGTTGTAGCTCAACTATCTCAAGCTGAGATTGCTTAATAATATTTTCCAGAGCACCAACCTGCATAAAGAAAATTGACACCTCAGCCAATAACACATAAGAATTCAAGACACAAGCCAACAATTGTTTTTACCAAAGTACACATTTCATCATCCTCATACTTAAGATCTAGAATGTTTTGATCCCCAAGTTCACACGAACAAATGTGTATTCTCAAAACACCCTCTGGATATAACCTATGCCATTGACAAATTTATAACTATTCTTGGTGTACCAATGTGATGTGTACAAAATAAGCGGCAACGACGTAAGGGGTGCCAATAAAAACTAATTTGGTGCCTACAATGTGCCAATAAAAAACCAAGTCTCGCTCTGTCCCGCTTCTGATCTGCACACACATGTTATGCCTATTAACATTTTCTCATAATAATGTACTCAACTCTCAACACGTAGCTATCGAGTACAAAGATTGAAAATTTCCACAACCCAGTTAAACTCAATTCAAATTTAAAACTTCTCATGTGTTCCTAAAGATTAGGTATAGTTGTTATCTACATTGTGTATATATGTATACCTAGCTCGGATGGAATCAATTGAATATTATCAATACATAAATAAGTCAGTTTCTTTAACAGTAAAACTATTATGCTATCAGAGGCATAAATTATTTTTTGGACCTGCTCGCACTAATATTATGTTTCCTCTAAACCTGTTCGTACCAATGGCCTCCTCATCAAACAGAAATGGTGATAACTCCTACTCATCTCCTACATTGAATTTAAGTCACGCACATCACTATATTTCTATCAAAATGACAAACAAAAATTTAATTTTATTGGACAACTCAAATTGAGCCTTTCTCAGTGGCCAAATCACCTACCTTTTATTGATTGTAGTCGATGCCCATCCGAAGCAGCAGCAGTAAAAATCTTTCTCAAAACATCAAATCATCACTGTATTTCCAAAACCCTAGGCTCTACCACCGTTGGTGCTACGGGAGCAACCACACGAACGCCTCCGCTCTTCTTCTCCTGGTCGTGGTTGCAATCCCCTTAGTAGGATTAGGATAAGGGATTTGCGTGAGAGAGAGAGAGAGAGAGCGGGAGAACAAAAATTATTGAGGGGTTTAATTTTTTTTAGGATATTTCTATTTTAGTGAAGTGTTCTCAATTTTGGCACACTTTTAGACAGTGCCAAAATTTGGCACGGCTTAAAAGTGTGCCAGATTATTATTAAACCGTGCCAAAATTTGGCACAGTTTTAAGCTGTGCTAGATTTTTAATATCAAAGTGTGCCAAATTAGTATATTTGGTGTAGTGCAATTTAAAAAAAAAATGTGACGGTGTGATAATTGATTAAGTTCAAAAATTTCTATGTTGGCACCCTTATTTAATTAGAGTCTATTTTTAAACAAAAATAATTCAGCCCCTAAACATGCATCTAAACGTCATAAATCATTCAACCCATTCATGAAAAAATAAAGACGATCGATTTAGAAAAAAAAACCTTTCGGGTAAAACCTTTTACAACACCTTAAAGAATTTACAAGACCTTTGACTTACATACAACCTGATAATCGCCCACAAGTGTGTAATGCACGGTGCCTTCAGCAAACATTCAAAGATACGAGAGACAGCGAAATACCCTCTAGGTGTCGGTTCGTCATCTTCGGATCGTCCACTCGCAGAATGGAGATGCCTTCTCCATAAAGGTTAAATAAAAGAAAAGTATTGTTCTTGAACATTAAAACAATTCACTAAAGCATGTGGGAGTTTTGTGAATTGAAAACAAAAAAAAAGGATTAAACCCTAAAAGGAAGAAGCCAAAAGAATTATGCTTTCGCAGTTTTTCTGTTCTGTAAAACGCTGGGACTTATTAATGAAAATGAAACCATGTAATAAGTATTTATACAAAAATGCACCACCTCGGTATTAGAGCTCGTTCGAACGAGAAGGGGATGTCGCGCGAACGAGAAACAAATGTCGTTTGAACGACATCGCGCGACACTGCTATGTCTCTCGAACGAAAGTACAAAATCGTTTGAACGGATGTTGCGTTAAAAAACAATTTTTTAATGTCTGCTCCAATACTTTGAAAAAATACTCATTCTCAAATTTTGACAAAAAAGTCCGCTCCAACACTTAGAAAATATTTTATAAAAATATTCCAAAAGCTCTAAGTGGAAAATTAAGGTATTTAAAACTTAACCTTACCAAAGTAAACTTCACGAAGTCTTTTTGATGAAGAACTTGATATTCGGATCCGTCTTTGATGCTTGAATGTTCTTGAATGCTCTTCGACAATGTAGCGGTATATGACATACTAAGTTGATAGCGGACTTATAAAAATATGTCCTTATAACTTTCCTAGATTTTTATTGGATCGTGTGGTGACTTTTTTTTATCTCGTTCGAGAATGTAGGTGATCAATTAAGCCTGTCGATATATATGTGATAAGCATTTGTATTTATCCATGTGATAAACATTTGTATTTATTTATGCTACACTAAGCTTTATTGGGGCAGCGTGTTGGACTTTCTTGGATCGCCAAAATTTGGGCCTTCATGGTTCGGGCCCAATAATTGCCCCTAAAATTCTTGGCCAAAATTGGGGCAAAGTTGGGACAATAGATTTTAAATGCTTTGTAGTCTCAAAAGTTTAAACAAATAATGTTGGAATTCCTTGGTTGGACACACTTGTGATTAATCAAAATCGGCAGGGGTACCCTGGTCTTTATTGAAAATTTTAACCTTCAAAAATGAACCTTGAGCTTTGATCCATCCGATTGCCTATGATTTCAAACGCCATTCATCTCCAAACTCTGTACCTATCATTTTTCTTGTCACTTTTACTCGAAAAGACTTTCGAAGCTCTTGCTTTCATTTACTCTATAAGTTCTTCTAGTTTCCTCTTGCTTTTATAGTTTTTCTATCTTCATAACTCTCCTCTATTGCATACTTTTGTTATTCCTCTGTCTCTATTAAAAATGGTGCACGTTCTTCACGAAAAGAACATAAATAACTTCAGGAAGACATACTCTATTAGCTCTTAGGTCACTATACCCACACACTCACTATGGTCCAAGGTGGTTAACATCCCCCCAAATCATATTTTCTTGGAATTCTACAAATATTTTGATGTAGTTCCTCATAACGTGCCCCAAATACCTAGCGTATTGTCAATGGGGTGCATAGGATCAATGAATTATATAGGACCTATTTGGGGATCCTAAAAATCAAATACTTCTACTCTTAGTCTCACACCACTGATGGTATCCAATACCTAAAGGCAAGAAAGGCCGACAGGGTTTTAGTGGTGAACCTCCCTGATTCTAATAAGGGATTTTAAGATCGTGGTTTATTGCTCGTAATTGGCAACATTCTCCATTTCTAAAGGGCAAATAGTACATTGGGATCCCATGCCTAGTTAGTGGGGGTGATATAGGTTGACACTTATTTCTCATATGCATGTTTGTGAGTTTCATTTCTGAATTGAGTTGACTGATGAAATTTCTCTTTTTTGTTTGAACAACTCACTCAAAGAAGGAGTACACCCTTACACACATCAATAAATCCTAGATAGTAAAAGTTTAGGAGTTGATGGAAATCCTAGCAGGTGAAGACCATCCTTACCCGGCCTCCTTCCTTCTTAAATATAAAAACTCTGCTGGCAACTTCACTGCTTACCAGTAGACAACATTACTAAACTGTCTTTACCAGATGAGGAAGCTTCTATCTTCTGTTCATTTGAATCTCTTGATGTTGGGTCCATCATTATTGACAAAAAGGACTCAATGAACCCCAAGAAGAGGATTCTACTGATTGAGGACGATAAGTTGAGGTTGGTGCCTCTTCTCCAAAGACCAAGTCCTTAAAGAGGATAGATCACTAGGGCCCTAAGGCCATAGACTTGGGCTAGTTTTTCGAGAGAATAGTAGTAAAGACAATGTCCTTAGGGCCCTTCAACCCTCAAAAAAGGGTGATTTCCCTCCACTTGTGAGGTCTTCACAGGCGACGTCTGTAGTTAGGAATCCTTCCTTAGCTTATGATCTTTTAAAGGGGCAGTGATCATGACCGATTGCTAGCAGTTACCCTATGAGCAACTAACAACCCATGCTTCCCAATCACTGGTAAGTAAAAAAAAATCTCAATATTTTCACATTTTCTCTATTTTGAAATGGATGTTACTAATGTCTTCCTTATTCATTTGCTTGCAGTTTGTGGAATATTTTGTTCAAAATTTGGAGGGTAAACGGGACCAGTCTGACATTAATGATGAGCTCGACGTGGCCCTCCAAATATGAAGGAATCCTTGACCAATGATGAGAAGGACTACGAGGATGAGAAGAAGTTCACCAGTGTTGCCATGGGCACACTAAAGACAAAAAATGATCGGCTAAAGGTTGAAAATAATATACTAAATGGCGAATAGGGTTGATTAATAAAGGAGGTTGAGGGATTTATCTCGATAAAGGAGGCAAGCTATAAGAAAGGATATGCTGAGGCCTTTGAGGATGCTAAACAATAATTGGTGTACATTTAGAAATCATGGTTTAAAAAGGATGGGTTGCAACCCTGGTGAGGACAAATATCCTAGTTAAATTCGAGCTCTTTGGCGAGCACAAACCAGACTCTCCACAAAGAGTCGATAAGAAAGTTTCCACTAGTGCCCCAACCGACCCAAGTGCAGATGTTGTGTCTAGGGGAAGGACCCAAAAGTTAAGGAGCAGGTGAAGAACAAGAGTACTTAGTATAAAATTACTTTTCTTATAACTTTTCCATCATTATGCTTGTAAGAGATTTGTCCATTATGAAATTATCAATGAAAAAATATTTTTCTTTATTGTAGTGTTATCCAAATATCTTATTGAATGTTTTACTTGGGTGTGTTTACTTTTTTAAGTCTATTGCCTAAGATATTGATTCATTTGCTGATAATTTAAATGTCCTTCTTGGTCGAGATGATAGAGCTTAGACTCATCGAGAATTTTTGTTTATCAGTAAGGCCTTCAAAAAGAGGACTGGAGCCTGCAAGACCCAGTCAACCTTGGTGGACAAACTGAAGGGTGATATAAAAGAGTTAGGATATGTAGGCTATCTGATGCAAGAAGAACTAAATAACCTGAAGGCTCAGCTCGTCAGGGCAAAATACATTGGTAATATTGGTGACCTCCTTCATTATAAGAACAAAGATCTTAAGAAGAATCTTGCTGATACCGAGGATAGCAGACAAAGAGCTTAAGTCATGGACATGGGACTTAATCGCGACGTGACCAAGCTTTGCTACTTATTCAGGAGGGGTCCTCGAGCGACGTGGTTGAAAAGTTATGATGAAGGTTGGGCGAATGCTCCCATAAGACTGGAGAAGGACAAAAGTGTGGCCTATATCCATGGTTGGATGAATGCCTTAGGGATTTTAAAAGTTCACAAGGATTATCAAATTTGGTATATGTACCAAGTTAGTTGCCCGATGTACAAGCATCCTCCTTTTTGCAGTGAATAGAAGTGCATCCCTTTGGATGCTATTCCCTTTCAACTCACCAAAAGTTATTTGGAATCCTATAATAGTGATGACGAGTTCCGATTAGACCCAAATGCTAGCCGAAGAAGAGAGATTTGCTAAATTTTTTGCTGATTGACCATAGCCTCTTTGTTCTTTTTTTGTGTTTAAACTTTAATGTAATTGATATTTTTTGTAACTTGTAACTGAATGTTGTAGTCAAGTTTATTTAGTACCAATCTTACTCATTTTCCCATTCCTTTATGCCAAACATGTGTTATATTTATCTTATCTTACCCTTTAGGTTATGTCGTCACACTACCTTAGGCCTAGAATAAACTATGGCAAAAATGCACATGGTTTAGGGAAATCAAAACATTCATGTTTTTATCTAACCAAGTCGAGTTCATTTAGTTCCTTGGGATACCCCATAGGGCTTTTTGTTTACTTGAACAATTTATGAGGGTTTTTATGTTCTCAAAAACAAAGACTAAAGTCCTTAGGTTTAATTGTAATTAGCAAATTCGTAACTGTAATTAAGATAAGGGATCTCTCATTGGTGTTAGATCACTAATGAAAAATATGGGCCTGTCACTTTGGAACAGTGCAAAGTAATTAAAAAACTAAGTAATTGAGCAAATAACTTGGATCTTTATTAATGAATTGAAATAAAACTATGATCATCACAAGTCCTGAAATGAAAATTTTCAAAGACTAAACATAATGGAAATAAAATTAATATTTTTTTCTTGAGGTTGGCAGCATTCTAGGCTCTAAGTATCTCTCTGCCTTCCATTGTTTCCAAGTGACAGGCTCCTTATAAATCTTCTATGAGAACTGTGAATGGTCCTTCCTAATTGGCCCCTAACTTGTCGTCCAAGGGCCTTTTGGCAATATCAAAGACTTTATTGAGGACATAGTCCCCCACCTGGAATTTTCTCGAATTGACCCCTTTGTTGTACTATTTTACCAAATGTTACTAGTAGGAGTCCATCTTCATCGTAGAATGTTCCCTCCGTTCTTCTACTAGATCAATTTCAGTGCTAAGGTATTCTTAACTCACTCCTTGTTCAAAAATATTTGTACTCATGGTTGGCAAACCAGCTTCTACTGGAATCACAACTTCCATTCCATAAGTTAGAGAATATGGCGTTTCCCCACTTGGTCTCCTTGGCGTATTGAGATACGCCTAGAGAACATGAGGAAGATCATCCACCCAAGTAAATTTTTCTCTTTCTAGCCTCTTTTTTCAAGACGTCGATCATCATTTCATTAGAGGCCTCTACTTTGGCATTGCTTTGGGGGTAAGTGACAAAACTTAAATGGTGTTTAATCCCATGGTCATCAAAAAAATGTTGGAAAGTCCCACTCTCAAATGATGTGCCATTATCCGTTATGATTGTCCTGGGTACCCCAAAGAAATTTATGATGTTTCTCTAGATGAACCTAATCATATCAGTATCTCTAATGTATGCTGGTGGTTTAACCTCAATCCACTTTATGAAATAATCCGTGTCGACCAACAAGTACATATAATTTTTGGATGTAGTCAGGAGTGGCCATACAATGTACAACCCCCACTGCACGAATAACTATGGAATGGTTAAGAACTTTAGGTCGTTGACCGTGTGATGAAGCATAGGGGAGAATTTTTGGCATTTTCACATTTAGAGCATAAGTACTTGTGATTTTCTGCATATATGTCCACCAGTAGCCTTCTTTAATTTCTTGGAAGGATAAAGATATTCTTCCTGTATGGCTCCCATAAATTCAATCATGTAGCTCAAAAATAACTTGATCGATATCTTTTGGATGCACGCATTGGAGGTAGGGGCCTATGAAGGATCTTCTATAATGTTTTCCCCATGTCCAAGGTAAAAGTGTAATACTCCATACTTTTATTATCAATTAATTTTCGTATGCTTTATATTATTAAGTTAATTGGGAAAAATTAAATTGGATTTTAGTAAATATTAATTAGCGATATAAAGGATTAATAATTATTATTTACTTTTGTGTGATAAGTAAATAGTAATATGATTTATTTTATGTCACATATGAGTGATACTGATGGTTTATAGTTATATGCCGTTAGGGTGTTACATCGACGGATCGGTATAATTGATGGGCGACCCATAGGGTACGCGTGTGTCAGGCTCGATTAATGGTTCGGTTAATGAGATGTTATCATATATGGAGTTGGGTGACTTAAAGGACCTTTTAGAGTGCACCGGTGATCCAAAAAGGGTAAAATAGTCCAGAAAGGTACCCGAGTGTTGTGTTTGGGTTTCGAGGGCTTCTTAGAGATAATATGACCTGTATAAGTGTAGGAGGGACATTTTACACTTAGAGTTAAGATGAAAAATGGGATTAGGTTAATTAAGGTGATATTTAAGAGGTTAGGAAGGTATATGGCAACCCACCTTTCATATTTTACACAAGATATTGAGAGAGAGACCTAGAGGAGAGAAAAATAATAAGAAAAAAGAGAAAACTTGCAGAGGAGAAGAGAGAGGAATTAACCCATCATTAAATTCATAGAATGCTTTAGATTCTAATCAACCAAGGCAACTAGTTACTTTCTTTATGTCACAATTTAATATTAGTTAATTATTTTTTACATGATTATAGGTATAAATATGAAAATTAAAGTGTTAGAAAAAAAATGTAATAGGGTTATAGTTCTTGGAAATTAAGTGGGTTGAACCTTAGAAATGAAATTGAATTTTTGGGATTGAAATTCGTGTAGGAAAAACAAGCATATCTGGGCTTCTGGCGTATTTTGAATCGATTTGTCCCTTGGGCTGGGTCAAGTTGGGATTGTGGAAATGTTCAGGGGATTTTTATGAACCCAAGCGAGTATGTGGGAAGTTATCCAAGTGATCGGATATTTAATTAACATAGTTTTGTGTTTTTATTCATTATTTGGGAAATTTATTAATTAAATAGGGGTTAATTCTTGAGACAAGGGTGAGAACCGAGGAAACAAGTTAGTGATGAAGTGATAAATTAATCGAGAAGTTGGGTTGAACCGTGCATGGTGGCACATGCATAAGAGTTCGGTATTTATTATATATATACATAATACAGTGACGGGTATATATATATATATATATATATATATGTATATGTATGTGTATATTCTATTTGTTATATTCAACATACCTACTTGTGAGTGCTATCATAGGAGGTTGCACATAGTGGACAGTCCAACCTAGCATTAACCAACACGTGTTAGGTTAATTCCCAGGTCATAGTATTTTTGCATGGCCACTATCCATGTATAAGGATGAGTGTTGATTTCGAGTCTAGTTGGGCATGATGTGGTATGATTGCGACCCCCAGATGTATGTCTATGATCGCCTCCATTGTATATGTTTACGTTTGGGATCGGTGGTGAAATTCCAACCTGGTGGCTCAATGTGATGCATGATACCTAGAGCTGGATGGCACACGAGAGATTTATTCGTGAGGTCCAAGATTTAGGGATACGATTATACTTATATAACTAGTAATATAGATGTATTTTCTATATGATATAGTGTATATCTCTATTTATAATGAGGGCGTAACTATGTTATGTTTATTATGTGATTATTTATTTATAGTAAGTGTCTCGCTACAACATTGTTTGTGAACATATACTTAGAGAAGGTTGAATTATGAGAGTGCTAGGGACTCAATGGATTGATTTGTATAATTATATTCCACACACACAAATCCAATTTTTAATCTTCAATTAACTATGGTGTTCATGTGAGTTGTTTTCACATATAGATTTGAAATTTTCACTCTAAACATGCAAAAATACACTAGATGAGGAAAAATATCTTTACAGGACAAAACCTTTTATTCAGCAACATTAGAAGTTTATGAATACAAACAACTTACAAGACACTTAACTACAATAAGTTAAGCGCATACATCTTCAAAAACTTCAACTGACACGATTCAGTTCAGAGCCGTCCATAGGTAACAGTCTACCCTCGGTATCCATCGATTAAACCTTCTTCTTTAGTAGTGAAATATCGTTTCACAAAGTCAGCCGTAGAGAAAAATCTCTACAAAGGTAACTTATCAAGAATCCTTCTTTAATTGATAAAAGTGATCTTGAATAGTTTTCGGGGGTGAGGAATATGATTATGAGGTGTTTTGATCACAAAAGGGAACTCAAAAGGTATTTTTCGTTTTGGAAAAGAGTTCTATAGATATCTGATCCCATTCAACCTTTTCATAAGAAGGAGAGATAAAAAGGATAAACACAAAAGATAATGGGAAGCTATATATTAAAAAACCAAAATATCGCCCACTCGCCTGAAAGAAAAGGCATCTCGTTCGAACGACAACCTTATTTCATTAGAACAACTTCGAACTATAGCTTTTGATGAGATCTCAGTGTTGAATGTTTGGTACCTCCTTATACCTCGTTCGGACAAGTCGTCATTTTTCAATGATTTTTCTTATAAAAATATAGTTTTTTTTATAAAAACCTCATAAAAATATAACAAAACCCCAAAAAGTAGAAAAAAGCCACTTACTAACCCAATTACATACTTTTACCATGATTGTTGAGATGACCAAATCTTCCAAACTTTGACGGTCTTCAACAATAGTCTTCGACTTCCGAGAACATGTGATAGTGACATGTTTATATAACAGAATACGCGAAACCAATATAAAATAAAATACGAGCAATCATAAATTTTGATCGTATAAATATCCTCATTTGGATATTCCGGTACAAAACACAAACCTTAGCCAAATTGAATCCTATGACTTAATACAAACACTACCCTCCCAAAATATAAATGAAAATGGAACATATAATATGTGTGCAAGTCTTCAATCATGAAACTGGATCTTCCCTTTTAGCTCGCATTGTCCTTATTTTATGAAGGTCCAAATTACCATCTTCCAAGAGAAACATCCTACACACATGAGACAAATAAAGATACCGTGATGCATAGAGTTTTAAATATAAATAAAAACTCCCCCTTAATTTGTTCTCCCCATTTTTTTTTGTAATAAATAAAGGAGTTGAAACTAAGAATGAAATAAAAGCATCACATGAAGAAGTAAGATATCGACACAAGTATAATTAAGTAAGCATAGGTGATGGTATGGACTAACACTAAAATATACGAATCATGAATGCGGAATGTAGGGGTGTGAACATTTTCCATAGGTAAATCTATATATATAGTCATAACGTGTGTACACGAAGTTTTGAGACACTTCTAATGAAAGAGATCAAAGTATACCTTAGGTGTAAAATTGGTGAACTCAAATGAAATTGACTCAACTTAATCGATATGTCATGAACAAAAATGATTCTCACACCAATGATGCCAAACTACGTAATGTTTTTCCAAGACATTTTAATTGTGAAAACCCATTGATCTTCCACTTTAAATGCCTAAAAATCTCTTATGTATGATGATAAACTCTCAATGATTTTGAAGAAATTAATCCTCATATGTAGTGAAGCATCAATGAATCAAAAATAGGCCCGCCACTTCTATTTTTATGCGCCTATAATCTTTTTAGGCTCTTTTATGCAAATGGTAGCTTTTCACACAAAGAATATTTTTATCTTTCATATCCCATTTCCATTGCATAACATTTAATAATATTTTTCGAAAATAGATGTAATTCGGGAAATGGTTCTTAAATGCCCAACTTTATCTCTTTTTACATTTGGTTCGTTATAAAGAAAAATTGAGATGAGAGCTTTGTATTCGACTAGTGACAAGTAAGTGCAATGTTTAAATAAGTTTGTGCACGTGTGTAATAAAGGTAACTAGGAGTCAAACATGTAGAAAGTAATCATCAAATATCAACGTAATGAATCCACACATTATTAAGTACACTATAGAAATGACTTCATGTGTTAAAACACTATGAAAAATTCATGTGGATACCTCAAGTACTATTATGCATTAGTAGTTGCATGATCATTTGATATATAAAACACATACATCAGTCTTTGGTGACACTGTTATATTTATGTATGTCCTTTGTTCAATGTGTTATATTGATGTAACGGGTGTTTGTGTTTTATGTATGGGTTAGATAATTGTGTCTAAGACATCATCGTTTGATTTATATTTGGCTTATCTATAACTTTTAGCTTGGATTTTTGGCTTTACTGAGTGTGTTTGGCATCAAAATAGGATATTTTTTTTCCATTATTTTTGGACTGCAATTTGATATTGAGGTAATTGTTTTGGTTTTTTCCTTACCTTCTTTAGTATCGTCCTTTTATTTTATTTTTCCTTTAATAGTGTTGCTGGACAATTTGTTATTTATTAACATGGTGGATAGTTTTATAAATAAAGGGGATTGAGGCATTTTTTTAAAATTACACTTTGTTTTGTTGCGAACGAAATTTTTGTCATTTTGCAATTACGTACTTTGGAAATTTTTGTCATTTTACAATTACATAGTTTGGAAATTTTCGTCGTGCCTTCAGGTACGGGCATTCCGCTAGTATACATATACACACACAGAGAGAGAGAGAGAGAGTCTCAAGTCCTTTCATGCAAAATCCTCAACCAACTCCTCAATCCACTCTGACTAGAATTCATGAGAATCCTATAGTTGAGTACAATCCCAATAGCCCACATACTCCGCGTGTTCCACAATTTGGGGTTCCACCTCCCACACCGCCCAACTCCATCACAAGTCATACTTTGAGTCACACTTCTAAGGCATCGAGTGAGTATATCGATGTAATACCCTGTATTTTTATGGATATCTATTTATGGGATTAATTGAATTAAATGTGAATTAATTGAGAATTAATCCGGATAAAATAATAACGAGATGTGAGTTAGTATTTGATTATAATGTGTATATATGGAAATATATGAATATTGGAACTATTGAAATTGTCGCGAGATTGAAATACGGCAATTTGGGAAATTTTGTTGGGACGCGAGTGACAGTCGCGTCAAGAATATAATTATTTGAATTAAAAAGTGAATTTTATTTTTATCACCCGTATAGTCATTTTGAGTGCGACAACGAGTCCGGAAGGGTCGAAATAGTCAGAAAACACTAGCCGGGGGTTAAGTTTGGGTCCCGGGGCATTATTGGGCCATACCGGTAACTTATAAGGGCATTTTGGTAATTTCGGAAATTGGGTAATTAAAACCCACGAAAATTGGAGTTAAAAATCTGACTTAGTCTTAACCCACTAAGCCATTTCCAACCCCAATTTAGGTAGTGGGCTACGGGAGAAGTTTAGAAACCTTAAAACTTGGCAAAAAACCAACCCCACCTCCATTATCACCTTGAGAAGAACTTGTAGAGAGAGAGAGAAAGAGAAGAGTTCTGCAGAAAGAGAGAGAGAGGAATTAAACCACCTTCAATCAACAACAAATCTGAAGAACGATTAAGGCAAGTGGTTTAATTACAATTGATTCAATGCTATGCTTTTCCATGTTTAGGAAAATTATCGAATTTATCTTGGAAGATTGATATAGACCCATGAATTGGAAGGTTAAAACTATGAACTATGTTAGGGACTGCATGTAGAAACATTCTGGACGAATTATGAATTCAAAATTATGACCCTTGATGATCTAAAACCGAATTTAAGAAGAGATTTATTAATGTTCTTGAAAGAAATAGGAAACTAGGGTTCTTGATGAAGTTTTGATCCAAACAAAGCCCTTGGTTGATGAATTATTGGTTTTAGAACGTTAACAATGTTGTAGGATGGTTGAATGATGATACTATAACGTTATATTAGAGTTTCATGCATTAAAAGGATGTTTTGTGATGATTTGAAAACTGCAAAACGAAGCAGTCCGTAGCCATACCTGGTGCGTTCGATCGATCGATGTTCATCAGTCGATCGATCGACCACCATCGATCGATCGAAGGTAAAGGTCGATCGATCGACTTTCCCCGAATGAGTAAAGTTTTCCCTATTTAAATTTTAATGGTGGCAACCCTTGGAAAATATTATTGGAGACCTTATGATTACCCTTAAACTTAAGGAAGACCAGTAAGCATGGTTTTGAAATTTGGACCTTAATTATAATTCAATTTGAGGAATTTTTCTAAATCTAATGGAATCCGATAAGTGAGATAATATTTGGGTTAAAAGTGTAAATTTGAATAATTTGATGAAATGAGATTTGGGGCAGAAGTAAGGACCTTAGGAATAATGATGTTATATGTGGGAATAATATGAAACTTAATAATCTCTTTGAGATAGGTTTTAAGTATAAGAAACTATGACGTGAGACGTGTCGACGGTTTAAAATTTTATATTTTCGGGAGACTTAAAATATATAAAATTGGAATAATGGTATACGGATGTAGAGTATGCCTTTATTAATATTAAGATATCTAAGATGTGTGAATGCTTAGCATATAATTTTATGTGTATGACATACCAACCATACTTGATATCACGGGAGGTTTACGTTCGCATAGGGCCTTCTTATCCTTGTGTTGCCCGGATTTAGATTGGTACCTCGATGAACATAGGTCAGAGAAGGACTTATTGAGATGTTAATAAGTCTGCTGATCGTGGGAGCGTAGGTATGTGCGTGACCCATGTGATGTGACTGTGTTCGCCTCCATTATTTGTGATGTTGTTATCTGAGAACGATTCCTGAGAGATTCGGAATGCGTGATCCTTATGTACGTGATGTACCGGGATGGATAGCAGAGTATGTGTGCACCGCAGCTTAGCCTCGGGGTGCTTGTATTGTATATTTATGATGTGAATAATATACGGTTAAATGAAAAGGAATTTGCTATGTTAAATTGTGAGTATTGTTAATGTAACGTTATGAAAAGATAAAAGGGGACAAATATCAATAAATGGTTTTGTTAATAATTGGGAATCCGAGAATTAAAGTAGAACTATCTATTTAATTGTTAAGGTTGGAATTAAAACGTGAACCGAGTAGAAGTGTTAGAAACTCTTTTGAACTAGATAGTTATGAGAAAACACATGAATGGGTACAGGAACGTTAGGAGTGCACAGTTAGAGGAGAGGTGAGTATTTCATGTGAGAGCACGTCCTAACATGTATTTTGCATTTATTGTTTTAAATGTTATTAAAGCACTTGCTATTTTTAAAATACTCTCTACTTTCGGGCTCTGACCCGTTTCCTTTCAAATCTATTTTTTTGTAAAAACCTTTTAGGGCCCTGCCACAAGGACACCATGCATAGTATTTCCATTCAGGTGACGAGCTATAGCTGTTGTGGAAGTTACAGGGCTTTGACAGTAGACGCCTCTTTTCTAGTCTTGATTCCATATTCAGTTCCATCATTGTAGGGCATGTAGCCCATTTCTATTAGAGACATTTTATATTTCTGTTATTCAGACTTTTGTTTGTATTTATTCTGGTTACACTATTTTATCTATTTCAATTGTGGGATTGTTGGGAGGAGTATTTCCTCCAGACTTATTATCAATTGTTGGTCATTCCATTACGACTTTATGGTGTATGGTGATGTTATTTTACATTTCATTCATCGCATGCTAATCAGATTTAATTTAAAATTTGACATCTTACTTTTTAAATACTAGGTGGTTAGTAATCATTAAATGTTTTCGACAGTGATGCTATTAACTGAACCAACTTGACATTTTGAATTAATTTAATAAAGGAGTAGCTACCCGGTATTTAATTAGTGGTATCAGAGCATCAGGTTCTAGTGTCCTTTAGGATCTGTACGGCTTATTATGTTTCCGCTGAGCTTTCTTTGATGTAGAGCCCTATGTTTAGGATTGTTGATATTTTTGGTGAGATTTCGTTCTCCTTATTTAATACATATGGTAGTGAATCTTATTTGCGATCGGGTGTATTCGTGTGCCGAACAATGCAGGACGTCTGGCGAAGACAGTTGGGTGAACAGCAGGAGGTAAACATATATTGAGGTTAATTGATTTATTTAAAGAAGGACGACCATAGTTAAAGTCACCAATATTATGGCACGGAAGTCCTGGAAGATATAGAAGGCTAAGGCGCGACTTGAGACTTCCGGATACGGCTATAGTAGGAATGGGGTCAAATTAGACACATCCAACAAGGTTGGAACGGGAGAGAAAGAATTAAATGTAACATTGAAGAGAACCAGCAGTAGCAATACTCGAAAGGGGAAGACGGCAAGGGCTAGCCAAACGAACGCAATGTATCCAAAGGCTTGGACTTGTGTCGGAGTATGGCCAATCGAGAGTGAAAAATTTGAGGAAATTTTTTCTTGTCTCGTGAGAACGGAGTTCCAATGGGGAGAAACAATCCCCACACTTATAAGTGGAATGTGACGTTGAGAGAAGGCATACACGAATGGTTAGACCATAAGTTCCCTGATCAAATGTTTAGGATGAAAACCGAATGTCGTTCTGTACTCACACGAGAGGTACGGACAGAGGTCACTCTGTGAGAAGAAATAAAATTATATAGTGAACCCTACACTGGGTGAAGTAGGTGAAACGGGTAAGGGAATATTATAGGGAGAATTTGCATAGAAGAATTGCTAGTCCTTCTGGAAAAATTCTGCTTGGACGGTTAAAGCAAATGGTATTGTCGCAGTGTTAATTTGGAGGTAAACAACCCCGGGTGGGGATATACCAGAATCGAGAACTTTATATAAAGTAAGACTGGGGAAAACTGGTGTTGGAGAAGCACCACAATGGGAAGACCCAATGGAGAAACCGTTAAAATAATTCGATAGCGGAATTACTACCGAGCGATGGTAATTCTAGTAAGAGAGGTGGAAAATTAGTAGCATGTTCCTTAGGGCCGTCAAAACTAAGGGAACAACAGAGATAGTCGTCTGAGTCGAAACTACCAACGTCCGAGAGATAGACCACCTTAACATGATTTGTGAAACAAAAGATAAGTGGAGTATGTGTAGAGGTATTTCTGTGGGGAGTGAAACCCATGCGTCATAGAATTTTTCCCGATGCGAGAGTAGGGATCAAGGTATTATGCCTGGCGCGGGCAACAGTTATTGAAATATTCGGTTTGGAACAACATGTGTGGTAAGTCCGGAAACCATTTGAGCAACCGGGACGATTGATAAGATAGAAGTACGAGTTACATCTTCAGATGATGATGCATGTCAATTGTGGCATGAATGAGTTGTTACCTTTGTCATAATTGTTATTTTCACTTGAGAGTTGAGTTTGGTGAGTATATCAGTAATTGTATTATATATAAGAACATTTTTCCCTGCTAGTGTGGGGGTTATTTTTATTGTCATCCGCGGAGGATGAATGGGTATATTGATAGCGGTTTATACTTTAATGAAATTTCTTGTTTTAGTGTTGTATTATACGAGTAGGATATGATATTATTTATGGTTTCATATATATGATTATACCGATAGTGTGCTGGTATTACGAGTTTATTGGGATTGCCACCTTAGGGTAGCATGTTTTGTTTTGGCGAGGCCCCATCTGTGAGAGGGCCGGACTCGCAATTGTACTTTTGTATATTGGTATATATACATATTTATGAATATGTTGTGATTTCTAAATGGTATACTGGTCTCGGATATTTAATCCCATGATGCGTAGGGATTTCATTATTATGAGTCGTATGTAATTGATTTACTAGTCAACAAAGAGTTAGTTGGTTTTATAATTAACGATAGAGAAGTAGTAACAAAAAGAGTGCATTATTTTATTCCCCGTTAGAGATTTGGGAGTTTATACTCATAGTTGTGTGTCTGGGGACGGGATTTTGAGAACCCCGATTTTTGTTATATGGTGTATATGGAATGTGATTACCATCAGTATCAAGAGAAAGTGTCATTCGAAAGGAGTTACTTGTTTAAGTGTCATTGCGACAGAATGTAACTTTGTTGAGAAATGAGAGTGTAGGGTACATATTATGGACAGGGCTTAACGGATTCCGATGACCAACAATGTTAGGTAGTAGTGTATCGGGGGAGTTCCTTGTTTGGATTTCGCATTGTGAGACACCCCACGCATGAAACTTAGCGTAAGATTGGTAGTAAGGAGAAGTGTGGCCTTTCGTTCATGAATTGGATACCTCTATCGATATGGGAGTACGTAGTTATAACGGGAAGTTACAAGGAAGAAATTATGTGGTAAGGCCATTCGAGCCAGTTGTTAGTAAATTACGATATAAGTACTAATAATGTTGGTTTTGTCACGGCATGTTGAAGTACGCATTGAGGATAAGGAGGATTTAGGATTTCTAATTCAGAAGCGATTGAGAATGCCCAAGTGGTATAGCACCGTTGTATTTACAGTGACAATAAAGAGTTTGGGATTTGTACGAAGCGTATATTATGTTTAAAAATCGTATGGTTGGGTTATAAGGGGCATAGACATCTTGATTTACTAAAGTGTAAATCAAAGGAAGAGGGAACATGGACGAGTGAGATTATTACTTATGAGATTAAACGTCATAAGAAAAGGTGTAAGTGGATATCATATGTCAGTGTAACACGTTCAAATTTGGAGAAAAGGCAGTAGAAAGCCATTTAATAAAGGGATATCGCTTGAGAAGGCGAATAAATTATTATGAGAAATTTGGAGTAGAGTTCTGATCAATCAAAGGATGAGGGTAACTCAAGAGTAAATTGAATGAGGATGTCAATCAGGTATAAGTCCAAATATGCACAAAGTAGTGAAAAGGGTAAAGGTCCAAACTTTTGGTATTCGTCGGGAAGAGGATCATTAAGTATCATTTAACGGGGAAAATTTTATGTGAATACGACATTGAAGGAGGTATAGTAAGTGGTAGAACAGTTGGGGTTAGATGATCGACCAGATAATTTTGTATCAAGACGACGATTCCAAGAATGGGAGGGTCAAGTTGGAGAATTTTCTTGAGAGGTAGCCAACTTATTGATAAGTAATGAGTTCCTTCGATTATGTGGGACATGTTGTCTAGAAGGAGAGAAATTGTTATATACTTGGGGCGATTTACACTATTAGATAGTGAAAACGCCGGTACGCGGTTCGACGTAGTATTATTTAGAACTGGGATGAAATCCCCGAAACCCAATTCCGGTGGGGTGACAATAAGTAGTGGTAAATAACGATTCAAACTAAGGGTTGAATCACCTATAACCCGAGGTACAGGCGTAAGGTGACTAACGACTGATGGATTGTATGAAAGAAATTTTGGATTCATTGCGATATTTTCAATTCCAAATCGAGTATAACTAGTGAGGTATATTGTAGTCATGAGGAGCAGATATTACCTAATGGTAGAGTTGGGGGAAAAGCACCCATATCTATTTTATAGCGAACAAGGTGCTTACAATTATTTTGTGCAACACCAACCGTCTGTAGTAGTTTTCCTTATGTAAAGGTCACAACGCCGGGAATAGAGATTCAAAGAGTGGACAAGAGTAGTCAGATGTGTTATTGATTCCTTCCAGAATGGGTGTTTTATGTTTTGATAAATGCGGGAGTTAATGCGTAGTGAGGTGCGGACTCATAATGATATTGAGATAAAATAACCAATGAAGTATAAGGTATTTTTATTCGAACGTTGTTTAATAAGATCACAACGCGAGGTGCATTTATCGAAGATTATTCTGATAAGGTATCAAGTATGTTAAACAAGCTTATTGTGAAACGAGGGTTTTACTGATTTGGGCTTTTCTTAATAATTGTTTTGAATACTGGAGGATACCTAATTTTTTCAGGTGTGCCTTACTTTTCCGAATTTCGGGACGAAATTCTGTTATTAGGGGGGAAGTATGTAATACCCCGTATTTTTATGGATATCTATTTATGGGATTAATTGAATTAAATGTGAATTAATTGAGAATTAATCCGGATAAAATATTAACGAGATGTGAGTTAGTATTTGATTATAATGTGTATATATGGCAATATATGAATATTGGAACTATTGAAATTGTCGCAAAATTGAAATACGATAATTTGGGAAATTTTGTTGGGACGCGCATGACAGTCGCATCAGGAATATAATTATTTGAATTAAAAAGTGAATTTTATTTTCTTCACCCGTATGGTCATTTTGAGTGCGCCAACGAGTCCGGAAGGGTCAAAATAGTCAGAAAACACTAGCCGGGGGTTAAGTTTGGGTCCCGGGGCATTATTGGGCCATACCGGTAACTTATAAGGGCATTTTGGTAATTTCGAAAATTGGGTAATTAAAACCCACGAAAATTAGAGTTAAAAATCTGACTTAGTCTTAACCCACTAAGCCATTTCCAACCCCAATTTAGGTAGTGGGATACGGGAGAAGTTTAGAAACCTTAAAACTTGGCAAAAAACAAACCCCACCTCCATTATCACCTTGAGAAGAACTTGTAGAGAGAGAGAGAAAGAGAAGAATTCGGCAGAAAGAGAGAGAGAGGAATTCAACCACCTTCAATGAACAACAAATCTGAAGAACGATTAAGGCAAGTGGTTTAATTACAATTGATTCAATGCTATGCTTTTCCATGTTTAGGAAAATTATCCAATTTATCTTGGAAGATTGATATAGACCCATGAATTGGAAGGTTAAAACTATGAACTATGTTAGGGACTGCATGTAGAAACATTCTGGATGAATTATGAATTCAAAATTATGACCCTTGATGATCTAAAACCGAATTTAAGAAGAGATTTATTAATGTTCTTGAAAGAAATAGGAAACTAGGGTTCTTGATGAAGTTTTGATCCAAACAAAGCCCTTGGTTGATGAATTATTGGTTTTAGAACGTTAACAATGTTGTAGGATGGTTGTATGATGATACTATAGCGTTACATTAGAGTTTCATGCATTAAAAGGATGTTTTGTGATGATTTGAAAACTGCAAAATGAAGCAGTCCGTAGCCATACCTGGTGCGTTCGATCGATCGATGTTCATCAGTCGATCGATCGACCACCATCGATCGATCGAAGGTAAAGGTCGATCGATCGACTTTCCCAGAATGAGTTAAGTTTTCCCTATTTAAATTTTAATGGTGGTAACCCTTGGAAAATATTATTGGAGACCTTATGATTACCCTTAAACTTAAGAAAGACCAGTAAGCATGGTTTTGAAATTTGGACCTTAATTATAATTCAATTTGAGGAATTTTTCTAAATCTAATGGAATCCGATAAGTGAGATAATATTTGGGTTAAAAGTGTAAATTTGAATAATTTGATGAAATGAGATTTGGGGAAGAAGTAAGGACCTTAGGAATAATGATGTTATATGTGGGAATAATAGGAAACTTAATAATCTCTTTGAGATAGGTTTTAAGTATAAGAAACTATGATATGAGACGTGTCGACGGTTTAAAATTTTATATTTTCGGGAGACTTAAAATATATAAAATTGGAATAATGGTATACGGATGTAGAGTATGCCTTTATTAATATTAAGATATCTAAGATGTGTGAATGCTTAGCATATAATTTTATGTGTATGACATACCTACCATACTTGCTATCACGGGAGGTTTACGTTCGCATAGGGCCTTCTTATCCTTGTGTTGCCCAGATTTAGATTGGTACCTCGATGAACATAGGTCAGAGAAGGACTTATTGTGATGTTAATAAGTCTGCTGATCGTGGGAGCGTAGGTATGTGCGTGACCCATGTGATGTGACTGTGTTCGCCTCCATTATTTATGATGTTGTTATCTGAGAGCGATTCCTGAGAGATTCGGAATGCATGATCCTTATGTACGTGATGTACCGGGATGGATAGCAGAGTATGTGTGCACCGCAGCTTAGCCTCGGGGTGCTTGTATTGTATATTTATGATGTGAATAATATACGGTTAAATGAAAAGGAATTTGCTATGTTAAATTATGAGTATTGTTATTGTAACGTTATGAAAAGATAAAAGGGGACAAATATCAATAAATGGTTTTGTTAATAATTGGGAATCCGAGAATTAAAGTAGAACTCTCTATTTAATTGTTAAGGTTGGAATTAAAACGTGAACCGAGCAGAAGTGTTAGAAACTCTTTTGAACTAGATATTTATGAGAAAACACATGAATGGGTACAGGAACGTTAGGAGTGCACAGTTAGACGAGAGGTGAGTATTTCATGTGTGAGAACGTCCTAACATGTATTTTGCATTTATTGTTTTAAATGTTATTAAAGCACTTACTATTTTTAAAATACTCTCCACTTTCGGGCTCTGACCCGTTTGCTTTCAAATCTATTTTTTTGTAAAAAACTTTTAGGTGCCCAGCCACAAGGACACCATGCATAGTATTTCCATTCAGGTGACGAGCTGTAGCTGTTGTGGAAGTTACAGGGATTTGACAGTAGACGCCTCTTTTCTAGTCTTGATTCCATATTCAGTTCCATCATTGTAGGGCATGTAGCCCATTTCTATTAGAGACATTTTATATTTCTGTTATTCAGACTTTTGTTTGTATTTATTCAGGTTACACTATTTTATTCATTTCAGTTGTGGGATTGTTGGGAGGAGTATTTCCTCCAGACTTATTATTAATTGTTGGTCATTCCATTACGACTTTATGGTGTATGGTGATGTTATTTTACATTTCATTCATCGCATGTTAATCAGATTTAATTTAAAATTTGACATCTTACTTTTTAAATACTAGGTGGTTAGTAATCATTAAATGTTTTCGACAGTGATGCTATTAACTGAACCAACTTGACATTTTGAATTAATTTAATAAAGGAGTAGCTACCCGGTATTTAATTAGTTGGGGTGTTACAATCGAGTCATTTGGAGAGATATATCAGAAAACTTTAGTTTTGGTACGGGTGAGGGTGAGTTACCATATCGTCTCATAAGAGAGCTCTTATATCTCGAGCGAACAGTCACTTCGGGATGCATTGTACTTCCATATAATGTGGGAAAATTCCATTTTCGTAATGGGATGATTCAGATTCCTCCCACATTCCATGGTATGGATTCGAAAAAACCATACCTCCACATCTGCGAGTTCTAAGAGGCATGTGAAACTTTTAGTGATCAAACGTGAACTCAAGACGTCATTCGCCTCAAACTTTTTCCTTTCTCTTTGATGGATAAAGTCAAGACCTGGATATGGTCTTTATCACCTAAATCAATTGAATAGTGGAGGGATATGTAAGCCAAGTTTCTTTTGAAATTCTTCCCCCAACATGGAACGAATTCCATTAAAGCTCAAATTCAAACGTTTAGACAACACAAAGAATTCCTAAAAGATGATAACCCATTGCAAAACATTGACATAACTTCTAGCCACCCCATCAAGTCATTCGTCAACGAACTTTCCAATTTTAACCAGATCAAGATGCACCCTGACCACCAAGAGAAAACTACCTTCATCACCCCCTAGGGAACTTTCTGCTATACCGTCATGCCATCCAGACTAAAAAATGCGGGTGCTACCTAACAAAGGGCTGCCACAACTATCCTTTATGACCTTATTCATAAAGAGGTCGATGTTTATGTGGGATACATGATCATCAAGTCCAAGTCTTGGGAAGGTCATATTCCATTCCTCCAAAAGTTCTTCGAGAAACTGCAGTAGTACCAGATGCTGCTAAATCCACAAAAGTGTGTTTTTGGCATCATGAAAATAAAAATCTTGGGGTTCACGGTCATTGAGAATGGAACTAAATGCGATCCCACCAAATTAAAATCCATACTTGAAATTCCACCACCCGAATGGATAAGGAAGCCCAAGGATTCCTGGACAAATTAAAATACATCAGTCCGTTCATCAGCCAACTAATCTCCATCTGCGAACCCATTATCAAACTTTTGTGAAAGGATCAATAAAAGTCTATAACGAGGCATGTTAAGAAACCTTTTGATTGAATCAAGCAATACCTCACCTGACCTCCGATGCTCATTCCTCCGCATCCGAGTCTCCCCCTCTTCCTATACTTAACCGTCATTGATACTGCAACAGGGGATTTGTTTTCCCAATACATTAAAGAACACCATAAGGAAAGAGACATCTACTAATCTAGTAAAAAATTAACTGGGTATGAAGTCAATTACACTGCTATAGAGAAATCATGTGTCTCTGTAGTCTGGATAACACAAAAGTTATGATACTATATGTCATGTCCCCGACCCAAAATAGTAGTAGGGAACAAGTGTCTTGACATGCCACTAAGGCAACAAATATTCTTACTTAAATTGTTTCCTTAAATAAATGCAGCGAAAATACAATCACATGGTTAGGAATCGTAAAATATTGAAAATGAAAGAATTATGTCATCATAGCTTTCTATGGGAAACTTCATTTATATTAAAAGTAATAATGAGTTACAACTTAAGACAAATGTAAAACTTATTACAAGAGAGCCAAACATGCACTATATGATAAAACTGACATTTTATTTAACTAACAAAAAGATCTCTAAAGCTGAATCTTCAACATAGTCCTTATATGTTCCATCCACGAGCCTACTTATTGCTTGAAAAATGGTTATTTATGCAACTTTAGCTAAAACCTGAGTGAGATTCAATTTCCAGACATTCCAAGATTTTTCGAAAATTGATACCTATTCAATTCAAAACCGAAGGCATATACATATATGGACAGGAATTTGCAGTAATATATATATATATATATATATATATATATATATATATATATATATATATATATATATATATATATATATATATATATATATATATATATATATATATTAACTAACAGTATATATTTTCAGAAGAAACAGTGCAGAACAGAACAGAACAGATAAAATAATTGAGCAATACGTCAATTTTTTGCTTTTATTTTAATGTCCATGTACGCTCTAATACCCTGATAAATCGATAGTGTTACGAAATATTTCCACCCGATAACAACACAGAAGGAAAATCATGATCTCTAGAATAATGCCTTATTTAGGGCACACCAGCGATAAACCATCTAGGAAGGTACCGCCTAAATATTTCCACCGGTAGTCAAGGCCAACATAGTAAGAGAGTTTCCATAGGCCGAATCAATAATTTCAAAATTCGAATCAAATGTATATATCAAGAGATATACACATATAACAAACGACGTAATCATCGGTATCAGATCTTGTTTTGAGAATAAAAGAATCTTCATAAAATATATATATAGTTTTCATAATATCAAACAATCAAAATACTCAAGGAATGTCATAGAGTACTCACCTAAAACAGAAGTATGAAATTATAGATATCGAGTCTTGGATCACTACGACGAAACTTCTTCTTAAATTTTCCCGCACTTTCTCTATCTATTTCTTTGTTAGATTTTGGAATAATTTAGTGTAACAAGTGATCCTAAGGGTTATATTTATAGTTTTTCAAAGGTCTTTGGGTGTTGACACGTGTCTGGGTGACTAAGTTTTCATTTTGGTGAGTTGGCATTGACGTGTCGCGTAACGGAGTTGTCTTGCAGTCTTTATTCACCTAACTGCGACATGGGTTTTAGCTTCTTCTATATGGACGACATGTGTTTTATCTTTTTTTATAATGATGACACGTTTAAGGTGTGGTGTCAAGATACAACACGATGTGTCAAGCACGAGGTGGAAAGTTATTAAGGGTATAAGGTTCGTTATACATATAAAGGGTATTATGGTAATTTCACATTTCATATTTTTAATATATCTTAAAGATCATGAAAATATTTTATTTACAAAAAAGGTCCTTTTTCTTTTTTTATTTTGGTCCCTGAAACTTTCTTAATTAAAACCAAGTCCCTAAAGTTTCATGAAATTACATTTTCTACCCAAAACTTGTCATTTAGCTTAGGATGTGCCACAAAACTTCAATTTGACCCATTTTAAACTTGATTCTTTAAATTTAAAAACAATTTTTGTCATAATAAGAACCTATAATATCACATTTGTAATAATACGACATTTATCAGATAATAAGTGGGACAAAATGGTAAAAACAAACTACATATGAGCATATAAAAGTGGGGTCATTACATCCTACTCTCCTTATAAAAGTTTGGTCCCCAAACTTAACTTACATTAGTTTTCAAACAGGTATGGATATCGCTCCTTTATTTCATCTTCCCGCTCCCACGTTGCTTCTTTAGTGGAATGATTATGCCATAATACTTTGACCAGTGGAATTACCTTGGTTTATAATTTTTGATCTTTATGGTCTAAAATTTCTACTGGATGCTCAATGTTGGTCAGATCTTCTCTAATTTGAAGAGGTTCATGACTTAATATATGTGTTGGATCTAGGACGTATTTCTTCAGCATTGACACGTGAAACACATAATGCACACTAGAGAGTTCAGGAGGTGAGGCTATTTTTTACGCAACAGCTCCTATCCTTTCAAGGATTTCAAAAGGTCCTATGTATCTTGGTCTCAACTTCCCTTTCTTCCCAAATCAGATTATTCCTTTTGTTGGTGATACTCACAAGAACACATAATCTCCTATTTGGAATTCCAACTGTCGATGACGATTGTCAACACAACTCTTTTAACGGCTTTAAGCGATTCGAAGTTAGTCTTGTATCAATTTCGCTTTCTCTGCTATGATCTGAATCAATTTTGGTCCCAATAATTTTTTTCTCCAACTTCTACGCAACACGTAGGGGATAGACACCTTCTACCATAGAGTGCCTCATATGGATCCATTTGAATACTTGCTTGATAACTATTATTAAATGCAACTTCTACTAACGGTAAATGATCATTTTAATTCCCCATCAGATCAAGTACACATGCCCTAAGCATATCATCTAAGGTTCGAATGGTTATCTTAGATTGTCAATCTGTTTGAGGATGAAAAGCGGTGATGAAATTAAATTGTGTTCCCATGGATGCTTGTAGTCTTTTCTAAAAGCAAGACACAAATCTAGGGTCACGATCAGAAATAATTGAAACTGGGGTTCCATGAAGCCTAATAATTTCTTGCACGTACAACTTAGCTAACTTTTCTAAAGAATGGGTAATCTTAATGGCAAGAAAATTGGCAGATTTAGTTAACCTATCAATAATTACCCAAATAGAATCATTACCATTTGAACTCCTTAGTAAACCTATCACAAAATACATAGTAATATGTTTCCATTTCCACTTAGGGATAGGTTGGGGTTGTAGTAATCCTGATGGTTTGTGATGTTTAACTTTTACTTATTAACAAACCAAACACGGGGATACAAATTCGAATATCTCCCTTTTCATGTTATTCCACCAAAACACGTCTCAAAGGTCCCTATACATTTTTGTACATCTAGAATGAAATGTGAATCTTGATTTGACACCCCGCCTAATTAAATACTAGGTGATCAGTCCTTTATTAAATGAAATTAGAATATCCAGTTGGTTCATTCTTAGCATCACTATCGAAAAATAATTCCTCTATTAATTCACCTAATAAATATTTAATCTAGTGTCAAAATTTTTCCATTTTTAATTTCATTAAAACCGTTCCACAAAGCATAGTAATAGTAGACAACATCACATCACAACTGAACAAGACTAAATGTGACTGGAATAACTCTCCAGTTAAATTATTTCATTACCATCAAATAAAAATGATATCAACAGTACTGACATACATGATTACAATCTCTGGAATAGAAAAGAAATAACTAGAATCATGGGCGACATGCCCTAAATGAAAGTAGGCACTATAGATGTGTGCTTCAACAGAATGGAGGCGCTTAAAAAAATCTACCTCTCTAGCAGCTATAACCCATCGTGATATCCATATTCCATGTCGGCATCCCAGATACTGGATACCTGATGTACAAGATACAATAAAGAAGATAATATGCAAGGAAATGGGTCAGAGCTCGATTGTAAAAGATTTTAAAAATAGCAAGTGCTTAACAAATGCAATTAAGCAATTATTATGTACATGTTCTCTCTTGAGAATTCTCACCTCTCATCTAGTGTGCACGCCTAATGTACCTTATTATCTCCCTGATTAAGGTTCTCCATTTGGATTCTTCCCCATATCATTTCCCCGTATTTCCCACACAATACTTATGATAATTAAACCTGTTCATTTCTCTTTAATATGAACTTAGCTTTAGGATTAAGTATTCACTTACTTATTTCAATCTAATCTTATTATCCATTTTCGTCTACAATTTCACATAGTAGATTACCTCATACCTACTAAATGACACATAATAGATAATATCACATGTGTATGTATATGTGTATATATTCACTCTATACTATATAAATACTGCAACCTACAAGACTTAGCTGCGGTGCATGAATACTCTGCTATCATGTTCGGGTACATCTCGTGTTATATAAGGGACTGTTGGTTCGACATCTCTCATGAAACATAAATCCCATATCACAAATATTGGAGGCAAGCATACTCCCCAACCAAATGGGTCAAGCACATACCTACGCTCCCATTCAATCATCGAAACTATCATGGTCAACCGATAGCACGTTATAATTATGGCCTTTAAATTTGAGGAATTATTAAATTTAAATTGAGATATTAATTTAATATTAATCCAAAAATTTGTTTTAAATATTTACTAGCGTAACGAGAGTTAGTAATTATTGGAAATTGGTTGATTTGTTAAATATTACTTATGGAGTAAAGTAATATATAGAATTGGTTTTATTAAAATTATCACGAGTGAATAAAATGGCAATTATGGAAATTTAAGTCGGGACGCGCCTGTGTCGTGTCAGAACTAAATTGTTATTATCAAAAGTAAATAAATTATAAGTCACCCATATGGTCATTTCGAGTGCGCCAAAGTGTCCGAAAGGTTCGAGATAGTGAGAAAAGTGTACCCGGGGGTTTAGTTTGGGCCTCAGGGCCTTTTTAAGCCTAATTGACATCTCAGGAGGGTATATTAGACATTATGTATTTTTGGGTAATTAAACCCACGAATTTCAAATATTTATATTAGCCAGTAGGAGTTGCCTTTTAGGGTTAACAGACACATAACCTTAAAACGAACATTAGAGAAGAAGATAGGAAGCTTTCCAAGCAATCCAAGGCCAAGATCTCATCCGTTTGCACCGCCACCACCACCAAAACGTAGATCGCATGTCAAGGAACACAACCATACCTCTTTCGTCCACAAATCAGAAACTCAAATTCCAGGCAAGTATATATCTTTCTTTAGTTTTAGTTAATGTCTCAATCATGTTAGTCTAGGGTTGTTGAAAACTTATTTCCTGAAATAAAGTATAGTTTTGAGACTTAAAATCACTTGTTGTAGAAGAAGTAATCATATTTTGGACATCTAAATCGCATGTAGAGGATAAACCACGAATTTGTATGGATTTAGAAGTAGGAAATCTGAAAAAGAATTGAAAGAAAAAGAAAAAAATTAGGGTTCTCGAAGTTTAGGTAATTTTTACCCATTAAATTGTTATAATTGATGAATTGGGACATATTTTACGTAGAAAATCATGTGTTTAGGTATATAGTACTTGTAGTAATGTTGGTTGGGAGTTTGGGAATGATATATGGAGATTTGGTTGAGGTTGGAGAGGCAAACCAGTAACCGAGTTAATGAAGTTTTCGTCATAACTACTTGATCGATCGATCGATCGACCCCATTTCCTCAAACAATCGACCCCTCCTGGAAAACTGCATATTCCCCTTATATTGGCTTAATCGGATTAAAATGCGTAGTAACCCTTGATTATTATTGTTAGAGCATACTGGGATAAAAATAGGACCAGTAGGGTCTAGGTAAACTCCGTTGAGAGATGAAATTAAGGGTTAACGGGGAGTTATTCACACATATAAAATCGTACGTATGTTTAATAAAATATCGAGACTTGTAAAGAAGTTAGACTAGAAGGTAAGTGATAGTGTCTACTGAAATTATACTTAGGGAGATAGGATACTTCGAGAGACGAGAAGTAAGTATGGAGTAATTTATATATGAGAATAAAAGTGACGAGTCCGAGATAATCGAGTAAAATGTGCTAAGAACGGATAATTATAATTATGGGTCGTGGACGCACCTAATTTGTAAATGAGAATATTAATATATATGACTATGTTATTGTGCATATTATATATCTGTGTAAAAATCATACTCGGGCTACTTGCTATCACAGGGGTTTTCGCGCCTGGACGGTCTTATCTCGATTGGACCTTTATGGGGGATATTAACTCGTACCCTAGAAGATAGTATCCTCGATACAAGCTATCCAAAAATGATAGTCAAATGTTCTAAGAGACGTGAGGGTATGTGCTGACCTCTTAGGACCTGGAACTATGCTTCGCCTCCATTTGTTTGCATATTGTGTTAATACAGTTTGAGAGTGATTCCAGACTAGTATTTCCCTTAGTCTGTGTGATACGGGGACTTGATAGTAGAGTATGCCAGCACCATAGGTTTTATGTTGGGTGCCGTTAGTATATATATTATATGTGTGACTAATATATAGACGTATATCTATATGGGAACTTCTTACTGTGCGTATAAGTAGATACGTAATGAACAAATGCTTCAATTTTATTATAAGTGTTGGGGAACTTTATAAGGGAAATGAGTTGTTCTAAATAACGTAGAAATCTTGAAGAGAATAATTTCCTAAAGTAAATATCATAACCTCTCTTTTCACCTGATAAAACCTTATGGAGAATAAGTTAGAGAAACTTATGAGATTTATTTGTACGGTAGGCGTGCACACTAGAATAAGAGGTGAGAATTCTCAAGAGAGTGTCGCATACTAACATGGTTGTTACATTAGATGGTAAGCATTTTAAATACTTGCTAAACTAATTTTAAATTGGTTTACACTCGGGCTCTGACCCGTTTCCTGTTATTTCTTCTCTCTTGTATATATATGTATATAATACAGGTGCCCAGCCACAGGGGCGTCATGCTTAGGTTCTTTGGACCGGACGCGCTGCAGCTTATGTGGGAGTTTTAGGCCATTGCTTAGACGACCCCATTGTTGATTCTACTCCTACTTTTAGTTCTTATTAGTTAGGGCATGTGTCGCCCATTTCTCTATTCAGTTTGGATTTTTGTGAGATATTTACGTTCCTTTATATTTCCATTAGTTGGTACTCTTTGGGATTTAATTAGTGTCAGGATGGTTTTATTTGTAGTTTAAACTGGTTTGGTTTATCTAGATGAATATAATTCTTGTGTGTTATTATCCATCTTTAGTATGTCAGAGTTCTTAAATTGTTGGTTATTTAAAAAGGTTTTCATATTTGGATTTAATAAAATGGAAATAAGGTTTTAAAATTGTTTTGACACTTAGCTAAATTATTTATGGTGTTTAAATTGGAAATTTTATTTTGCGACAGTGATGCTGCTAAGAATGAACCAATCGTAACCTTGATTTTAATTTATTAAAGGGCTGATCAGCCGATATTTAATTAGGTGGGGCGTCACAGGTGGTATCAGAGCATCAAGTCCTAGTGTCCTTTAGGATCTGTATGTCTTATTTCATTTATAGCTTAGCATATTTGATTTAGAGTCGTAATATTAGGAATATTGGGTTCATCTTTATGCATTGGGAATTCGTGCTTCTGCGATTTATTTATGTGAATGATGAACTCATCCAGATTATTTAAATTTTCAGATGGATCGTCAAGAAGAACAAGATAATGCCATTAGGGGAGTTAATGAGCAAGGTCAGGTCACACCTCAGGAGTCTCCAGAGAGAGTATCAACCATTGAGTTAGCAGGTATTGTGGCATAGGAAGTTACCACTGCGGTCTTATGGTATCAAGAACGCAACACACAGCTACTAGGGGCAAAAGATATAGAGAGTATAGTCAATCTGTCATGACTAGAAATAACAAGTGTGTGAAGCCACTAAAATTGCAACAACAAGATCCTCAAGATCGTAAAAGCCACTAAGGTAACAAATTGTGCAGGGAAACCCACAAGCATCAGGGCCAATGAAGCCAGGGTCAGATTGAACTCACAAAAAGGTGTTTCAAATGTGGAATGGGCGGTCATGAACGTCGAACTTGTCCTGATCAGACTGGAGAGGAACTCCAACCCAACCAGGACTCTGCTATAAGTGTGTACAAACGGGTCACAAGTGGAGGGACTATCCTCAACCAGATGTCATTTTTCATCAAGATGCTCAACAAGGGCAAGGAAAAAGTGGAACTGTACAACTGGACCAAAACCAACAAAGCCGTAAAATAAAACAATTTAAAGGTAGATGCTTCAATTGGGGTAGGATGGGTCAACGGAGGTAGGATTTCCCAGATAAGAGTAAGATACCCCAGCAGCAGGGGCAAAATAGCACGAATATGTGTACGACGTCCAGCATACTGAAATCCACCAGCCATCATCGGCCATTGATGGTACGTTCCTTCCTTTTAGTACTATGGGACACATTTTATTCAATACTAGGGTGTCATACTGTTTCATAGATACTCACTTTGCATGAACCTTAGGATTTTTAGACACTACTGAGAGTACGATGTCATGCGTAGACTCATCATTGGGAAAAGGGCCATTAATTTTCTTTATACGCTAGGGTGTAGGTATATAGTTTTATAGTTTGATTTTACCTACAGTCATACTAGTTTTAGTGATACGTGAGCACGACGTCATTATTGCCATGGATTGGCTCGCTATGTACAGAGCCATGATAAATTGATTCGGTAGGAGTATTATCTTTTCCATTGCGGGCCAGGAGATGTTTTGGTGGCAATGCCTCTCCCAGAAGGGGGATCTTCCACCTACTTGTATTACATAAAGGAGGATACCTATAAGGATATTATGATTCTCCGGGATTCGATTCCAGTCGTTCGTGAGTTTTCGAATGTATTTCAGGAGATAAGTGGGTTATGTGTTGAGGTATTTTGTGGAGAGTAAAACCACAGGAGTTAAATTTTCCTAAGTGAGAATAAGGGGCAGGGGCATGGAGCTTACAAGGGAAATGGTTAATATAATTTCTGATTTGGTTCGGACAGATGCGTTTTGTTCGGAAGACGATTAAGTAGCCAAGGCGATTGGCAAAGTAGAAGTATGAGTTTTATGTGACACGAGCAAGTCATTATATTTTTTTTATTGCTAGATTCACATGTGAGAAGAATTTAATGTGTATATGTATGGCGTTATTATTATGTATATGTTCCCTTGGTAAAGTGGGATTGTATTTAGTGTTCTCCGCGGAGGACAAATGGGTGCACTATTAGTAATTTATATTCTTTATTGAGAATTCTCGTATTAGTGATGTGATAAGCAAATATGACATTATACTAATTATGGTTTATAAAAATGGTTAAAAAAATAGTGGACAGTGACTTCAAGGCTATCGGAGTGGTTACCTTGGGGCAACATGTTTTGTTCTGGCGAGGCCTCACCTGCGAGAGGGCCGGACTCGTACTTAAATTATCGATTGTAGGGACTTCGAAGGGTATATTAGTATCAACATGTTTAATCTAGGAGTGTTTAGGGACCTTGTTGCCATGGTTCAGTGTGTACTGGGTTTACCATTGAGCGAATAGATTTAACTCAATATTATGTTTAGCGCTTAGGACTTGGTGATAAGAAGAGCGCGTTGATATACCTATCCTTTAGAGATGTTGGAGTTGATAATTACACCCATATGATTGAGAACGGGATTTCGAGAATCTCGAATGTATGTATTCAAGGTTTATAGAATGTGATTTCCACCAATACTGAATGATTGTACAATTGTCGAAATGTTCTTTGTTAAGTGTAATTACGGGAGGAGATGTAACTTTTTCGGTCAAGAGACGGAATAACGAGGTACATGTTATGGATGGAGGGCCTAACGGATTTTGATAACTGATAATGCTAGGTAGTAGTGTATTGGGGGGGGGGGGGTCCTTATTTGGATTTCTCTTTGCGAGACATCCCACGCATGAAACTTAGTGTAAGGTTGGAAGTAGGAAGATGTTTGGTCATTTGTCTATGAGTTTGGTACCTCGGTGGTAGTATGAGCAGGTAATTATATCTGTAAATCGGAAGTTGAATTATGAATTAAGGTCAGTGGAGTCGATTATGTGTAAAGAAAGCATTGATAGTTTTGTCTTATCACCCCGAGTTGAGGGGTGGAACGATGATAAGGAGGATTTAAAATTTCAATTTCTAGGGTGATTGAGAGTACCCAAGTGTTGTAATCACGTTGTGAGCACGAAAAAAAAGAATTGGGTGTTGTGTGTGAAGCTTATGTGATGCCTACGCTAGTATGCACGGTTTATAGGGTGTGTGGGCATCCTGGTTAGTTCATGTTAGAATCGTCCGAGTTATAGGAATATGGGAATTGACATGTGAAATATATGTTTGTGGGACTAACATAACGAGGTGGAAGTGGCAGAGTGGATTAAGCGTCACGTGAAGATAATAATCCATATATACGTGTGCAATTTGAGTAGCACACCCGAATTTGGTTGGAAGGCTGTGGGAAGCCATTTACAAAGGGATATTTCTTGAGAAGGGTAGAATTTAACTATATGGAGAACACTCGGAGAGGAGTTGTAATTAGTCAAATATTGAGAGCGAGTTACGCGTAAAAAAAACGATGATGTTAGTATGGTATAAAAGGTCCAGAAGTGCACATCGTGGAGAAAAGTGCACGGGTCGAAACTTTTGGTATACGCCAAGCAAAGAAGGGGAGTATTAAGTGTCACTTAATGTGAGACATTTCAATTAGAAGTCGATGTTGAGCTGGATATAGTGAGTAGACTCCGCATGCATCACTCATAGAATTTTGTGACTACAGACAATTCCTATAATGGAACAAGAGGATGAACCAGAGAATTGTGTGACTACAGACAATTCCTATAATGGAAGAGGCTGCTAAAGTCGGTAAAGATTCTTGGATGGGTCGCCAACCTCAAGGCAAGATCAAGGGTTCATTCGAACATGTGGAACAAGTCGCCCAAGAAGGAGGTGATTGATGTTCCTTTGGGATGATTTACAATATTACCTAGTGTACCCCAGTCTTCCTTTGAAATGAAGAATCACGCCAATACGTGATCATTTTCCTTAGGATGAGACTTTTGAATCCCACCTTCAATATGATATTTCAGGAAGCAGCGAGAATAACGTTTCATTTTGAGTAGGATGTATCACCCATTGTCGGGGAGTAGGCGCACGGTGATTGGCGATTAGTAGAGACACGTGAGGGTAATTTTTATTGTGAACAAGGTGCTTATTGAGCTGAGAATAATCTTAACTATTCTCCCTTTGGATGCTTAGAGGGGGAGGAATAATAAGAATTTTGGATTAGTCGAGAATAATTTGATGACTATGGTAGAATTACCACGGCTGTTTTATGAGAAAATGAGTGCTCAGATGTTCATATGGTATGTAAAGACATAATTTTATAAATGTCCGAGGTAGATTCTAGGAATTTTCTATTTTCTCCTAGATCACAGTTCATATGTCTGATACCGCTACATTCGGCACGTCAACATGATCATCCTCGACGGCCTTTATCCGAATTCAATGCTTTCATTATCTTCACGTGCATCATCCTACATGCAACGTGCTGCCCAGCTCATTCCCACTACTCCACTACGCTCTATCGGTAAAATGTTTTATTGGAGCCTTAATATTTGCATAAATATTTGGAAATTTTTTTTGAAAATTATTTTTGAAGTCTGGATTAATTTTTTTTATCAAAATCAGAATATTTCTAAGTGTAGAAGCGAATGGCCTCGATCGACGAGATTGCTCAAACGACTTTGAAAGTCGTTCTCACAAGATAGGCATGTCGCGCGCTCTCGTTCGAACGACTTATTTCCTTCGTTCGAGCGACATGTCTATCTCGTTCAAACGAGCCGCCTCCTCGATTTTTGTATAAATATCTGATTTCCTTCTACACATTTTTCAAGTCTTTCTGCAATCTCAAAATTCTGCGAAAACAACCCGAATAAGACTTCACTTTTTAAGGTTTTTTAAACCTTTTTGATTCACAAAACCATTCCCATATATGTGTGTGAATCTTTAAACCTTCAAGAGGATCATTTACTCATCTGGAGTAATTTGTGAGGAAGCCGCTCTCTTCTTCACTGCTTCCCTACTGGAAAGGGATAGTTCCATCCGCCGATAACAGAACCGACACCCGAGGGTATTTCTATGTCATATATTTTCATTGTAATCCGTTTAAGCCATACTCTTACAAAATTATTGTGAAAATAAAAGGTTTTTGCCCCTTTGGGGGATTTTTCCTCATATATGTGTTCTTGCATGTCTTATCATCGTATTTAATCATATATAGATGCATGTTCAGGACATAAGTGGTAAAAACTGTGTTTAATTAAATAACTTCCTTATTTGAACGCAAGCACACTCTTCTCAAATTGGTATCAGAGCCAGTTACACAATTTTACCGTGTAATTTTCCACAAAATTTTTCTAAGATATAAATTTTCTGAAAAATTGACTTTTGAAAATGAGTGTGTTCATAATGGAGAAGTTATATAATAAAATGCCAGTTTTTGACGGGACAAACTATGCATATTGGAAAGCCTGCATGAGATCTGCATTAAAAGCCATTGATGAACGTGTCTGAATTTTGGTTGAAAGAGGGTGGACACCTCCCTCCGTCACTGTTGATAATGTGATCAATTTAAAACCTGTCACTTCTTGGACTAAAGAAGAATTTAAATGGTCATCATTCAATTCTAATGGTCTAAGTGCTATTTCTGAGTCTGTCACACCTGATGAGTTCAAACGCATAATGACGTGCACCACATCAAAAGAGGCATGGGATGTTTTACAACTCACCCATGAAGGAACTAATGCTGTGAAAGAGTATAAATTGCAAAATTTGACAACTCTATGTGAAACCATCACCATGCATGAGACTGAATATTTTGATGATTTTTATGCTAGGTTTTCTGACATTATTAATACTAGCTTTAATCTTGGTGAACATATTCCTAATGTGAGAGTTTTAAAAAAGATTCTTCGTTCTCTGCCTAAGCGTTTTATCCCTAAAGTCACTGTGCTAAATTCTTTGGGTAATTTAAATACGCTAAAATTGGAAGAACTTGTAGGAGACTTGCGAACATATGAAATTGATATGTTCCCTAAAACTGCTAGGTCTAAAGATAATGGAATTGCACTTAATGCTCAAGAGAGAAAGAGTGAGGGGTCGACAAGAAAGAAGGTAGAGTCATCTAGAAAGAGAGAGACTAACACGTCAGATTCTGATTGTGATTTTGACTTAGATGATTTTGCTCTTTTTGCAAAAAATTTCAAGAGGATTCTAAAATTTAAGAAAAATGGAAATTTTAAAGATAAAAAGAAATTTGAGAAAAATAAGTTTGAAAAGAAAAATGAAAAAGATTTTAAAGATCCTCCTAAGAAAGAAAGTGAGAGATGATTTGAGTGCGACGGTAGGGGTTATAGAGCCTTTGAGTGTGCCACACGTCTGAACAGAGAGAAAGGGAAAGCTGTCCTTA
Organism: Sambucus nigra; assembly: GCA_949130495.1. Lineage (NCBI taxonomy): Eukaryota > Viridiplantae > Streptophyta > Magnoliopsida > Dipsacales > Adoxaceae > Sambucus > Sambucus nigra. Next base: position 468,392,123 of record OX422215.1, on the reverse strand, counting down.
ATGCTACCCTTAGCGACGATAGTGAGGTCGAGTTGGTGGATTCTGGAGACGAGTCACCACATGATTGTAATTTCACCGCATTCATGACTAGTCATGTGAGCACTTTTAGTTATCCTCACGACGATGAGGATGATGCTTCACAGGGGCACCTCTACAGTGAGAGCGATGTGAGTGAGGGGGAGGATGACACAAGTGAGAGCGAGAGTGATATTCAACGCGCCTATGCTGAGCTATATACTGAGCCTTTGAAAACTAAAAAGCATAACGAAGCGTTAGTTCTTAGGATCACCGCTTTAGAGGAAGATTTAAGAAAAGCAAGTGATAGAGAGTCCTCCACCTGCACTACCTTGAGAGAGCGAGAGTCTGTTTGTGTTGAGAAAGAAAGTCTGTTTAGAGCGAGAGAGTTATTTTGAGAAAGAGAGAGGGGACTTGACTAAACAAGTGGCTAATCTTACGAGTGAACTTCATTCCTACATGGAGACTTGAAAGAAACTCGAAGCCCTTGTTTCCCAGCTCACTCATGATCTGGAGAGAGCACGGGAAGTCAAGGTACAAATCGAGGACAGATCTAGGAAAATGGGAAAGATGCTCCTCTGCCCCGCTTTAGGTTTTGGTGATAAGCAGGGAATAGGTTATGATGGTGCCTCCACATCCCAAATTACACCCGAACCAGTTCCTGAGTTTACTATGACTCCTTATGGCCATCGTCAAAAACCTCGAAGGAGAGTTCGATCAAGAAAAGAAAACCAAGGGCCGCCTTTGACTGTGTTCTTTTGTACTTATTGCAAAAGAAAAGGCCACCTCAGGGAGTTTTGCTATAGTATGGGTCGGACACGACGTACTACTGCTCCACCTCAGCATACTGATGATTTTACCAGTCTGAGAGAGTGAGTTGAGTTCTTAGCTGCCACATCTTAGAGTTTGATGGAGGAATTCCGACGGATGTCTTTGCCGTCAGTAAATGCTTATCACATTCCAGCTAAAACCAACAACAACAACAAAGACAAACAAAAGGTCACCACTTCTTGGGTACCTAAGAAAGATAAAAAGGCCTTTGTTGTTCATGTCGCTCTCAAAGCACATAATACCTCACAGTGGTATTTTGACAGTGGGTGCTCCAGACATATGACAGGTGATGCCTCATTTTTTATGTCACTTGAGGATTATCAGGATGGAAGAGTCACCATTGGAGATGGGAGAAAGTCTAGCATTATAGGACGTGGTACTGTCAAGTTACCTGGATTTCCTAAGCTAGAAAATGTTTTGTACGTCAAAGGTTTGAAAGCAAACCTTCTCAGCATTAGCCAGCTGTGCGACGCTGACTTTGTAGTAAAGTTTGACCGGGACACTTGTAAGGTCTATAATCAAGACGGTAAACTTTTAGTGCAAGGGGTGAGGACAAAGGATAATTTCTATGAGACTGAGCCCACATCCACACTTGTCTGTAACAGTGCCACGATCACTCCTATGGATCTGTGGCACCAACGTCTAGGTTACGTAAATATTAGAGATCTAACTCGCTTAGCTAAAAATGACCTAGCACGTGGCTTACCATCTCTTGAAAGGCCAACTTCTAAAGTTTGTGGACCCTGTCAGTTGGGAAAACAAATTCGTAGTCCCCATAGGAAGTTGCATTCCATTACCACCTCTCGTGTTCTTGAGCTTATACACATGGATCTTATGGGTCCCACTCAAACTGAGAGTCTGGGTGGTAAGAGGTATATCCTCGTGATGGTGAATGATTTCTCCAGATATTACATTATAGGTTTTTTGAGAGAGAAATTCGATGCTGTAGAGTTTTTAACGACCAAGTGCCATGTCCTGCAAAATCAACACGGAGTCACTATTAATAGGATACGCAGTGACAATGGCACTGAATTTATGGAAGCAAAGGTAGATTTTTGTTGTGATAGCCTTGGGATCAAACATGAGTTTGTTGTTGTGAAGACTCCTCAGCAAAATGGGATTGTTGAGAGAAAGAATAGAACGATCCAGGAAATGGCTAGATCTATGCTTCTAGGTCGTAAGGTTTCTAGGAGATTTTGGGCAGAGGCAGTGTTTACTGCATGCCACATGGTGAATAGGGTTTACCTGCGTCCACACACACTTCAGACTTCTTATGAGTTGTGGACTGGAAAGAAGCCCAACCTTGCATATTTTTATGTTTTGGGGAGTAAATTCTACATCCTACGGGATAGAGAGCAATTAGGAAAGTTTAACTACCGAAGCGACGAGGGAATACTGCTGGGATATTCATCGAATAGTAGAGCGTACCGGGTTTTCAACCTGAAGATCTCTAAGGTTATGGAGTCAATAAATGTCACCGTGCAAGATGACGAACCTTTGAAATTTATTGACTCTAAACTTCAGTGTGAGGTTGAGGATATTTCTAGCAGTGATTTACTTGTACCTCACCCACACTCTGTGGACCCTACTCCTGTGTTAGGGGACACACCATCTTGGGTTCGCAAGATTCATGACCCTTCTGCCATCGTTGGTGATTCCACTCTAGGGGTCAAGACTCGTGCTCAGCTAGAGAACGTTGTCAGCCATTTTTTCTACACGTCCAAAGTCGATCCAAAGAATCATAAAGAAGCTCTCAAGGATGAACACTGGATATTTGCTATGCAGGATGAGTTGCTTAAGTTTAAAAAGAATAATGTCAGGGAACTTGTCCCCCGACCTAGTGAGGCAAATGTGATAGGTACCAGATGGATTTTCAAGAATAAAATGGATGAAAATGGTACCATAATCAGAAACAAGGCTAGGTTGGTCTCTCAAGGCTACACACAGATAGAAGGTGTAGACTTTAGGGAGAAATTTGCTCCTGTTACGAGGCTTGAGTCCATCTGTCTACTACTCGCCATCGCATGTCATCTGCGCTTTAAGTTATATCAGATGGATGTCAAGAGTGCCTTTCTAAATGGCATTCTATAGGAGGAGGTTTATGTGGAACAAACAAAAGGGTTTGAATACCCTCAGCACCCGGAGCACGTCTACTATCTGAGGAAATCCTTATATGGTTTGAAGCAAGCACCCCGTACTTGGTACGAGGGGCTAACTTCCTATCTCTTAGCCCGTGGCTTCAAGAGAGGGGGATTTTATATGACATTATTCGTCAGGAGAGATGACGGTGCAATTTTGGTTGCCCAGGTCTATGTGGATGACATAGTCTTTGGATCCACATGCTCTCAACAATCTCATCACTTTGAAGAGGAGATGAAAAGTTAATTTGAGATGAGCATGGTTAGTGAGCTTACTTTCTTCCTTGGTCTCTAGGTTCGTCAGCTGGAGGATGGGATGTTCATCTCCCAATCTAAGTATGCTAGAGACTTAGTGAAGAAATTTGGTTTAGACACCACTAAGCATGCACATACACCTATGAGTACCACTACCAAGCTTAGTAAGGACTCTTCAGGAAAGGACATAGAGCAAACCCTATATCGGAGTATGATAGGTAGTCTTCTCTACTTGACTACCAGTCGTCCTGACATAGCCTTTAGTGTTGGAGTCTGTGCGCGATATCAGGCGTCCCTAAAAGAGTCACATTTACTTGCTTTAAAAAATATTATTAAATACGTGAGCGGGACTCTCTCATACGGTATTTGGTATTCCCTTGATACCGATGGCCGTCTGTCTGCCTATTCAGATGCCGATTGGGCCGGGGATGTAGATGGTTGTAGGAGAACTTCTGGTGGGTGTTTCTATTTTGGTTCTGCTCTTGTCTCCTGGCTGAGCAAGAAGCAAAATTCCATCTCTTTGTCCACTGCGGAGGCTGAGTACATAGCCGCCGGGAGTTGTTGCACGCAACTCTTATGGATGAAGCAAATGCTAAAAGATTATGGGATTTCACAGAACACCATGACCATTTCCTGTGATAACACGAGCGCGATACACATATCCCTCAATCTAGTCCAGCATTCGTGCACAAAGCACATCAGGATACGTGAGCATTTTATACGACGGTTAGTTGAGGAGAAAGTCGTATCCCTGAGTTTTGTTCCCACCGACCGTCAGTTAGCCGATATTTTCATGAAACCTTTAGATGCCCTTAGATTTGAGAGTCTTAGGAAGTCTTTGGGGATTTGCACAGTTGACTGAGGGGTTTGTCTATGTCTAGGATATGATGCTTTTCATGTTCATATCATATGGTTCCTATTGCTAGTTTGTTCTCTATCTACTATTGCTTTGTTGTACAGCTATTTATTTATTCTTTTGAAAAGTCTAAAAACATTTTTTCTATAAAATTTTTAGAAAAGCCCAAAAAGATTTTTGTATCATTTATGCACCTTTTATGGATGAACATTTAAGATAGCCAAGTCACAATTTCATTCCATTTCTTCCTGTGACTGTTTGATAGAGATTTGAGACGCTACATCATTTCATCCATGTGCTTTACACTACTTGGAGTCTTTGAGATGTGATTCGTGATATATTTTCTACATGTTTGACTCCTATCTCCTTTATTGCACACGTGCACGACTTTATTTGATTATTGTACTTGTCTATCACATGTTGGCTTGAGTGTTTCCATCTCAATTCTGTCTATACAACTAACAATATGCGATAAAACTTGACAAGATTGGAATGTATGTAAAAACCGTTTTTTTTGTGAGACTGAGTGTTTGCTTAAGGACGGGGAGGCACTGCGAAAGGTAATTATCTATTCTTTGCGCAAAATCCACCGTTCAAAAGGACCTAAAAACTGGAGGAATTTTATTATCCGAGGTCCAAAGAGGTTAAATGAGCCCCGAAAAAATGTAAAGGCAATAAAAAGCAATTCATGCCAATTATGAGCCATTAGGTTTCACCATCAATTCTCCAAAGTTTGAGAATTTAGATAGCCTCTATTCAAAATAAAAATTTGAGGGAGTTTGGTTGGAGAATGCAAACGGGTTTGCACTTCCTTGACAGTCCTAAAAAAGCATGCAAGAGTTTTGAACGTTATTGGTGTGGAAATCACTTTGAGCTTTGATTTGTTGATTTGATTGAGTCAATGTCTCATATTACCATCTTTTTACACCAAAGGAAGATTTTGAGTTCATTCGCTAGGAATATCCGATATTTATCGTGCACATATGTCATGTTTGTATGCATTGATTTTCCTATCGAATTTGATCACACCCCTTCGTTTCGCTATCATTAACTTGGTTGTTTTTGTGTACTTTCATGGTGTGATTTTTTGTTGTATACTATGTGTGAATTTTTTTGAAAAATATAGAAATAACAGTTTATTCCCATGTGTCATTCTCCATGTGCAGTCATTTATGCTTCTCATATCTGTCTTTTTGGGGACATCATAAAAAGGGGGAGAAGAATTATGGGGGAGAATTATTTTGGTGTTTGGTTGATCTATGAATGATTTGCTGAAGCTTAATTGATCATCATTTCAAATTGTTGCTTGTCATGGGTATTTGCTTTATCTCATGTGTGTAGGTACATCATTGCTCATTATTTGATTACACACCCTGATGAGAAAAGTTTTGGAAGGTACAGGAGAGCTGAAGATTTGGAAGCCATGTCATTTAGTATTCTCAGTTTGAGGGTTTAATGGGGATATTATCTTGTATGTCATTTGATTGCATAATTCGGACTTTTTATGTATGTACCGACATAGACATAGGGGGATATTTATGAGGATATAATTTTATAAATGTCCGGGGTAGATTCTAGGAATTTTCTATTTTCTCCTAGATCACAGTTCATATGTCTGATACCGCTACATTCAGCATGCCAACATGATCATCCTCGATGGAATTTATCCGAATTCAATGCATTCATTATCTTCACGTGCATCATGCTACATGCAACGTGCTGCTCAGCTCATTCCCACTACTCCACTACGCTCTATCGGTAAAATGTTTATTGGAGCTTTAAATATTTGCATAAGTATTTGGGAAATTTTTTTGAAAATTATTTTTTAAGTCTGGATTAATTTTTTTTATCAAAAGAAGAATTTTTCTAAGTTTATAAGCGAATGGCCTCGATCGACGAGATTGCTTAAATGACTTTGAAAGTCGTTCGCGCGAGATAGGCATGTCGCGCGCTCTCGTTCGAACGACTTCTGTCTTTCGTTCGAGCGACATGGCTATCTCATTCGAACGAGCCGCTGCCTCAATTTTTGTATAAATATCTGATCTCATTCTACATGTTTTTCAAGTCTTTCTTCAATCTCAAAATTCTGCGAAAATTGCCCAGAATAAGACTTAACTTTTTAAGGTTTTGTAAACCTTTTTGATTCATAAAACCATTCCCATATATGTGTGTGAATCTTTAAACCTTCAAGAGGATCATTTACTCACCTGGAGTAATTTGTGAGGAAGCCGCTCTCTTCTTCACTGCTGCCCTATTGGAAAGGGATAGCTCCAGCCGCCAACAACAGAACTGACACCTGAGGGTATTTCGGTGTCATATATTTTCATTGTAATCCGTGTAAGCCGTACTCTTACAAAATTATTGTGAAAATAAAAGGTTTTTCTCCTTTGGGAGATTTTCCCTCATATATGTGTTCTTGCATGTCTTATCATCGTATTTAATCACATATAGATGCATGTTCAGGACATAAGTGGTAAAAACTGTGTTTAATTAAATAACTTCCTTATTTGAACGCAAGCGCACTCTTCTCATGGTTTCTCCAGAATGGGAGTTTTTTGTTTAGATAAATTCGATAAGTTATCATATAATGAGGTGCGGTATCCCAATGTTATTAAAATAATGGGAGTCAATAATGTATAGGTGTGTCTTATGCGAGTGTTCTCGGATAGGCGCACAATGTGAAGTATCTCTAATGAGAGTGTTAAACAAACTTGCTGTGAGGTGGGGGCTATAGTGGTTGAGAGCCTTACTATGTAGATAGTTTCCGTACTGATATGGTATCCAGAATTGTTTTACCAGGTAGGCCTCATTTTCTGAATTTCAGGAAAAAATTCCGTTATTAGGGGGGAATTATGTAATACCCCGTATTTTTATGGCCTTTCAATTTGAGGAATTGTTAAATTTAAATTGAGATATTAATTTAATATTAATTCAAAAATTCATTTTAAATATTTACTAGCGTGACGAGAGTTAGTAATTATTGAAAATTTGTTGATTTGTTAAATATTACTTATGGAGTAAAGTAATATATAGAATTTATTTTATTAAAATTGTCACGAGTGAATAAAATGACGATTATGGATATTTAAGTCGGGACGCACCTGTGTCGTGTTAGAACTAAATTACTATTATCAAAAGTGAATAAATTATAAGTCACCCGTATGGTCATTTCGAGTGCGCCAAAGTGTCCGGAAGGGTATAGATAGTCAGAAAAGTGTACCCGAGGGTTTAGTTTGGGTCTTGGGATGTTTTTAGGCCTAATTGATATACCGGGAAGGTATATTAGACATTCTGTATTTTTGGGTAATTAAACCCACGAATTTCAAATATTTATATCAGCCAGTAGGAGTTACCTTTTAGGGTTAATAGACACAAAACCTTAGAACGACCATTAGAGAAGAAGATAGGAAGCTTTCCAAGCAATCTAAGGCCACGAACTCATCCGTTTGCACCGCCACCAACACCAAAGCGTAGATCGCGTGTCAAGGAACGCAACTATACCTCTTTCATCCACAAATCAAAAACTCAAATTCCAGGCATGTATCTATCTTTCTTTATTTTTAGTTAATGTCTCAATCATGTTAGTTTAGGGTTGTTTAGAACTTGTTTAATGAAAGAAAGTATAGTTTTGAGACTTAAAATCAAAAACTCAAATTCCAGGAAAGTATCTATCTTTCTTTATTTTTAGTTAATGTCTCAATCATGTTAGTTTAGGGTTGTTTTGAACTTGTTTCATCAAAGAAAGTATAGTTTTGAGACTTAAAATCATATGTTGTAGAACAAGTAATCATATTCTGAACATCTAAATCACATGTCGAAGATAAACCACGAATTTGTATGGATTTAGAAGTAGAAAATCTGAAAAAAATTTGGAATAATTGAAAGAAAAAGAAAAAAATTAGGGTTCTTGAAGTTTAGGTAATTTTTACCCATTAAATTGTTATAATTGATGAATTGGGACATATTTTACGTAGAAAATAATGTGTTTATGTATATAGTACTTGTAGTAACGTTGGTTGGGAGTTTGGGAATGATATATGGAGATTTGCTTGAGGTTTAAGACGCAAACCCGTAACTGGGTTAGTGTATTTTTCGTCATAACTGCTTAATCGATCGATCGATCCAAGAACATCGATCGATCGACCCCATTTCCTCGATCGATCGACCCCCCCTGGAAAACTGCGTATTCACCTTATGTTGGCTTAATCCGATTAAAATGCATAGTAACCCTTGATTATTATTGTTAGAGCATAATGGGATATAAGTAGGACCAGTAGGGTCTAGGTAAACTCCGATGAGTGAGAACTTAATGTAAGATGAAATTAAGGGTTAGCGGGGAGTTATTCACACATTTGAAATCGCGCGTATGTTTAATAAAAGATCGACACTTGTAAAAAAGTTAGACTAGAAGTTAAGTGAGAGTGTCTACTGAAATTATACTTAGGGAAATAGTATACTTCGAGAGACGAGAAGTAAGTATGGAGTAATTTATATATGATAATAAAAGTGACGAGTCCGAGATAATCGAGTAAAATGTGCTAAGAATGGATAATTATAATTATCGGTCGTGGGTGCACCTAATTTAGAAATGTGATTATTTATATATATGACTGTGTTATTGTACGTATGATATATCTGTGTAAAAATCATACCCAGGCTACTTGCTATCACGGGGGTTTCCGCACCGGGACGGTCTTATCTCGATTGGACCTTTATGGGGGATATTGACTCGTACCCTAGAAGATAGTATCCTCGATACAGGCTATCCAAAAATGATAGTCAGATGTTCTAAGAGACATGAGGGTATGTCCTGACCTGTTAGGACTTGGAACTATGTTTCGCCTCCATTTGTTTGTGTATTGTGTTAATACAGTTCGAGAGTGATTCCGAACTAGTATTTCCCTTAGTGTGTGTGATACGAGGTCTTGATAGCAGAGTATGCCAACACCATAGGTTTTATGTGGGGTACCATTAGTATATATATTATATGTGTTACTAATATATATACATATATATATATGGGAACTTCCTACTATGCGTATAAGTAGATAAGTAATGAATAAATGCTTCAATTTTATTATAAGTGTTGGGGAACTTTATAAGGGAAATGACTTGTTCTAAATAACGCAGAAATCTTGAAGAGAATGATTTCCTAAAGTAAATATCATAACCTCGCTTTTCACCTGATAAAACCTTATGGAGAATAAGTTAGAGAAACTTATGAGATTTATTAGTATGGTAGGGGTGCACACTAGAATGAGAGGTGAGAATTCTCAAGAGAGTGTCGCATACTAACATGGTTGTTACATTAGCCGGTAAGTATTTTAAATACTTGCTAAACTAATTTTAAACTATTTTACTCTCGGGCTCTGACCCGTTTCTTATTTCTTCTCTCTGGTATATATATGTATATAATACAGGTGCCCAGCCACAGGGGCATCATGCTTAGGTTCTTTGGATCGGACGCGCTGCAACTTATGTGCGAGTTGCAGGCCATTGCTTAGATGACCCCGTTGTTGATTCTACTCCTACTTTTAGTTCTTATTAGTTAGGGCATGTGTCGCCCATTTCTCTATTCAGTTTTGATTTTTGTCAGAGATTTACTTTCCTTTATATTTCCATTAGTTTGTACTCTTTGGAATTTAATTACTATCAGGATGGTTTTATTTGTAGTTTAAATTGGTATGGCTTATCTGGATGAATCTAATTCTTGTGTGTTATTATCCATATTTAGTATGTCAGAGTTATTAAATTGTTGGTTATTTAAAAAGGTTTTCATATTTGGATTTAATAAAATGGAAATAAGGTTTTAAAATTGTTTTGACACTTAGCTAAATTATTTAGGGTGTTTAAATTGGAAATTTTATTTTGCGACAGTGATGCTAAGAATGAACCAACCGTTCATCTTGATTTTAATTTAATAAAGGACTGATCACCCGATATTTAATTAGGCGGGGTGTCACAGTGTGTCCAAGGTCCTATGCTCAGGGTACGAATTAAAATACCCCCCGAAGGCACATAGGGATATGACCGTCCACAACGCACAACCTCCTCCTCGATAGCAAGTAGCGTATGTATGTTATACACACAATATAAATAATATAGGTATTCACCCCACCTATATATAATAACAATAGGGCACCAACACAACTCGTACAATATTTTCCTTACCTAGTATATTTATCTCACATACCCTACGCATTTACTGATTATGACTTTACTTCTCAAATTATATTCACGAGATTCTCTCATCACTCGAAGGGTAATCATTTATTTCTCATGTAAATTCAGAAGGTAACCACTCATATCCAACTAGTCCATGTCATCACAAATCCCAAATTTCTATGATTTAAAATCATCTTCAATTAGGTTTATTTCTCGATAATTCGTAATTAAATCTTAAACCTTTAATTTCACCTACTAGGGTTAATCCCACATAAGCCTAAGGTTATTCCGATAATAAGAACTCTCTTACTGTCGTTACTAACCTTAAATCCTCCTATATTCGATTTAAATTCTAATACATAGATTTTTCCATCGTAACGGATTTAATTCACACTCGTTAATTTCCCCCATTCCATCCATATAAATAATATTTTTTGGGTCTTCAGTACACCCTACTACCATTATCTAAGTCCCAATTTATTCAATTAATCTTCACCAAGTATCTCTCCAAGTTGGGATTTAATTAAATATTAAAAAGAAATAAATCACATTTCGAGTGGGAGTCGATCGATCGACTGTTCCTGGTCGATCAATCAATTTGTCGATCGATTGACCAGATATTTACCCTAATTCTGCATATGCTTAACATTTTTCATCATCAAAACCATTATCAATTAATCCCAAACTGCTCATAATTCATCTAAAATGATATATGAAGGTGTATAAATGATTTCTATCATTTAACAACATAAATTCATCAAGAAGTTTCAATTAAATCATGTTATTTCCCTTAAAATTCAGAAACTTCTTATTTTATCAGTTCACCAAGAACAACTATAAATCCCAGATTTTTTTCACCAAATGATTCCCAAATTTCATGGATTAAACCATATATTCAAAAAGAGATTACTCCTACATAATTCTCATTTCAAGGATTCCTAAAAAATTATCTTAATTCATATAACTTTTCAGAATTTTCTGAACATCCTAACATGGACAATATACATGCTAGAACTTGCAATAGTTAATCACTTGCCTCTAATTCATAGGTATTAGCCATTGGAGAAAATTGTTCTCATAATCCTTCTTCCTTTTTCCGATTAACCTTCGGTGGTGGTAGTAGTGGTGCAAGGTGTCTCTTAGCCCCTTGGTTTTTCCCAGAAAACTCTTCATCTCCTAGATAAGTCCCTTACTCTCCTCAATGACTTGTCTTTTGATTTTTGGTGAATGATTACCATTTTCACAAACTCTTCACTTATATAAAACGAACTCAAAATTCGTAGCTACTGTGCACCCCCAATTTACAAATGATCAAAATACCCATATGGGGTGTCTATTCGGCTCCAATGTGCCCTGAGACCCAAATCAAACACCTAAATAGATTTTTTTGACTATTTAAACCCTTCTGAACACTTTCCCGCAGTCAAAATGACCATTTGGATGACATAAATTTTTTTTATTTTATTTCCATTTAATTATAGTTCCGACACGACTCACACACGCGTCCCGACTTAATTGACAAAATTGTCGTATTCATCACTCGTAACAATTTTATAAAAATCACTATCATGTGCATAGTCATAATCATATATATATATATATATATATATATATATATATATATATACTTTTAATCACAAGTAATATTCCACAAAGTTCACATATTACTTTATTCCACAATTATTCCACAATTAATTATAATTAATCCCATTTTAAAAGTCATTAAAATATGGGGTGTTACATACTTCCCCCTTACAATCTAGTTTTGTCCCAAAATTCGAAAAATGTATACCAGATAAGAAAAACTCTGGCCATATGCACCTCGCTCTCACCAGGAAACTACTCCGTACTGCCCATACAATACGCTATCAAATTCCCTTAATAATGAACACCTCATAAATGTTCTTTTTTAAACCCCAGGTTACCCTGTCACTTAAGTTCTTGCCCAAGCCTTACCGTTTAAGTTTCACTACTTAAACTTATTTTAGATATTCACTATCTAGCCTTCTACTATTCGCACTTTAGTTCATTATTCGTTCATTGGATATATACAATCTCATCTCGCGACTATCGCACACAAGTAAGTTGTTTGCGCAATATATATTTTACACACATTGGTTACTATAAGTATCAACTCAGCTCTAATCTTCACAATAGTACCTGGTCCCCCATCTTTAACTAACAAGTAGGAGAACAACAAGGCTTATCGTGCCATACCTCAACTGGTACCATGCCCAAAAGTGAACTTATATGAGTTATTGTACACAAAATCCACCAGTTGAAGGGATTTATCTCGTCCTCCCCTAAGATCCAAGGGTACACATATAATTTATTCTCTAACATCTAATTAGTCCGCTTGTTCTTCCCCTTAGTCTGCGGATGATAGGTCATACTCAATCACATCTCGATACCTATGGCCTTATTAAAAACTCTCTCAAAATTGAAAAATAAAGATCTCGTCCCAATCAGACAAAACATTAAATGATACCCTATGTAATTTCACTAGCTCGGTTATAAAGATCGGCGCATACTGTCCAGTAGTATGATCAGTCCTAGCTGCCATAATGTGAGCTACTTTGGTCAACTGATCGACTATCATCATATAGGATCATGACCCCTTCATAATACAATCCTTTGGAACACTCTCCCATTACTACTTAGGAATGCATAACGGTTGAAGAAACCCCAACTAGTTTCGCATGGTTCACCATTAACAACAGATAAGTGACCCATTACAAAATGAATTTCGCAATACGTCTCTTCATTAAATCCCATCACCGCTATCATTTATGACATAATATATCTTATATGCTCTCAAATGTACCTCTAACCGTGATCCATGTGACTTTGTCTCACCGCATCTCACAAGTCCTTCCCCCGCTCTAAAATTAGTTTGTCGTGAAATGTAAGCCTCTGACAAATCTTACGTAATAAGCTTCGACTTACCTGGCTAAAGGTTGTTGAATTCACATGACAATCATAATCTACTGACTGGTACAATACTTTCAATTACCTAGGGCCGCCATACACCCTATATCTCGTGCATTATTGCACAAATCAATTCTTGCACATTAGGCATGATTTTCTATTCATGATGTAACCATTATGTACTAGTTTCTCGTCATAACTAGGAGACTTTACTGGCCATAAGTCATAGTGGAATTATCAACCCTCAATTATATTCTCATAAATGTACAATGATCAAAGTACGAAACATATGTACTATCGACAAAACTTCTCTCCAACTCTCGATGTTTCTAGTTTCACGCCTGGGATGTCTCGCGAAGCGAAATCCAAACAAGGAACTACCTCCCGATACACTACTACCTAACATAGTTGGTTGTCGAGATCCGTAAGGCCCTTAGTCCATAGTATATACATTCCCATAATCTCCGTGTGTTGACATAGAAATCTACTTATGTCCCTTAGAATTAACATGAAACATGTCGCTCTCACTATCCCAAGTTTGCGGCGCTATATATATATATATATATATATATATATATATAACAAGCTATATCTTGCTACTCGATAAAGAACACTTTGTATTTTGAGTCACCTCAGTAAATAAATCCATACGCATCGGGATCACTTATAATTAGACAACATACTCACTGAGGTCTACGATACCATGAAATTTTCATCTATACTTATATATATAGGCCCAACCCTATTTCAGGTGGAACCTCTCAAAATTAGTATTACCCCCCCCCCCCCCCCACCCGGAGTATCTAGATTGATAGTCTTATCACTCAATCTTATATCGTTCAAATATTCGCTAATTAATAATTACACATTACCATAATAATATCTAATTTACTAAATCAATGCAGTAGTAATTTATAAGAACAAAATATTCCCTTAGGGCCCACCCGGCTCACTCACGGGCGACACTAAAAGTCCCAATTCTCATGATATACGTTTGTAACCAAACTGTTAAAACTAGCGTACCCACTAAACTAGACTCACATGTGAATTTTAGTGTTAACAATTCATGCATATATTGTGACACACTCCTGTCACTTGAATTAATCCTTTTCTCACAAGGAGGAAACAAAACTTCACCAATATCGCCTAATCGTAGGGTCCCAACACTTAGCTCTCAACATGACCCATGAGCATCTGCAATCGTTATACATCTAGGATTTCATCCAATAGTTGCCCCCCTCCTTGTGGTGGGCAAATTCTTCTTCTCTTCTACTTACTGAAATGTTGGCCCAAAATATCTAGGCCTCAATTATTTCCCTACTGGTCCCCCTATTACCTTTTAGGCTTCATTGATCCTAAAAATGGTATGTTACTCTTACCGAGGATTCAACTCGTCCTTCCTAAACCCATCTCTCTCGGGTTGTAAATCCCTGGGCCCAATTCCCCTAACCCAAATCCTCCACTGAAAATCTCACTCCTTTAATTGTTATGCCTAACTGGAATGGTTTACAAATCCCAATCTTATCGGTATCACTTCTCAATGTGTACAAATTCAACACTAGTGGTCCCACTCCCTACACATAGGGAAATTTCCCATGCCATTTACCGCTACTGGTCCCACTGACCATTTTGGAATGTCCTTCCTTCAGACTTGGGAGGCGTAGCTCCCAATTGCTATTTTCACTGTTCCATTGGCTCCACTGGTCCCATAGAACACGTTGTCGACCCTGCTAATCTTGGATGAATTTATCATTGCTTAGTAAGGAATTAAATAGGTTCCCCCACTGGGTATATCTTTCGATAATGTTTCACTATCACCCTTGAATTCAATCTTCCCCTTCAGCTAGGTTTTCCCCACCCTCTGGGCTCCTCTTTTCTAGAAGCGGTTATAATTTCCTAGACAACATTGACCATAGTCGTCTTCTCCATATTTCTCACCCACACTTGAGTATCTATGTCATGAGTCCTTTCACAACAAGGAGATCTTCTTATCTTCTATATACCCCTTAGTCGTTGGGTAAGTATTTCGTTAAGCAAGTTGAGTGCTCTTTCGTGTCGGGCTCTCTTTCTTGCCCATAAAACTAAGTTTTAAAATTCTTTCACATCCCAATAAAAATCGCAGATGAACGATTTCACGCTCAAACCATACACACATTTTTCATTTAATCTTGATACATGCTTCTTTATATGTGATTCTCATCACTTTAGATTCATCTTATGAGCAAAAAATTAGCCCCAAATTTTCAAGTCCTGGGTGTTACTACACTTCACCCTATATAATTGCCTTTGGATTTTGTTCCTTCGCGAATTTTCTTCCTACTCCCTCACCCTTCACTGGCAGTGCTAGCTGGATTTGGAACGGCACCAACATTATCCATGACGGTGCTTTGGAAACCATAGCTCCTTAATAACTCCGTTATTTTCCTCAGCGCGAACAACAATTTTGGTGAGTTTTATCTCAAACACCATTTTCTTAAAAACTCTATATCTTTGGATGAGTCCTCCTCCTATTGTCCTTCTAACAACCCTCACTAGTCATCGATGCTCGACCGAGCTCATATAATAATTACATCACTTATATTTCATGACAAGAGCACGTACATCGTAATACACATAGGAATACAACATCCTAATAATAGGACTCTATATCAAAGAGCGCTACTCTAAAACATAAAAAGCCGTACAGATCCTAAGGACACTAGAACCTAATGCTCCGATACCACCTGTGACATCTCGCCTAATTAAATACCGGGTGATCAGTCCTCTATTAAATTAAATTTGAATATCCAGTTGGTTTATGCTTAGCATCACTATCGAAAAACAATTTCTTTATTAATTCACCTAATAAATAATTAAGATAGTGTCAAAAAATTTCCATTTTTATTTCATTAAAACCATTCCATAAAGCGTAGTAATAATAGACAACATCACATCACAATTGAACAAGACTAAATGTAACTGGAATAAATCCCCAGTTAAAATATTTCATTACCATCAAATAAAACTAATATCAACAGTACTGACATAAATAATTACAATCTCTGGAATAAAAATGCAATAACTAGAATCATGCGCGAAATGCCCTAAATCAAAGTAGGCACTATAGATGTGTTATTCAACAGAATGGAAGCATCTAAATAAAATCTTCCTCTCTAGCATCTATAAACCATAGAGATATCCATATTCCATGCCGGCATCCCAGATACTGGATACACGATTTACAAGATATAATAGAGAAGAGAATATGCAAGGAAACAGGTCACAGCCCGATTGTAAAATATTTTAAAAATAGTAAGTTCTTAACAAATGCAATTAAGCAATTATTATGTACATTTTAGCTTCTCGGTCTCTCGATTTAGAGTTATCACCTCTCATCTAGTCTTCACACCTAACGTACCATATTATCTCCCTAATTAAGGTTCTCAATTAGGATTCTGCCCCACATCATTTCCCCTTATTTCCCACACAATACTTATGATAATTAAACCTGTTCATTTCTCTTTAATATGAACTTTCACAGCTTTAGGATTAAGTATTCACTTACTTATTTCAATTTGACCTTACTATCCATTTTTCATCTACAATTTCACACAGTACATTTCATCACATAATATATATTTTATTCTACAAATTTCACACAGTAGATTACGTCATACCTACTAAATGTAAAAAAGTAGATAATATCACATGTGTGTGTGTGTGTGTGTGTATATATATATACAATAATGCACCCTACCAGACTCAGCTGTGGTACATGTATACTTTGCTATCATGTCCGAGTACATCTTGCATTATATAAGGGGCAGTTGGTTCGACATCTCTCACGAACCATAAATCTCATATCACAAATATTGGAGGCGAGCATAATCCCCATCCAAATGAGTCACGCACATACCTACTCTCCCATTCAACCATTGAAACTATCATCATCAACCGATAGCACGTGTCTAAGGTCCTATGCTCAAGGTACGAATTAAAATACCCCCCAAAGGCACATAGGGATATGACCGTCCATAATGCGCAACCTCCACCCTGATAGCAAGCAGTGTAGGTATGTTATACACACAATATAAATAATATAGGTATTCACCCCACCTATATATAATAACAATAGGGCACAATAACAACCCATATAATAATTTCCATACGTAGTATATTTATCTCACATATCCTACGTGTTTACAGATTATGACTTTACTTCTCAAATTATATTCACGAGCTTCTCTCATCACTCGAAGGGTGATCATTTATTTCTCATGTAAATTCAGTAGGTAACCACTCATATCCTACTAGTCCATGTCATCAAAATTCCCCAATTTCTCTGAATTAAAATCATCTTCGATTAGGTTTATTTCTCGATAATTCCTAATTCAATCTTAACCCTTTTATTTCATTTATTAGGGTTAATCCCACATAAATTATTCCGGTAATATTAACTCTCTTACTACTGGTCCTAACCTTAAATCCTCCTCTATTAGATTTAAATTCCAATATATATATATATATATATATATATATATTTTTTTTTCACCATAAGGAATTTAATTTACACTCGTTAACAAAATAATAATTTTCGGGTCTTAAGTATACCCTACTATCCTTCTCTAACTCCCAATTTATTTAATTAATCATCAACAAATATCTATCCAAATTGGAATTTAAATAAATATTAAAAAGAATTAAAACACATTTCTAGGGGCGTCGATCGATCGACTATTTTGGGTCGATCGATCGATATTCTTGAGTTGATTGATCGATTGACCAGATATTTACCCGATTCTACATATGCTTACCTACGGGTTTTAACATTTTTCATCATCAAAATCATTATCAATTAATCCCAAACTCCTCATAATTTATCTCAAATGATATATCAAGGTGTATGAATGATTTTAAATATTTAACAACATAAATTCATCAAGAAGTATCAATTAAATCATGTTATTTCCCTTAAAATTCATAATCTTTTTATTTTATCATTTATCCAAGAACAACTATAAATCCCACATTTTTTTCACCATCTGATTCTCAAAATTCATGGATTAAACCATTTATTCAAAAAGATATTAATCCTACATAATTCCCATTTCAAGGATTACTAAAAAATCATCTTAATTCATATAACTTTTCAGAATTTTCTAGACATCCTAACAAGGACAATGTACATGCTAGAAATTGAAATAGTTAATCACTTGCCTCTATTTCGTAGGTCTGAATCATTGGAGAATATTTTTATCATAATCCTTCTTCCTTTTTCCGATCAACCTCCGGTGGTGGTGGTAGTGGTGCAAGGTATCTCTTAGCCCCTTGGTTTTTTTTCAAGAAAACTCTTCCTCTCATAGAGAAGTCCCTCACTCTCCTCAATTGACTTGTCTTTTGAGTTTTGGTGAATGAATACCATTTTCGCAAACTCTTCACTTATATAAAAGCAACTCATAATTCGTAGCTACTATTCACCACACTTTACAAATGACCAAAATATCCCTCTGGGGTGTCTATTCGGTTCCAAAGTGCCCCGGCACCCAAATTAAAAACCCAAATAGACTTTTTGACTATTTAAACCCTTCCAGACACTTTGACATAGTCAAAACAATCATTTGGATGACACATAAATATTTTAATTTTATTTTAATTTAATTATAGTCCCGACACGACAAACACGGGCGTCTGGACTTAATTGCCAAAATTATCATATTCATCACTCGTAACAATTTTATAAAATTCACTATAATGTGTTAAGTCATAATCATATATATTAATTTTAATCACAAGTAATATTCAACACAGTTCACATATTACTTTATTCCCGAGTGATATTTAAATCTGGATTAATTGTCAATTATTCAACAATTACTTATAATTAATCACATTTTAAAAGTCATTGAAAATACGGGGTGTTACACTTGAGTAATGACTTTCCTCTAAAATTTGCCTCTTTAGGTTAGACTCACATGGCACACACACTCTATTTCCAAACCTCAATATATCATCTCGGATCACAAATTCAATCCTCTTCCCTTCAATAACTTCTTCTCTAATCCTCTTCAATTGTGGGTCCTTTACTTGTGCAATTTTGATCATTTACATCAACTTGGCTTGTACTTGTAAGTTTTCTATTATTCCTCCTTTACTATAAATACATATATCTATTTCCATACTTCTCAAATCCTTCAACAGGGCTTCTTGGCTTGTAATAAGACATGCTAAATTTGGTGTAGTCTTCCTACTTAAAACATCACCTACTATATTTGCTTTCCCTGTGTAATAATGAATATTTAAATTATAGTCCTTTACCAATTCTAACCACCTCCGTTGTCTCTTGTTCAACTCTTTCTGAGTAAAGATATATTTCAAACTCTTATGATCGGTATAAATCTCACATGTCTCACCATACAAATAATGTCTCCCAATCTTAAGAGAAAAAATTATAGCAGCTAATTCAAGGTCATGGGTCGGATAATTTTGCTCATATGGTTTTAAATGTATCGAAGAATAAGCTACTACTTTTTCATTTTGCATTAGCACACGTGCCAAACCATTTTTAGAAGCATTACTAAAAATCACAAATCCTCCTGTCTCGGAAGGATTAGTCAAAATTGAGGCAGTTACTAATCGATTCTTAAGTTCTCAAAAACTGTTATCAGCTTCCTCAGACCATTCATATTTCACCTTCTTTTGTCAATAAATATTCGATAATAACCTGCTAATCCAAGAAAACTATGAATCTCCGTCACATTAGTTGGTCTTGGCCAACCTAGTATAGCCTCGATCTTTTGAGGGCCAACCAACACTCTTTCCTTGTAAATGGTATGTCCTAGAAAAGAGATGTTAGGCAACAAAAACTTACACTTCTTTAATTTCGCATATGATTTCTCTTTCCTAACGATTTGTAACACTGTATGTAAATGAATTTGTGTTCTTCAATACTTTTGGAATAAATAAGCATGTCATCAATGAAAACAACCGCACACTGATCCAAATATTTTTAAACACCCTATTTATCATATCCATAAAAGCGGCTGGTGCATTAGTTAGTCCAAATGGCATCCCAAGAAATTCATAGTGACCATATCTAGTACGAAAAGCTGATTTCGAAATATCCTCCTCCTTAATCTTCAATTGATGATAGCCTACCCTAAGGTCATACAAATCATCTATATAAGGTAAGGGGTATTTATTCTTAATGTTCACCTTATTTAGTTCACGATAATCTAGGCATAACCTCATCGTCCCATCCTTGTTTTTAACAAGATAGCACTAGATCACCCCAAGGGCATACACTTGGTTTAATAAAACCCTTATCTAACTGATCTTGTAAGTGATATTTTAATTCCCTTAATTTTAAAGGTGACATACCATAAGGTGGTCTCGAGATTGGTATAGTTTCAGGAATAAGGTCAATCGTAAACTCTATTTCTCTACTAGGAGGAAGACTGGGTAAATCATCTAGAAAATACTTGGCTACAGGAATATCTTATAAACTAGGCAATTTTGTTTGCAAATCAATAACACTTGCAAAGAATCCTTGACATCCCTTCTTAAGAAAACTACAAACTTGCATTGAAGAGATAATACGCATGGGAGATAGGATGCTAATTCCTTCAAAACTGAATTTTGGTTGGTTAGGTATTTGGAAAGTAACTGTCTTCTCAAAACAATCTATACCTTAGCATGATACGAAGTTAAAAAATCCATCCCCAAAATAACTTCAAAGTCTCTTATGTATAAAACTATCAAATCAGCATATAGTTTATAACTACTAACATATATAGGGAAAGACTTATGTACTTATGTTCCCGTCAATAACTCACCCGAAGGAGTAGAAACGTGTATACTATGATTCAAGAGTTCGGTCATATTAGGAAATAGATTAACAAAACTCACAGACACAAATGAATGGGCATAACTAGGATCTATTAAAAGTTGAAAAAGTTGTGCATATATAGAAAGTGTACCTGACACTACTGCATTAGAAGCATAGGTATCAGAAAGTGAAAAAACTCTACCCTATCTACCTTGGTCCTTTTTTTCACCTAAAGTACGTATCGAAATACTTGTTGGTGTTGGGAAGTCTTTTACCTGATGTCCTTTTTGTCCACATCTAAAACAAGCTCCCGTATCCTTGTAATAAGGTCGTCCTCCATGCATCTTCACATATCACTGACATATCTTGTTATTAAACTGTGTATAATCACTATCTCCCCTAACATTGGATGTACTCCTAAAATTATTTCTATTATTTGGGTTCTTCCCTATTTGTTCCCCAAACTTCCTTTTGCCATTTCTAATTCGATTTTACTCCTCACGATCCCTTTTGACTATCGTATCCCTAGCCATAATGTCACTATATGACGTCAACTTTAGGATGGAAATTTGACTACGAATACTCAACGTTAACCCACGTTCAAACTTTTTGTCCTTTAAGATATCATTTACCACAACATAAGGTACAAAACGATATAAATCATTAAACTTTGCCTCGTATTGACTAACCATTATATTCCATTGCACTATACTCATGAACTCAACTGCCATTTCATCTTTCACCGTTTCAAGGTCATATTTCTCATAAAATATCACTAAAAAGTCATTCCAACCTATGTAAATATTCCTCTCCTCCTGTATTCTCTTAGTCATTATCCACCAATGTTCATCTTCACCTTCTAGCATAAATGTTGCAAATGAAACCTTTTGTTGATCGGTACACTTAAGAACATCCAACATCTTTTCCAACTGTATCACCCAACTTTCTGCTTCAGTGGGGTTAGGAGTACCTTTAAAAGAAGGAGGATTCAACTTCTTGAACTGTTCAATAGTACCACTAGTTATTTAAAGATTCCTTGGTGCTCCATTATTCCCCTGATGATCCATAATCCTTGCTAGACTCTGAATTGCCTTGTATGCAGCTTCGAGTCCTTCCATATTCGAATCACTTATTCCCGCAGTTTATCTTGTCTTGGTCATTTTCTACAGTCATGGCCAAACAATGGACATATTATACTATATCAAGATTGAAAATTAGAAGAACAATTATATATAAACAATTATATAGAATGCAAGACATATGGAGGGTTATAATATAAGTCGGATATTTACTCTTATATCCTATGTATGGAAACTTAGGATCTATGATGTTCGAAACTTATGTTCAGTAGTATACGGGTTCATAACCTATGCTCTGATACCACCTATGTCATGACCCTAACCCAAAATAGTAGTAGGGAACGAGTGTCTTGACATGCCACCAAGGGAACACATATTCTTACTTAAATTGTTTCCTTAAATAAATGCAGTGGAAATACAATCACATGGTTATGAATTGTAAAATATTGAAAATGAAGGAATTATGTCATCACAGCTTTCTACGGGAAACTTAATTTATATTAAAAGTAATAATGAGTTACAACTTAATACGAAATGTAAAACTTAGTACAAGAGAGCTAAACATGCTCTATATGATAAAACAGACATTTTATTTAACTAACAAAAAGAGCTTTAAAAGATGAATCTTATACATAGTCCCTATACGTTCCCTCTGTGAGCCTACTTATTTCCTAAAAAATGGTTATTTATGCAACATCAGCTAAAAGTCGAGTGAGATTCAATTTCAAGTCATTCCAGGGTTTTCAGAAAATTGATACCTATTCAATTTAGAACATAAGGCATATACAAATATGGACATGAATTTACAATAATATATATAAAGTAACTGACAATATATATTTTCAGAAGAAACTGTGCAAAATAGAACAGATAAAATATTTGAGTAATATGTCAATTTTTCACTTTTATTTAAATGGCCATGAACGCTCTAATACCCAAATAAAAAGATAGTGTTACCAAATGTTTCTACTCGGTAACAACACAGATAGAAAATCATAATCTATGGAACAATGCCTTATTTAGGGAAGACTAATGATAAACCATCTAGGAAGGTACCACCCTAATATTTCCACCTAGTAGTCAAGGCCAACATAGTAAGAGAGTTTACATAGTCCGAATCAATAATTTCAGAATTCAAATCAGATGAATATATCGAGAGATATACACATATAACAAACGACGTAATCATCGGTATCAGATGTATTTTTTAGAATAAAAGCAGTTTTAAAAAATATATATATTCTTCATAATATCATATAATCAAAAAACTCAAGGAATGTCATAGAGTACTCACCTAAAACATATGTACAAAGTTATATATATCGAGTCTAGGATCACTATGACGAAACTTCTTCTTAAATTTTCCCATAATTTCTCTCACTTTTTCTTTGTAAGATTTTGGAGTAATTTCGTTTAACAGCTGATTTTAAGGGCTATATTTATAGTTTTTCAAAGGTATTTGGGTGTTGACATGTGTCTGGGTGACGGAGCTTTCATTTTGGTGAGTCGGCATTGACGTGTCGCGTAACGGAGTTGTCTTGTAGTCTTTATTTACCTAATGGCGACACGTGTTTTAGTTTCTTCTATATGGAGGACATGTGTTTTATCTTCGTCTATATGGATGACATGTGTAATGTGTGGTTGGAAGATACACCACGAGGTGGAAAGTTATTAAGCGTATAAGGGTCATTTTACATATAAAGGGTATTTTGGTAATTTCACATTTCATATTTTTAATATTTCTCAAAAATCCCTGAAAATATTTTATTCATAAAAAGGTCCTTTTAATTTTTTCATTTTGGTCGCTGAAACTTTCTTAATTAAAACCATGTCCCTAAAGTTTTATGAAATTACATTTTCTACCCCCCAAACTTGTCATTTAGCTTAGGATGTGCCATAAAACTTCAATTTGACCCATTTTACACTTTATTCTTTAAATTTAAAAATGGATTTTGTCATATTAAGAGCCTATAATATCTCATTGGTAATAATACCACATTTATCAGATAATAAGTGAGACAAAATTGTAAAACCAAACTATATATGAGCTCATAGAAGTGGGGTCATTACATCCTACCCTCCTTATAAAAGATTAGTTCCCAAACTGGACTTACATTAATTTTCAAACAGGTATGGATATCACTCCTTTTTTTCATCTTCTCGCTCCCATGTTGCTTCTTCAGCGGAATTACTATGCCATTATACTTTGACCAATGGAATTACCTTAGTTCGTAATATTTGATCTTAATGGTCCAAAATATCTTCTCGATGCTCAATGTAGGTCAGATCTTCTCTAATTTGAAGAGGTTCATGACTTAAGATATGTGTTTGATTTGGGACATATTTCTTCAGCATTGACACGTGAAACACTAGAGAGTTCAGGGGGTAAGGATATTTTATACTCTACAGCTCCTATCCTTTCAATAATTTCAAAAGGTCCTATCTATCTTGGACTTAACTTCCCTTTCTTCCCTAATTAGATTATTCCCTTTAGTAGTGATACTCGCAAGAACACATAATCTCGTATTTGGAATTCCAACTATCGACGGTGATTGTCAACATAACTCTTCTGAGGGATTTGAGCAATTCAAAGTCGGTCTTGTATTAATTTCACTTTCTCTACTGTGATCTGAATAAATTTTGGTCCCAATAATTTTCTTTCTCCAACTTCTACCCAACATGCAGGGGAACGACACCTTATACCATAGAGTGACTCATATGGATCCATTTGAATACTTGCTTGATAACTATTATTATATGTAAATTATACTAACGATAAATGATCATCCCAATGCCCCTTTAGATCAAGTACAGGTGCCCTAAGCATATCCTCTAAGGTTTGAATGGTTCTCTTAGATTTTCCATCTACTCGAGGATGAAAAATGGTTCTGAAATTTAATTATGGTCCCATGGTTGCTTGTAGGCTTTTCCAAAAGAAAAACATAAATATAGGGTCACGATCAGAAATAATTGAAACTCGGGTTCCATGAACACTAATAACAACTTAGCTAACTTTTCTAAAGAATGGATAATCTTAATGGCAAGAAAATGAGCAGATTTAGTTAACCTATCAATAATTACCCAAATATAATCATTACCATTTGAACTCCTTAGTAAACCTATCACAAAATCCATAGTAATATGTTCCATTTCCACTCAGGGGTAGGTGGGTTTGTATTATTCCTGATGGTTTTTGATGTTAAGCTTTTACTTGTTGACAAACCAAACACGGAGATAAAAATTCAGCTATCTCCTTTTTCATGTTATTCCACAAAAACACGTCTCGAATATCCCTATACATTTTTGTACATCCAGGATGAAATGTGAATCTTAAGTAATGACTTTACTCTAAACTTTGCCTCTTTAGGTTGGCATCACATGTCACACACACTATTTTCAAACCTAAATATATTATCTCGTATCATAAATCCAACCCTATTCTCTTCAATAACTTCTTCTCTAATCTTCTTCAGTTATGGGTCATTTACTTGTGCAATTTTGCTCCTTTCCATTAAAATGGGTTGTACTTGTAAGTTTGCAATTATTATTTCTTTACTTTAAATATGTACATCTATTTTCATACTTCTCAAATCCTTTAATAGGGCTTCTTGGACTATAATAAGACATGCTAAATTTGGTGTAGACTTCCTACTTAAAACATCAGCTACTATATTTTCTTTCCCTGAGTAAAGATATATTTCAAACTCTTATGATAGGTATAAATTTCACATGTCTCACCATACAAATAAAGTCTCTAAATCTTAAGAGAAAAAATTATAGCTGCTAATTCTAGGTCATGGGTTCGATAATTTTGCTCATATGATTTTTACTATCTCGAGGCATAAGCTACTACTTTTCCATTTTGCATTAGCACACATCCCAAACCATTTTTAAAAGCATCACTATAAATCATAAATCCCTCTGTCCCGAAAGGAATAGTCAAAATTGGGGCAATTACTAATCGATTATGAAGTTCTTGAAAACTATTTTCTACTTCATCAGACCATTCATATTTCACTTTCTTTTGGGTTAATCTAGATAGAGGTTTGGAAATACTAGAAAATCCTTTAATAAATCTTCAATAATAACCTGCTAATCCAAGAAAACTATGAATCTCCATCACATTAGTTGGTCTAGGCCAACCTCGTATAGCCTCGATCTTTTGAGGGTCAACCGACACTCCCTCCTTGGAAATGACACGTCCTAGAAAAGAGACGTTAGGAAACAAAAACTCACACTTCTTTAATTTCTCATATATTTTCTTCTTCCTAAGGATTTGTAACACTGCCTCTAAATGATTTTCGTGTTCTTCAATACTTTTGGAATAAATAAGGATGTCATCAATGAAAACAACCACACACTGATCTAAATATTTCCTAAACACCCTATTCATCATATCCATAAAAGCGGCTGGTGCATTAGTTAGTCCAAATGGCATCACAAGAACTTCATAGTGACCATATCCTATGCGAAAAGCTGATTTCAAAATGTCTCCTCCTAAATCTTCAATTGATGATAGCTTGACCTAAGGTTAATCTTCAAAAATACTTGTGCACCTTGAAGTTTGTCAAACAAATCATCTATACTAGGTGGACCCCTATCTACTTGAACTTTGGTTGTCTCATATTCCTCTGACGACTAGGCTTGTGGGATCACTTTCACCATCAACCACTTTCCTCCTATTTTTTGGAAAGAGTAAAAAAGAATACTTTTCTTATCATACATCATCGTAGTATTAAAATGATTATACCTCTAGGGAAGAGAAGTCAACAAAACCATAAGATTGACATCATCCTCCATATTGACCATCATAAATAATAATAACCTTAGAGGAAGTTTATTTTATAACATCATGTTTGATATCCTTAGACATGCTCAAATCAAATTGTGGAACATTCCTCTATATCGGTCTTTCTCCACTCTCCATCCATCATTGGGTCAAGTTTTCCCTTTAAGTATTGGATTAAACCCTCTTTCACAAGGATTTCCATTACCTCCACTTTCCATAGGCCAATTTTTTTTGTCAAATTTCTCAACATTATACTTTATCTTGGATGCCATAATAAAAGCCCCTAGTTTGCAACCTAGACTCTTATAACAATTTGTTGTATGGGAGCGCATTTTTAACTTCGGCTCTGATGATAAACAAAACGATCAAACCAAATATATAAATTCAAATAAAAATAGGAAAGATGAAAGTACACAAATAATAAAACCAATGGCGATATGTGTTAGTAAGTATAAGAAGATTACAAATCATAAGGATTTTTTGTTAATTCTTGACACACAAAATAATATTTATCACTAACAAAACAAAATCCCTCACACAATATTTTAAGAGTTTCACAAAATTAATATCATTAAAAAAGGCTCTTAAATTTGATACAAATCCTCAATAGAGACTACCCCAAATTGATTCCCAAAATAATTAACCAATTTTACATAAATGAGATGAACCCTTAATTTTCATCTCACCAAATTCTCTGGTGAAACAAAAAGAGATAAAACAATAGTATTTCTCTTATAAAACCCACAGTGGCACATCTTCTTACATATTTAGCACATGGTTAAAAGTCCAAAGATTTGAATACCATTTAGGATACCAAAACTTGATGTGACACCCCCAATTTTTCATGCCCAGTTAATCAGGATGGACATGAAATATCGAGAGCGCTAAAATAATTTATATCATTCTCAACATCAAGATAAACCAAAAATCACAATAAATAAAAAACCAGGCAAAATAAAAACTCAACAAAGGATGCCAAGAAGGATAACTAAACTGAAATAACTGAACTCCAATAAGTGAATCCACTATGTCAAATCTCTTATTATAGTTATTCAAGTGAATAAAATTGAGTACAATCGAAACCTCCTCTGAATATAACTCTTGAATACATATGAACAACTATTATGAACCAACAACTCTACCTCTATGGATACCAAGTCGGATCGCCATAATTCCAAGTCTGACCACTTTACCCGATTAACATGTACATACAATAATAATGCATAGGGGGAAACATTTAATAAATTTGGGTCAACGCACTAAATTTTCAAGAATATCCTGGAATACATCAATATAAATCATGCGACTAGTTTATAATAAACATGCAACCCATTGAAACTCATATGCGCAAGTTCTATATGCATGTCCCTAATGAATACCTCACCTCTCATCTAAGCGCAAGTACTTTATGCATGTACCAACCCGAGGCCTAATCGATGCTAAGGGTCTCTATATTTAGACAACTAAGTACTATCACGTAATGAACAACTAACATGGAACACTAGTAATTACCCAAATCGAATTTCAACCACAGCCCACACATATATGTTCATTGAGATATTCGATGCCTCATAAAAGTAATGCTCTCTCATTTTGATTATCTTTTTAATTTAATGTTTTCTTCTCCAAACTACCATAAAGGATAAAAAAAACAACCATGTATACTCAAAAGGAATGAAACTAACTACACGTATAAGAATACAACCCAATTATCAACCCTCACAATGTCACTCACAAGGAAAATACAATTAGATCACATGAAGTATTTAACATGACATAGGGTTCATTCTCAATTTTCCATCACTAGACTATATTGAATTCTTTCTCATTATTTATTACATCACATGAAGGCCACTACCTTCAATGTCCATCTCGTGCCTCTATCGGTAAGTCCGTGGGAATCTAGCATATAACTCACTTAAGAAAAAAATGAATAAAAAATGGGGCAATCATTACGCATTAGCACTAATAACGGGCCCATACCTAACCCGAATAGTGTCTAGAGTCAACCAACCTTCTTTTATTAGTAAATGGTGACACCCTTTAATGCATGATCTAAAATAATGACCTCCACTAAGTCTTGCCCATCTCAACCAGTGTGTGGTACATCGTTTTGATGTTGAACGCAACCCTCAACCGATAGATTCACCGCCAATAAATGTATGTGCACATAATAAATACAATACATATGTATAAATACACTACATACACACACCCAAAATATCCAAATCCCTGAACATTGGATCGTCATCTCAATTAGGTTTGTTATCTCTCAAAACCATGTCATATATATATAACCAAGTAGGATACCTTATACACTCAAGCATACCCCAAATCATCTAAATCCATAAACACCGGATTATTCATTACGTTCTTAGGTTTATCAACTCCTAACCTTATTAAATCCAATTCCTAATTTATTGTGTCTCTAAGTTCATATATCTCTCTCCATATACACTCACTCATGTAATGTATATATGTGTTTTCTCATTTAATTACTAATTAATTGCATGACCTATAATCTTTCAAGACCTAAATTAATCTACCAAACACTTTAATTCATTATCTCTAAGCGCGATATATACATACAATCATAGGATACTGCTCACTCGCGTGTTTATGTAATCAATATTAACCACGTTTGATCTCTTAATAAACTAGGTGGAGCAATCCTAAAAGAAAGTCCAACCCAAAATCATCGATCCAAAATTTCGATCTTGTGCACTGTTTAGTAAAAAAATCATAACATATTAAAAAAATCATAAAAATAAGAAACTAGCTCCCACGCATTCGTAATATAAAGATATATAATTTTGTTGTCTCGATTCGGTTATGGGAATAATCTCAAACGGGATAAGGATGAAGATGAAGTCTCAAAACCTTAATTAATGCCCAAACCAACCTCCAAAACAGTACCCAATAAATACCAAAACAATATATAAGTATGGTAACATTCTTTTAAACCTTTTTACATAACCTTATGTATTCAAGAACATAAAATCAAAGATAAAACTTAAAGATTCAAACTTTTCAACTTAACTCATTGTTCAATCATCTTAGGGTTTGTTCATCATTAATTCCAGTCTTAAACCTCAAATTAACATGGGAATAATTCATAATGGTGAAGTTTCATTGTAAAATATCAACTATATTTTAGATCTACATTATTTGATCCATGAATTTCATGTCTTAATCTTCATGGTACAAGTATTTAATGCAAGACATATTCATATCATTCCTAATTAACCCAAATCATGAGTTAAACCAAACTCAATCAAACTATTCCCTAACGTGCTTCAAATCTCAGATTTGCAAGAGGGAAAAACACATATTTTACATTAATTGCAGATTTATAAATACGGTTGCAATATATTCTTTCCTAAAAATCTAAGAACATGCGTTGTGGGCTTGAGTCCTTATGGTTTACCCTCCTTGGACTACTTCTCCCAAAGACCTATGGCTAGTAGGGTTTTTTTCTCCCTTGTGAATAATGACAATTAATAACTCTTAAACCTATTTAAACCTTAAATTCTCGCACCTATAATAAATGCCTACTTTTTACAAAATGCTACGATAAAATGCTACGACAAGATGCTATGACAAAATGCGTTAATGGGGTACTTTTTTGATTTTGGAAATACATCCATTTTAAATAGTAATGAATCTTGTAACCATCTGTAACTGTCCCTCTTCATTTTTTTAGAGAATGACATCTATCCTATATTTGTTACAATATGACTAATAACTAAAAAAAATTTGTCTATAACTTAATCTTTAGAATCGAGACTAAATAACTATGCTGCCCTATTTTTCTAATAGACACAGAGCAACATAAAAATAGCTCGAGATTCTAATTTTGTCAAATAAAAGTAAAATTTATATAATTGTCGAGATTACAGAAAATACATAGAAGAGAAAACGTGATATTTTAAAAAGGTTAGGTTAAGGATGGTGTATCCTTAGTTCTTTGATGAAGGACACTATATATGAATGAAAGAAGTATAGAAAGAATTGGAAATCGTAGGAATTAATCTCAAAGAGAAACGTACAATAAATCATTGTTTCTTAAATTTTCTATAAAAGAGTGTTAAATATTGAACCAATTTCCTCTTATTTTTTTTTTTTATAAATAAACGAATATCATCGTTTCGACAACTTTTGGAAGTTACTACTAATTTTTATAAAGTTCCTGATACCCCTAAGACTACAAAGGTCATTATTATATTTTAACCACTTTGATTTATTCCTATCGTTATGTGTTTGCTACTGTTTATATTGAAGATTATTTTTCTATTTTATTTGAAGTGGCAGTTTATGGTAGTTGTTCTTGTTGTTATTTCTTTAAGTTTAAAGTAGTTATTAGGTTTGGCGATAATTTAATATATAAGAGACTCGTGTTTTTAATTTAGAGTTCTATAATGTGAATTTGATATATATTTGATAATCATCTGTTGACTTTGTTAAGAGGATTTGGAACAAGATTGATAAACACATTGAGATTATCTCCCATGTTGTGCCAAAAGTGAAGAATGAAGACAGAAAAAAGAAAAAAGAAAAGGTACCAATATATATATATATACACGTGTGTGTGTGTGTGGTTATACTCTTACTACATTGACTAAATTGAGTTATTCCATTAGGTAACTCAAAATATTATAATAAATATCTATCAAAACATGAAGTGGTTTGTTTTGAGTTTATAAATGATTTTATATTTTTATGTTAACAAAATAATGACTTATACACACACACACACACACACACACACACACACACACGTGTGTGTGTGTGTGTTGTTGTACTCTTACTAAATTGCCTAAATGGAGTTATTCACATTAAGTAACTCTAAATTTTTTAACAACTATCTATCAAAACATGAAGTGGTTTGTTTTGTGTTTATAATTGATTTGAGAATTTGATGTTA
Source organism: Sambucus nigra (assembly GCA_949130495.1). Classification (NCBI taxonomy): domain Eukaryota; kingdom Viridiplantae; phylum Streptophyta; class Magnoliopsida; order Dipsacales; family Adoxaceae; genus Sambucus; species Sambucus nigra. The sequence goes on along the minus strand of OX422215.1, from coordinate 468,360,339 downwards.
AAAAAATAATGACTTGCGTTCATAGTCTTTGAGTTTATGCATAGGTTAATTAATTAAAAAAATCCTCACAATTATTTCATGTAATTTTTCTATTATGGTTGTTATTCACACTTTCCCATGCATTGTATGGATTACCATTAGTGTGGGGGGCATTAAGAAGAATATTTATAGTTAGGGGAAGAAAATAATGAATAGTCGACAACTGTGTCTCAACGGGAAGAGATTACTTATATGTCTGACATTGATCATCAGGTGGATAATAGAAAGTTCTTTTGATTATGTTTCTGAAATGTGGATTTGATATGAACTTAATGTTTAGTATTTTTGCCATAGATCATTGAAGAGCAACTTGTGGGACTATTTCCCAATTGTGGGTAGGTTATTGACTATTATATATGTGTATACTTGAATTATGTTATATGTTTTGCTTTTGAGGAGTTTACTAACGAGGGTAATGTGTAATACCCCGTACTTTTGACTATATTTATTTTTGGGATTAATTAATTAAATGCGTATTAATTGGAAATTAATCCGGGTTATAAATACTTACGAGATGTGAGTTGGTATTCGATTATGTGCATATATGATTATATATGAACTTGGTATTATAAAATTTGTCGTGAGATTGATAGACGGCATTTTAGAAATTTTGTTGAGACGCGTGGGACCGCCGCGTCACGGTGTAATATTTTGTTAATAAAAGTGAATTTAAAATCTATAATCCGTATGGTCGTTTTGAGTGCGCCAACGCATCCGGAAGGGTTGAGATAGTCAGAAAACACTAGCCGGGGGTATAGTTTGGGTCCCGGGATATTTTTAGGCCATACCGGCAACTTAAAGGGTATTTTGGTAATTTTACATTTTGAGGAATTAAAAGTGACGAAAATTGGTTAATTAAATCTGATGTGGATTTGACCCACTAAGCCCATAACCAACCCATATTAACCTAGAAGGCTATGTAGGTTATCATTTAGGTTTTCTAAGTTTTCCAAATCAAAACCCTAGCCACCTTAAGCCACCATTGGAGAAGGAGCTTGGAGAGAGGAATTTCTGCAGAAAACTGCATCAAACCTACACCAAAATCAGAAATCAAAACCAAGGCAAGTGACTTTATTCCATTTAAATTCAGAGAATGTCTTTTCCATGTTAGAAATTGAAGAATTTTGATTGTTCTTGAAAGATTAAATGAAAACCCATGTAGTTGGAGTTTAGAACTTGAAAATTCGGAAGAGAATTGCATGTAGAATGATAGGTAGAGGATTTCTCTCATAATAATTGTGATTAGAAGAAATTAAACGGATTAAATTCTGGGATTTGATGATGATATATATCTAGGGTTCATGTTCTTGATAAAATTGGGGAAAAGTATACAATCTTGTGATTTAATGATGTTTAGGATGCATTTAATGCCTTAAAAGATGTTAGTTTATGACCTAAGCATGTTTTGGTATGATTAGAGGACTTAAATCATTGTTAGAACAAACTTTGGAAAAGGATTGAGGTGTTAAAAATGGTGAGAAACGTAACCTAGAAAATCTGGGACGAATCTGGCAGCTCGTTAGAAGCCCCTACCCAGGTCGTTCGAACGAACTCGTTCGAACGAGCTTCTAACGAGTTGACCAGTCGCTGCTAACGAGAATGGATTTCGTTCGATATCTCGTTCAAACGAGATATCGTTAGAAGGTACAGTTCGTTCGAACGAACTGGGACCTCGTTCGAACAGCCTCGTTCGAACGAGACTTCTAACGAGTTGGCAGAGGAATCTCTTTCGAACAGTCTCGTTCGAGCGAGACTTTTAACGAGTTGACAGTTTGGTCCTTTTTGGACTGTTTTGACTTTTGGAGTCTCGTAAACTTGTTCGAGGATATAGATGACCTTCCTAAGATGATGTAAGGATAGATTTGGGACTTTTGGGTTATTGAGAGGAGTAACTTATATACGAGGGTTATATTCAATGAACCATTTGGGTTGAGACGTGAGTGTCTACTACGACGTGAGGATGAATTATGGCACGTATAATTACAAACCGGAATAGTATGAATTGTGATAATTATAAGTTAGTACGAGAATGCGATATGTACTACGATTAAACTACAGTATTACTAAGACGTGTGTTTACTTAGTATTGGTATATGATTGTGTGTATGACATACCTACCATACTTGCTATAACGGGAGGTTGCGTTCGCTTAGGACCCTCTAATCCTTGTGTGCCTACGGGGGGGATATAGACTGGTACCTCGATGAACATAGGTCAGAGAAAGACTTATTGGGATGTTAATAAGTCCGCTGATCGTGGGAGCGTAGGTATGTGCGTGACCCATGTGATGTGACTGTGTTCACCTCCACTATTTGTGATTTGTGTTATCTGAACTATTCCTGAGAGATTCGAAATATGTGATCCTTATGTACGTGATGTACCGGGATGGATAGCAGAGTATGTGTGAATAATATACACTTAATTAATGAGAACCTTCATGTTAATGATGTGAATATAATTACGGTATTGTTTCGATAAATAAAATGAGTTAGCTGATAGAGAAATATATTGCATTTTGAGCATCTGAGTTTACATTAAATCCCTATCTAATTACGAGCGTTATATGTTAATAGAACCGGGTAATAAGGGTAGAAACTATTACAGTCTAGCTAGTTATGATGTCACTTAGCTAGTGGTTTATATCGTTGTAGATGGGTACTTACGTTAGGAGTGCATAATTAGACGAGAGGTGAGAATATCATGTGAGTGTACGTCCTAACATGTACTTTGCATTTAATGTTTTAAATGTTTTTAAAGCACTTGTAGGTTTTTAAAATATAACTCCACATTCGGGCTCTGACCCGTTTGCTTTTCAAATCTTTTTCTTGTAAAACCATTTTAGGTGCCCATCCACAAGGACACCAAGCATAGGATACTCATTCAGATGACGAGCTGTAGCTGTTTGTGGAGGCTACAGGGATTTGCATGTAGACGCTTCTATCTTTTGGATTCCAGAGTCACTATCTATCAGTTGTAGGGCATGTTGACCATTTCTATTTAGAGACATCTTTTACATTTCAGTTCTCAGACTTTAGCATGTATTATTTCAGTATTCGGTTATTTATTTCAGTTATGGGATTGTAGTGAGGAGTTTTTCCTCCAGAATTTATTTACTCTATTGTGATGGTTATTCGTTTTACTTCAGTATGGTGAATGGTGTTATTTATTTCTTCATTACTCCTGTTGCATGTTAATCAGACTTAAATTTAAATTTGGCAACTTACTTTTTAAATACTAGGTGGTTACTGATTTTTAAAAAGGTTTTCGACAATGATGCTATTAACTGAGCCAACTTGGCATTTTGAATTAATTTGATAAAGGAGTAGCTACCAGGTATTTAATTAGTCGGGGTGTCACATAATGTAGCTATCACTTTCCCTTATATTATGTGAATGATTTACATAATTGGAATTTTACTAATACGTATCAAAAGACACTTAATATGACGATGGAGTTTGTAAAGTTAGTGTTTATGGTTTTTTTGAAGGTGCACGTTCGGCTTTGAGTTTTACAGGGACCATGATTGGATACTACCATGTAAGGGTACTACCATCGAAAACATCAATATCATCAGTTAACCCAACTTTTTTTTCTGGGGTGAGGAAACCTTGCTAGTGATCACGCCTTTGTGGGCTAAAGGAATTATGTGATCGTGATCATATATTACTTGTTTTTTAGTAACCTACCAATATATTGATTATTTGGTAATTTGGATTTCAGAGTGAAGAAAAACGTGAGATGTGTAAGAGAACTATTTATTGTACAAATATTGACAACATGGTAATTTTTTAAATTCATAAACATAACAAAGGAAAAGAAGACGAAGTATAATAAATTGTCAATTGAAAGGGCAATTTATATATGATGTTATATTATGCATGTTTCTAAAGAAGATGTGAAACTCTCTTTTGAATCTGTTTGAGGGGAGGTATGCATTATACTTAGTACACAAATAATATTCCAGTTTCTTGTTAATATTTTAGCTATTTTTTAAAGGATGTTTTTCTCAGACTGGAATTGCCTTGTATCTTGCCATTGCATAGACTGCTAAAATGTGCCTTGAAACTTAGATAATGATCTCATCTCCCTTATAAATGGCTGCGGCCATAGGCTATGTAACAAATCACAAACTGACACTAATAAGGATTCTGACTGGATATAAGACGTTGCATACAACCTATAAGCCTCTAGGATTACATCACCGACATCACTAGGGAACATATTCCTCAAAATTTCATCATATCTCCTAAAATATTGACATGGAAGACTATCTAGAGTTCACTCCTCCTTAACCATCATTGTTTCATAAGTAACATACTTATGACAATTTTCCCGTAACTCTCATCATACCTTGCGAGGTACAACTTTCAATCAACGACCATAAATACACTTTCTTACAACAATAGTATCTTACCGACTCAGATCGAGTACACGTCCCAAAGGATCGAATTTCCCTAATTACATCATCATTATTAACTATTCGAAAGTACCGCACCCTAGAACATTATGCATCCTTATTACAAATCAATACTGCTTAGGCATGACACTCTAGTGACCTAATCCCCACAATTGACTTTACCCAATTCATGTCTCTAATTCAATGGACATCATTAAGCTCTATCAACATCTCAACAAACCCCTCATATCATCAAGAGTTGACACACAATCACCTTATACTAAAAACTGTGGGGTCGCCACTGTTGGCTCACACAAACAGTCGCAAATTACTAACATATCTAAATCAGAAGCGCGAAAGCAATTAATGACAACTAACTTGGTCATATGCTAATCTTTGACTCCACCGTCATTCTAATCTCTTTGACTCCATTGTCGAGAACACAAACTGAAATCATCACCAATCTAGCGTGAACCACCAAAAATCAACACCGACATCGAAACATCCACTACCCTATCTCGTCACGTCACTTACGAAAGGAACCTTGAACCTAGAGCTCTAATACCATTTATAATGCCCCATACATGGACCGCCCCAATCATTAGATATTAAGTACAATGAAACAACCTACATAATGTTGCTAGTCCAGTTTTATTTAATTAAAATTTCACTAGTTTAGCATGTGATTTCCATTTAGATCAAGCTGCGTGAGGGATCCGTGAGAAGCGTTCTCGGAATCCAAGCATACAGAGATACTAACATAGAATAAAAAGAATAATTACCTTTCAATGCTCTTAAAATATGGAGCCACACCCAACCTGTCATAATAAGATGAGGGAGTGGGCCGAATGCCGAGTGAGAAAAATACAATAATGCAGTATAGAATCGAAGGGCAAAAAAGAGACTCTAACACGTTATATCTACGTTCACATGCAACTACCTTATATATATACTTTAATGCATGAAACTATTTTTATTCCAAAAATGTTACATGTCCCGATTAATTCACCTTAATTTTATAAAAGAACTCCCTTTTACTTCACTTAACATTTACTCCTTGATTTAACACACCCAATTAAAAAAAATACACTTTGTTTAAGAAAAAAAATAATTTCTTTCACATAAATTACCCCTTTATTCATACCAATCCACGGTAGTCATTTCATTAAAAATCACCCTTTCAACACAAGCGAATGCTGCGTTAAACTATTTAGTTTTCTTAACTATCCATTTAGCCAATACCGTCCCTTTACTCTATGGACATTAATCAATTTTCACATTTCTTGTTCACTTTATCCTTTATTGAAACATTTGTTAATTCCTTTAAGTTAGCTCGTCATTTTCACATATTCATCACACAACCCATTTCTTGACATGTTTTACTTTTCATTATCTTTTTCTCAGAATCATGCAGTATCTGAATACTTTAATGGGCTCCACACCATCGGCTATGCTACCATATGCTCTAGCCAGTGATTATGGGTCTTTCACCTTAAGTCTCCAAACCCTCTTTAATTATCCTGGTATCATCCGATTCCATATTGATGTGTATTAACATTTTACAAATGTCCACTTTATTTTACTTTTCCTTTACCGGCCGAAGCCAAAACCCAGAGTTTCACCCCAACCTCTGTTACACTTTAAAATCATTGTTTCTAGTCCTTCTTTACTATAGAATTGATTTTTATCCCAAAAATCATGGTCATTTAGGTCCATGTTATGTACACATATTCCAACATTTTTATTTCATAAAAATATTCCACTTTATGTAAAATTACCATTTTACCCATTTGATTCCAAACTTGTCGTTTCCTCGATTTTCATAAGTGTTATTTCCCAAACATCATTAAGTTACACACACTAATTTCTTAGTGTTTTTAACTCATTAACACTTATTTAACACTTTCGAGTGACATACTTCTCAAGTTAAGAATCTCTTTTACTTCATTATCTTCTTTCTCTAGAAGTCATTGAACATTTAAAAACCATTTTATAAGGAAAAAACATCATATTCCTTTATTAAGACATGTAGTCTTGAATCATACACTTCTCACATTTTCAACTCTTTTTCACACACTTTAAAGGATGAAATTTCTATTTTCTTTATTTCATGTTCAAACCCAATAAATCCCTCATTAAACTTGTTTATATGTCCATCCTCAAATTACTACAAGTTTATATGAATGAGAAGAGGGAGGAATTTTAAGTCCAAAAAGCCTATTAAGTGGGTCTAACATATGATTTATTCTAGAAATTTCATAATGTTTTCACAAACATACTTTTTCAAGGCATAAAACATTTTTGTTTCTTCAAAACTTGAATAAATGTCTATTTATATAAAAATCCCAATTTTTAACAACAAGATCTTTAGGCATTTGCCCATAAAATATTTTCAACAACAACAAAAAAAATACTATTTCAAACATTTTATTCCATAAAATGTTTAGGTGTCAAGATTTTTTGAAACATAACATTTTTCTCAAAACTCTTCGTATCTTTGATAAGTCATCATTTTTCTTTCTCTAACATATCTTTTCACAAAATCATGAGAAATAACCTCTTTAAACCCTATATAATTTTTACTCTTACAAACTCAACCATAAGGCTAATACTATGAAAAATAGAGTTTTAAGAAAAGTAGAGTTTTTTTCACCCCAAATGAAGCTTCAGTAGTGGTGGATGAAGAAGAAGGTGATGGCAACCCCCCACCTCCTAAGGTGGCCAAAGGAGGTCTCGTAGCTCCACAAAGCTTGCCTCCATAAAATATCCAAGTAAAGACCCCTTCATGCTCCATTAATCTAAATTCTTCTTACTCAAAACCCCCTAACAATAACTCCAAATTTCGTTGCTCTACACAACAATGAAGGAAATGGGTGTATAAGCCTTATTTATAGTGAAATACTAGTAAAATATGGTGGCATAAGGTGGAGATATGGTGGTGGCATGGTGGAAGAGGCTTTGGGGATATAAAATATCCTTGAAATGAGAGAGATAGATAGATAGATAGATAGATAGAGAGAGAGAGAGAGAGAGAGAGAGAGAGAGAGAGAGAGAGAGAGAGAGGAAATATAATTGGTTTTGGTGGGGGAAAAACCTACCCACCTATCTTCCTCTTCTTACCTAAATAAACACACAACTCACTTAAAAACCAAGCGGTCCAAAATGAGACAGCACACAAGGGCATCCCGATTTAAAAAATTTTGAACAGTTTGTTCGAACGAGAATGGGATGTCTCTCAAACGATATTGGATTCTCATTCGATCAGCCTTTTGAAATGATATTGGATTCTCATTTGATCAGCCTTTTGAATGACTTTCTAACGAGATTGTGCACCTATATACTGGTGTGGCATTTGATCATCATTAGATGTTCACTTCGAACGAGGTGGGATTGTCGTTTGAACCACTAGTATTATCATTCGAACGAGATAAGTACCTCATTAGAACGACCTTCAAGTTCGTTCGATCTACCCAGATTCCCTAAATCCCCAATTTTCACCCAATAACTTCCAACAATTAACATCAAGGCCAAAAGAGTAATCAAATATAGAGGAAAAATCCCACACATCAATGATCGAATTCCCAAGAGGTCATATCATTAAAAGTCACACAGGGAAAGAATAAAAATATTAGTAATGAGTATTACATGTCTAGAAATTTTGCAAAAAATAAGGAATTAATTTGACATGGGTGTATAAAGTGAGAAAATACAACAAAGTTAGAACAAAAAAGGAAGAGAGTAGAAGAATATACCTTCAATGGAAACAAAAACCTTAAGAATACTCCACAGATGAAAGGGATCCCCAAAATGCAACGAACCTCCCAAAAATTGAAGGGAAAATGATAGGGGTGATATGAGGTAGGGAGGAGAAAGGAGTTAGAAGGGATGAGATTTAGGATGTTTAATGAAGGATTTTTTTAAGAGAAAAAAGATAAGAAATCACTAAAGAGAGAGAACGAAGGGTAGAGTGAAAATCAGCATAAGGAAAAGTAGGTTTATAAATGTACATTTTAACCTCGTTCGAACTAGGTGCTAGATCTCATTCGAACGAGAACGCGGGTAATGGACTAAACCCCAAAAAATTCAAACAAATATATAAGAAAAAAAAATAAGAAATATTTTTGAATATGTGACAGCCTTTTAAGGAAAGCAAAACCCCGAGGATTTGCAATAAAATACCTGGAGCATGCAAGTGGAATGTAGGGGTGTGAACAAACTATACAGAGCATCAATGTACGATAACACACAAGTGAAAAATGCCAAAAAAATTCCTAAATATTAATCTATTATCACAAGCTTAGTATAGAAAAATTTGGACTCATTAGAAGTCAACGCATTTTTAAAAAAATGCCTAGAAGGTCGATGATTCTCCTTCCAATAACGTCACAAAATAAGAAATATGTGGACCTATTGTACAAACCTATTGATCTTCGACTCAAGGAAAACAATTTTTTAATATCACACATCATTTTGAAGATATCATAAATTGAATATTTCTTTTGAAGCATCAATGAGAAAAAATTTTCTTTGGCAATTATGTTTTTGTATGCCGAATATTCTTTTTAAGCTCATTTCAATGGTGGTTTTCTTGTAAAGGATTTTTGCTCCTTTTGTTGTCCTTTTCCATGGCTCACTCAAGTTTAGTAAAATAATTAATGCACGGGCAATGGTTCTTACATGCATAATATTTTTTCTATCACATATTAAATTAAGGGACAAAATTGATAAGACAACACCTTACTTATTGAGCACAAGAAAAGTGAGAACAAAATTCTAAAGTGACCGGGTAAGGTGTGTGTGCATATAAGGCGACACGTTAAGACCAGCACAGAAGGAAATGTCATACAAAGGCATCATTCATCATAATAACTCATAATCAAGCACACATAGGGAGTAATCTAGTTTAGCTATCCATGGTAAGTCAGGTGAATAAAAAATGAAATGGAGTTCCGAATATCTTAATTACACATCCAAAAGGTAAAAAAAATATTTTTGATAATTTTCTATAAATGAAAAAAATATTTTTGGATTTTTCATAAAAATATATACAAACATGGACAATCTAGTTTAGGGATTAAACGATAATAATAAACACACACCTCAAACTAGATAACAACCCAAGCTCAATCGATGGAATGAACAGTAATAGATTTCCTAAGATTCTCAAACTTAAGGGCATCTAATGGTTTAGTTGAAAGATCAGCGAATTGAAGATTGGTAGAAATAATGCTTAAGGATATAATTTTTTCTTCAATAAGGTCATATATGAAATTCTCATGGATCCTAATATGCTTTGTTTTAGAATGTTAGACCGAATTACAAGAAAGGTGAATGGCACTAGTATGATTGCAGAATATGGTCATGATGCCTTGATCGATCCCATAATCTCTCAATATTTGTTTCATCCACAAGAGTTGTGTGCAATAAATCCCGATTCTAATGTATTTGATTTCAACTGTGGACAAAGATATAAATTTTGTTTCTTACTCAACCACAAAACTAAATAACTACCAAAATAGAAACGCCCACCCAAGATTCTTTTGCAACCATCTACATCCACAACCCAATGGTGATCAGAATAAGCGATAAATGATAATCTGTGTATAAAAAATACCATAGACCATAATCTAAAGTACCACCCACATATTTCATGATTCTTTTAAGTGCGTGTAAGTGAGACTGTATTGTGGATGCCTGACACCTAGCACACACACCTACACTAAAAGAAATTTTGGGATGACTAGAGGTTAGGTAAAGATGACTATCTATCATAATCCAAAAAAGGGTTTTCTCAACATCCTTTCTCGATGTATCTTTTATAAGATTAGTCGTATAACTCATCACAGTAAGTGCATGCCTAGCGGTGTGTAACCCAAACTTCTTCACTAAATCCCTTGCATACTTCGCTTGGGATGTGAAAACCCCATTCTCTAATTGATGAACCTTAAGACCTAGGAAGAAGGTAATATCACGTACCATACTAATATCGAACTCAGTTGTCATCTAGTCCGCAAAATTATAAGTATGTCGATCACAAGTGGAACTAAAAACTATGTCATAGATATAGACATGTGAAACCAAATTGTCCCCCTTTTCTCTATGCACGAATAGTTTCATATCAACTCCCCCTCTCATGAAACCACGATCTAGGATATAGGAAGTAAGCCTCTGATACGAAGACCAAGGAGCTTGCTTCAAATCATATAGGTCTTTCTTAAGATAAAAAAACATGATCGAGGAATTTCAGATCTTCAAATCCTTTCGGTTGTTGCGAAAAGTGACCCTACTATAGAATGCCATTAAGGACGGCACTCTTGACATCCATATGATAAAGCTTAAATTTAAGATGACATACTTTGTCTAGTAAAAGGGGAATAAACTCCAGCCCCACAACAGGAGCAAATGTCTCATCAAAGTCAATACCCTCAATCTGGGTATAACCTTGAGCAACTAACCTAGCTTTGTTACGAACAATGATACCATTTTCATCCATTTTATTCTTATAAATTCACTTGGTACTAATGACATTAGTGTCACTAGACTAGGGGACTAATTCCCATACATCATTCTTTTTAAATTGAAGCAACTCATCTTGCAAGACATCAATCTAATGTTCCACTTTAAGTGATTCCTTAATGTTCTTGGGCTTGATTTGAGAAGCATAGAAAAAATGGCTAACCTCATTTTCTAATTGAGCATGAGTTTTAACTCCTTAGTTTAGATCTCTATGAATGTTCATGGCTTCATGACTCTTGCGAATGCAATATAGTGGATCCTCTTTATAGAGAATGGGGTCCATTAAATCATTGTGAGTAATGATGGGATCATCACTAGGGGTGCATCATTCTCATAAGTAAGATCATCATCGAAAAATGATCATCATCGAAAAATGTTGTAGGAACATCATCTTTAATAGTGACATTTATCGATTCCATATTCTTAGAGATTTTAAGGTTTATAACCATATATGTTCGACTATTAGATGAATATCCTAAAAATATTCCCTCGTCGCTCCGAGAGTTAACATTACTATGTGCTCTCTATAGTGAATAATATAGCAAGGAATCCAAAAGACTCAGAATCAAAATAGGTTGGCCTTTTTCCCGATCCATAATTCATACTGCGTTTTATTGATGTGTGGATGAAGATAAATCTTATTCACCGCGTGTCATGCGGTTATAACTGCCTCTGACCAAAATTTCCTAGGCACATTTTGACCAACATGCATAGACATTTCCATCTCCTCAAATAACCTATTCTTTCTCTCAATAGCATCGTTTTGTTAAGATGTGCCTACCACCGACAACTTATGTTTAATTAACTCATCACAAAACAGACATCAATGAATTATGTGCCATTATCACTTATAATTCGATTTATAGTGATACTATGTTGATTTTGTAGAACACGATATTTGGTTATAAGAAACTCAACAATATCTGATTTTCCCTAAGGAATCCCACAATAGAATACCTCAAAAAATCATTGATAATCACTAAAATATATTGTTTACCACCAAGACTCTCCGTACGTATGGGACCCATAAGATCCATGTGTATCAACTCTAATACATGGGAGGTAATAATTGTATTCAACTTCTTATTTGGACTCTTAATTTGTTTTTCTATGCTGGCACGGACCACAAGCCAAAGAAGTTAGTTTTCCTAGAGGTGGTAAGCCAAGAACTATATATTTCTTCACTAGACGATCAAGATCTCTATAGTTCACATGACTTAGTATTTAGAGCCAAAGGTCGATAGTGGGATACTAGCACTATTGAAAGTGAATGAGGATTTTTTAATGACACCATAATAATTATCGGAAGTCCTCGCACCTTGCATTACCATTTTACCTGAATCATTGTAGACAAAACATTTGGATTGATTAAACTTAACCGCAAGACTTTCATCATACAATTGGCTTATGCTAATCAAATTTTCTTTCAACACATCAACATAAAGCACGTTGTATAGCTTTGGGACACATAAATTTCAATGGTTCCTCATCCCAACATGCTAGACCGACTCCCATCACCGAAAGAGACTTTACCTTCCTTGTGATCCTCATATTTGGTAAAAATATATTTGTCACCTATCATGTGCCTTGAATAACCATTATCAAAGTATAATTGGGAGGTATTCTGAGCTTTGAGAGCAACACGAACAATAAGAGCCTTTTTCCCTTTCCTTCCTTTTGTCATTGTTTTTCACAAACCAAGTAGGAGTGTAACACATAGGCGTTTCCTTCCTTTTGACCTTTCTAATGTTATTCCAAGAATTTGGTTTGGATGAGTTTCCATGAGGCATAGAAAACCTTTGAAACTCTTCCATTAACCCTTTTGAAGTATGAACAAGATATTCAACCTATTTTCTTATTTAGCAAGGTGGATATAGTGGGGTGCGAGAGTATGTGTATGAGAATCCCTCTCAAGCTTATAATAGAAATATCTAAGATGACCCGTTCTTTTGCAATAAGTACAAACATAGGGTTGAACGATTTTATTCTTATTGGTTTTCTTAGGAGGGTTCCTGTTTGGTTGTTTTGATTTAGAAGTGATTGTTTCGGATGCATACATTGAAATAGGTACAGATTTATATTTGGAAGTTTCACCCTCAACATATCCTATACCCTTTTTTTCTTGATAGCCTTTCTCGTTAAACCCGAAGACAGGTTCGAGAAATAGCTTCCCCATTCTCCCGGAATTATCCTCAAGAGTGACTTTCACCTCCCAATAAGCTTCAAGATCTTTCTTGAGTATGGAAATTTCAGTTTGAATCTTCTCACAAGCTTCTAAAGAGACATAAAGTTCAAAAACAAATTCTAACTTTAGAAATTAAGTCGTCATCCTCTTTCACCACCAAAATAAGCTTTCCAGGCAAAGAAAATTTATTCGCCTATAGTTGACTCACTAATGCCTCATTCTCCTTCAAGGCAACCAACTCCCTTCCAAGAATCAATACCTTAATAGTCAACCATTTATTCCTCTTTTGAGCTTTCAAGGACTTGGAGTAGAGCTCAGAATAGGCAGATTGAAGATCACCTTCATCAGCATCTCCATCACTGAAACCATTATCATTTTCATTATATTTGGACTAATTAGACTTAAAGTCGAGGTCATCATGAAGAAGATTGTCATCATTATAATTAGTACTTGAGTTACTGACATAACTAGTTGTGAACGCAATGAGGTTGCGTTCAGGAGATGAACAGTTACGTGAATCATCTAACTCGACATCACTGTCACTTTAAGTGGCTTGTAAACAACTTTATTTTTGCCTTGCCTCTTAAGCTTCGTAGGACATTCAAATGCTCTATGGTCATGACCTACAGACTCATAAAATCTCTTGTAATCATCTTTTATAGAGTTATCATTCTTGTTTTTCTTAAAGTTATGATCATTGAAATTCATTCCTATCTTATTATACTTATTTTTCTAAAATTTTTGTTTATGAAATTTTGAATTTTATTTTCTAAACTTAGGATTTTTTTTTTCAATTTTTTAGTGAATAAGGACATATCATCAGTATTTAGGTCCGACTAATCATACCCAAATGTTTCTTCCTTTCGGGCTTTCAAGGCAATGCCCTTTTCTTTCTTATTCTTCTTAGATTAAGGAAACATTTCAAGTTCGTAGGTTTGAAGATCACCAACAAGCTCTTCAAGTTTCATTATTTTGATTTTCCCCAATGAAATCAAGGCATTGACTTTGGGGTTAAACCTTTTAGGTAACGACCTTAAGATTTTCTTCACAACCGGAGTTTTGAGAATTCTTTCTCCAAAATTGAATGACGAGTTTACGATGTCTGAGAAATAAGCATAAAACTCATCAAACATTACACCCTTCAAACAGATGGTTTCAAATTGGGTAGTTAGATTTTGAATATTGGTTACTTTCATGGCATTTGTTCCTTCATGCATTAGTTAGAGTATGTCCCAAGCCTCCTTAGATGTTTCACACATCATTATTCAGTGAAAATCCACGGGTAAGACTGCAGTAAACCAAGCACTAAAGCCTCGGGAATTATAATTACAAAGTTTATGTTCGTCCTCGCACTAACTTTCAACCAGTTGAGGGATAGTACGCTCTACTACAATTATTATGGGTGAAGTCCACCCTCTAACTACCATCACTCACACTCTCTCATCTATAGAGTTATGAACAAATTTTATACGGGCTTTCCAATATGTATAATTCGACCCATTAAACATTGGTATCCTATTTATTGAATACATAGAAAATTTTCCAGAAACAATTCCTAAATAACTTATAGAAACCTATTTCTAATACCAATTGAAATTACAGATTTTCTAATTAAGAATTAATTAATTAAATAATTACCCATATTGCAAAATACAGTCTAAGCCATTTTAAACATGCTTGTCGATTAATTACCAATTTTAATCTTGATTAACTTAATTACTAAGTTTCCATGCAATTGGTTTTGATAATAACAAGAAGCAAAATCACACAAGATGTCGATGTAAAAAGAAAATCCAAATTCACTATAATCAAGGTTTTAAAGAAGACACAAAAGGCATATGACACTGGAATCTCAAAACTGTGCTGATGAATGTCTTCACACCTCCTCCTATAGCTACTGTGCAATTTAGTAACATCTTCACAACAACTCCATGCCTTAGGATCCTCTAATAATGTCAACATTCACCCATAGTGCAGAATCCACCACACAATCCAAGAAATATAAAGAAAGTGTTTTGTGGGTTTTAATAATGAAAAATAAATCATAAATGATCAAAGATTAAATGGAGAGGTTTTTTCAAAATGTATTTTTGCTTTAAAATATATGAAAAGGCATGTTTAAAAACTGCTCGCATGCCCTCTTTATATAAAAGAAGGAATCAAAGATAATGAGGGTAGTGGGATAGCGGGGAATAAGCTATCAAAAATTGATGTTTTTTAAAAAAAAGTGTCGAATCGTTCAAAAAACTTGGCATCTCATTCGAGCGAAGGGCCTTGTTTCATTTTGAAGTTCGTTCCAATGAGATTAGTACACTCATTCAAACGAGCTTCGAACGAGGTATATTCTTCAAATTCTTGACTCCACTATAATCTCGTTTGACCTTTCATCAGATAAACTTTCGATTGAGACAAGTCCCTTCCATTTGAACGAGATGCCAAGTCATTCGAAAGAGTCTATGCATCTTTTAAAAAATTCAATATTTTGATAATTTTTTCCCACTCACTCACTACTCCATTATCTCAGATTCCTTATCCTATATAAGGAGGGCATGTAAGTAATTTTTAAACATGACTTTTCATTTAATTTAAAGCCTAAATACATTTTGTAAAAAACTCTCTAGTTTATCTTTGATCATTTATGATCTAGTTTTCATCATTCATATCCATAAAACACTTTCTTCATATTTCTTGAATTGTGAGACAGATTCTACTTTGTGGGTGACGATTAAGGTTGTCAGGTGATTTCGAGTCATGAAGTTGTCATAAAGCTATTGCTGGATTACACGGTCTCTATAAGAGGAGGTGTGAAGACATCCATAAGTGTGGTCTTAAGGAGTCATGTGTCGTAAGTCTTTTGAGTCTTTTGTAAAACCATGATTATAATGAATTTATCTAGGCCTGGACATCCGAGGTTTTTCCCATTTGGGTTTTTCTCGTGCATCACCATCTCGTGTGATTGTGCTTCTTGTTAGTATCAAAACTAATCTTGCAAGAAAACTTAGTAATTCAGTTAATCAATATTAAAATTTGTAATTAATTGATAAGGATGTTTAGAATGGCTTAGACTGTATTTTGCAATCTGGGCAATTATTTAATTAATTTATTCTTAAGTAGAAAATCTATAATTTCAACATCTTTGGATCTATAGCATGTGGCCATGCAAGGCCTCTTGGTCATTTTACCATCTAAGCATGATTAACGGATTGAAGGTGCCTCCACTTCTAGTGAACTTAATTGTCCATTTAAAACCAATATTTGAATTCTTTTTAGATTAACATGACCTAAGATTTACTGCCAAAAACATGTTTGGTTAAACTTAGAATGTTTGTTTCTCTTTAAGTTATTTGCATTTAAGTTACTCATTTCAGTATTTAGTAGTAATGGTGATACGAGCTTTTATAATATAAAGACTATTTTCTAATGTATTATAATATATACAAAATTTTCCATTTTTGATAAAAAAAAAACCTTTATTAAAATATAGAGGAATCAAACTGATGAATCACACCATGAAACTATGGGAAAATTTTATAAAATAAAGATTAAGAAATGAGTAAACTGTTTTGGACAATCAATTTTGATTTATGTTAGGGCGCTAAATCATGGAAGCTATTTACTTATTAAGACAGTTAATGAAGAAATGTAGAAGTAAGAATACAAATTCATACATGGTATTTATAGACTTAGAAAGGCTTATGATATAGTACCTAGGGATATAATTTGGTGGGATTTAAGGAGACAAAGAATCTATATAAGTTATATTAAATTTATTGAAGATATGTATAATAACACAAAGACTAGAGCAAGAACTATATGTGGAGAAACTATGACTTTACGATTAAAGTTGGTCTACAACAAGGATCGGCCTTAAGTCCTTACTTATATGTCGTAGTTTTAGATGAGATTAGTAAGGACATACAAGAAGATGTCCCATGGTGTATGTTGTTTGCGGATGATATAGTTTAGTAGACACTTCAAAGGAGGGCTTAGCGATGAGAGTAGATACTTGGGAAAAAAAGCCTTAGAGTCTAAGGGACTAAGAATCAATATAAATAAAACGAAATTTATGGAATGTAAATTTGATAATTAGGCGTCGAACAGCATAATGCTAAAGATTGAAGAAAAAATGATAAACCAAAATAATAAAGTTTGTTATTTAGGTTCAGTGTTACAAAGTAATGGGGACATTGATGAGAATGTTACGAGTACAATATCAACTAGTTGGATGAAATGAAGACAAGCAAGTGTAGTGTTATGCGATAAGAGAATAACTAATAAATTAAAAGGAAAATTTATAGAATAGTTGTTAGGCCAGCGACCCTATATGGAGCGGAGTGTTGTGATTTAAGAAAAAATATGAACAAAGTCTCCATGTTAGTGGGAGGAGGATGCTCCGATGGATGATAGGAATCACTAGAAAGGGAAAAATTAAAAACCATCTCGTGAGAGAAAAGTTAGGAGTTAGTCCCATTAGCGATAAATTAAGATAAAGTAGACTTAGGTAGTATGAACATGTGTTACGTACACTAGTAGATGCACCTATAACAAGAGGAAGATTATTGGAAATAGAGGATAAAAGAGAAAGGGAACGTCCTAAGCTATTGTGGGAGGAAATTATTAAGAGATACCTTAAGGAATTAAACTTGAATGATAATATTGCATATAATAGATTAGAATGGAAAAAGACAATCCATGTGGACGACCCCATATGATAGGATTAAGGCAAGGATGATGATGATGATGATGACGATGATGATGGTATTTATTAAAATAAACTAAATATCCATCCATAACTAACTTATAAACAAAAATTAAATTTCTTCTAATAGTTGGAATATGAATACAATCTACAAATATTAACTTTTGGTCTTCCCAAAAATTTAAAACTAAATTTCCTATTGCTAATACTTTTGCCTTACTATGGTCACCCATAAATAGAAAGATTTCTCCTTCACTAACCTCCCTAGTTACCTGGAACCCCTGTAAAAGATTGTAAACCTAGTTAGTGGATCTCAAATCTACACACCACATTATCGATAATGGATTTATTGATCGAGGGTGATTGTGGTTTTCCCAATGAGGGTTTCCATTGTTACATCCCCGTGACTTGTGTGTGATTATTGTTCATCTTTTGCCTATATTTTTGGATCACCTACGATGATACCTTATTTAACACTTGGTATATAAATGCCCTTAGACCACTCAATTGTCCTTAAGCAATAACAAAGATCCCAAGGCTAGCATTTGACCTCAGACAGACAACTTCTTAGCTTTCAAGACCTCCGATGTCCTTAAGAAAAGTCCACCACATCCCAGACCACAGTTATCTCTTATTCATCCTACAATGGCAAGTCAGTCTAATGTATCTCTTCAACTAGGATCAGAATCCACAACACCAGAGTATTGACACGTCTAACACCCAGAGATGATCTCGAACTGAAGAGGAAAATGACCTTCCAACGTCAAATAAATCTTAACACTGAGGTTTAGAGTTTTTCAATGCCTTAAGATCAACTTGTGGCCACCCTATGATATTTTTCAACCTTTCAGATCTCCCAAAAATACTTCTGTAACCAGTCTGGCAGGCTGGTGAAAATCACAACGCTATTTCACCTAAAGCCACCAGTTCAACCCACTTGAATTAAAGGCTCCCATATATATTCAATGCATCAGAAGCTACCTTAAACCATCGATAAAACCTTTGGACGACGCTCCATCACCTTGCTAACATCGTCAAACCTCAATCACATCACCACCATGTTGTGATAGTCCACTTATTCTCTCTCTACATGGGTTTGTATATGTATGGAAGGATGAAGAATGATGAAGGACATGTTCAAGTCGATATATAATCATAAAACAAAGGGTTTTAATCATTATCAAGTATTATTACTTATTGTAGACTCTTTCAACCCAATGTTTTAAGGTTATAATTGTAACTTGGATCATTTCCAGTTAGCTTATACTTTGTATACCTTATCGAGGCCTAAATCAATACTGAGGAACCCTTATAGAAGTCCATTAGTTACTTCCTAAGGTCCTTCAGATTTTTAACAAAGTCTGCAAGACCTTAAACTCTTTTGACCAAAGCTTCAGAGGTCTCTTAGATTGTAATATCTCTTTTATAATCTGATATATAGTACAATGCCCTTTGACAATGGACGTAGAACCCTCAACTTAGGTCCGAATAACTTTATAGAATTCTCTCACACTTTGACACTTCTCTCCCCTTACCAGTCTAAGGTCCAAAGAGGAGCACATGTGGGTCTGAGGTAACGTACGATCTCAACACCCATCAGTTTGGCCCCGTCTATAGGAACGAAAAGTTTAATTTATTTCACAAATGAACTTTTCTTTTTTCAATATGCCAACTAATGCCATTTTGGACCATTTTCTTTAAAGAAATGGAAGCTCTGCAAAGGATCTATCATCCTCAGTGGGATTCTTTCTCTCCCAGTGGTAGAGGAACTAATGGCACCAAAACATAATGGTACTGAGGAAAATCATGAACCCCAGTTAGAGGTGGAGAATTATCTAGAGGGTGTGCCTAGGGCCCCCAACAGTAATCAACCGCATTCCTATCAAGGAAAAGCTATAACTCCTAGGATACCAGTCTCAATGTGGTTTCGGGGTGGCTAGACCCTAGGAAAATGAGATCAATAAGATGAAAGCCTAATTGAGGAACTCCCTGAACCAATACAAGACACAAACTCCAAACACTATAGAGTTGGCTATCCAATAGACTCTCTCTCCATTATTGAAAGACGTTCAACATTATACTCTTCCCCTTAAATGGAAGATGCCTACTATTGAACCATTAAATGGACCTAAGTATCCCATTGATCATTTGGAGACCAATAAACCACTCATACTCCTTTAGGACACTCCAGATAAGGTCATGCGATGAGCTTTTCATACTACCATAAGGCGATCTGCTAGACACTTATTTACAAAGCGCAAGACAGGGACCATAACAAGCTTCACTGAGATGGCATGATCCTTTGTCATCCATTTCATTGGGGCGAAAAAGATGAGAAAACTTTTCACTTACCTTCTCCACTTTAGTTGAAAGTAAGAAAATCCCTTAGGGAATATTCCAAGAGGTTAAACAAGGAAGCCTTCCAGGTCAATGATCTGAATGAAACCATTTACGTGTCATCTTTCATCTCAGACCACACTTTAGAAGGTTTGTTGAGCCTACAAATTCCATGACTGAGATGCTAAAAAAAGATTGAAATTATATAAATGCTAAAGATACCATCTCAACAAGGCATTCAATGACCTCTCCCTAGTAAGGGAAGAGGAAATATATCTTCTCCCGCCTTGAGGAGACCTCAAAAGTAGGTGAGGCCAAGAAGAAGAAGGAAGGAGGTAAAAATAGTGGTCCTCGAGAGGCCAAACATTTCACCCCACTAAAAACCACCATAGAGGATGTCTTTACAGTAGTAGAAGCTCTGGATTTCTTACCTCAACCAATGCCCATAAGGACTATAGATGAAAAGAGATATAAGTCCAAGTACGGTTAATTCCTAGAGATCATGGATGTAGCACCACCAATTGCTTCAAACTGAAATAAGTCAACGAATCGGTAATCAAGAGGGGATATCGTAAAGATTTTGTATCCAAATACATTGGAAGAGGTAAGAGAAATAAAAATATCAAGAAGAATAAAGACGATGTTCATTTGATTGATGTCCAAGGCATCTCTTGGGTCTTTGTCGGAGGTGGATTCTCTTCCACATCCAAAAATTTCCACCTCAGGAGAATCAAACATGAAAGAGTGAAGACCAACAACGTCTCTCTACCACATCAAGCTACCAATGGAGTTCCAATGATGGTTTTTCTAGAAACAAACCTCAGGAGGGTCCGCCTGCCTTATGAAATCATCGTGATCTTAGAGAATACCAACATGTGGAGGATCATGATTGATACAATGATCTTTACAAATATATTATTCTTAGAAGCATTTGAGACCATCGGGCTTGGCAAAAAATATATGCAACCTATTACCACTCCCCTCATCAGATTGAATGGAGATAAGACCTATTCTTTAGGATATGTAATCCTACCCATCACTCTTGGTTCCAAAGACTATTGCATAATAATCTGGAACAAGTTCATGGTGGTTTATCTTCCCTCAACTTCTAATGTGATATTAGTAAGACCATCGCTCAATGAATTGGATGTTGTTATCTCAAATCGAGGACTAGTAAGGAGGTTCTTAACCCTTACGGGAGTGGGAGACATATTTGTAGACTAAAAGAAGGATCAAGAGTGTTACATCACCTTTATGAGAGATAATAAGGGGCCATAATATCCCTTCTAGTGCCTCTTAAAGGTCCTAGATTTCTCACAGAAGGTCCCGGAGGTCTTATTTCTGGTCTTACCTCCTCCATCACCGATTATTTAGGTCTCCTTATAGATCCTGGGCATAGAGATGTTGAGCAAGTACACTTTAGTTCCATGGGAGAAGGACAAAGATAAAAGAGGTGATCCAATAGAGTCTTTAATCACCATCTAAGATGATACAGAGGATCCAACGAAAGAATTTCAGATTGGGGCCGACCTAATCTCCTCCCTTTGATAATATTTCATCCAGTTCGCTTAGAGCCACTCATACATGATAGTAGTGGATCATGAGGTCATGGTACAAAACCTTAGTGTGTACCCAAATCTTAATTCTGCCCCACATATGAAAAGGTTCTTTAGCTAAAAAAGTAACAATGTTATAGCAAACGAGGTTGACAAGCTCTTGGGAGCCAACTTCATTAGAGAGGTCAGGTATCCCGAATGGTTTTCTAACATGTTCCTTGTGCATAAAGCTAAAAAAAATTTAAGGATGCAAATAAATCTTATAATCCGCAGGGTCTTATGGGGTTCCTCAAATACAGGCCGTAACCCTATACTATAATGGGTGCGGCACCCACATCATGCGCCCCCCTGACAGGCCGCATCCCCCCTTTATTCACAGCTACTCCAGACTTGTTGTATGTCTCGTGCTTAGGGCGTAAGACACAACACACATACCTTCTATAAATAGAGGTCCACTCCTCGATATTGGGGGTTTAATTTCCAATTTCGGGTTCAGATCCCAAGATCTGAGACTACTACACTTGGTGAAGCCCCGCCAAACTCTTTACACAACCCTGTTATAGCTCGAGGGCTACTTGTCTACCTGGTAGTCATCTTTTTGGATCACCCAGAACCATTAAAAACATGTATTCTTCTCTTTGATGTATATTGTACGCCTATTACGACGTTGTAAACTTGTACTCTAATGCATATATAATGAGAGTAGGAAAACAAAGTGGATGTAGGCTCATATTAATAGTTGAACCACTCTATATCTTATGTTTTGTCTCTTTACATGCTTTATATCTATTATATACTTGATATGATGATATGAGAACGACATGTGTCCAATTTCTCATATCAACATTCTGGATCCATCTATGGGAAATGAGGTATTTCTAACTTTTTTCTCTATATTTTGGGTTCTTAGCACCTTATTTCATTTATGGGGACCCCCTGGGTCATCATCTAGTGGGTGAGTTTTGGTTATTGAGCTCGTATTTTGTACATACACCCCTAAATGGGTATCACATATTTCTAGATATGTTTGATGGTCTCCTTTTTATTACCTTAGATCTACTTATATACCCCGATGATGTTACCTCACCGAGATAGTGTTGAAAAATGAAAAAAGGTTATAGCCTCGCAAAGGTGGGTAACTAGGGATGAGTTTCATCTGCTCATTTGCTACTTTCTTAGCTTATGATCTAGGGTTCTCTACTAAAATTGTGCCATTTTTGGCGCACTATAAGACTGATTTGTCCCTGGTAGACCCCTAGTAGGCTTATTTTTTCATATGGATAGATGGGTTGAACCCAACTTATGGGTCCTTGGAATTGCAATACCCTAAAACATGCAGGATGTGACCTGGCAAGTAAATTCCTTGGGTGTCTCACCCCTTGTTGAGGATGCTGCATATCTTCATTTCATCACCTGGAGAAGACATGGTAAAAATGGTCCTCAGACTTGAATTTTAGTACTCCCTTAGAGAGGCCACGGTAGTAACCCCATATGTTCAGCATGGCTCGATCCCAATAGTATAGACTAGGAAAATTGCCAAAGACTACATTCATGTTGCTATAATTGGTTATTTTCTTTGCACTCTTGATTTCTCACCATTGTTTAGTTCATCTCAGAGTATATATGTAAAGACTAAAAAAGAAAAAATGGAAGGAAACTCCAGCCAAAGTGCAGAACAAAATTAAGAGATAAATCGGTTGTACGACTACATCAACCATCTCTACGACCACCGGGCCTCACTATAAGAACATGTCAGTTTCCTAGTTAAGAGGGTACTCATGCTGAAGTCCGCAGACTTTAACTCTATGCCAAAGGACAAAACATTATAAGCCGTAGAGATCTCCCAGCTAAAAGCAGTGGCGACAGAAGGTAAGGTTACGACCAAGGCACTGAAGAGGAGGAGACATGAGAAAAAGGAGGAATGCGAGTTGTATGAGAACTTTACACCGCTGAAATCCAGCCTGGAAGAGGTCATTGGAAGAATTAAGGAAAAATTGCTCAGGCAGCCAGGGAAGCTGAAGAACCCACCTCATAAGAGGAACCAGGCCAAATGGAGCAAATTTCACCAAGACCATAGCCCCCTCACCGAACACTGTCATGCT
Organism: Sambucus nigra; assembly: GCA_949130495.1. Taxonomy (NCBI): domain Eukaryota; kingdom Viridiplantae; phylum Streptophyta; class Magnoliopsida; order Dipsacales; family Adoxaceae; genus Sambucus; species Sambucus nigra. The sequence continues at coordinate 468,336,509 of OX422215.1, read as the reverse complement.
CTGAAGAATGAAATTGAGAGGCTGGTTAAGTAAGGGATGTTGCAGCAATTCCTGAAGGATGCATAAGGGATGCATCCTAACTTAAAAGGTTTTATGCCTCATATCTGCCCTCATTTCCACTCTATGTTTATGTTTTCATCTTTGAAAAAGATTTATTTAAATGTTTCCTTTAGATTTTGTATTTTTCTAACAAAGTCATGAATATATGCATACATGGATATATGAATTGGGATTATTTTGCCATATCTCATTTCTTTTGTTTTCATTATCTCACAAAAGGCCTTCGTCTTAAACAGATTTCAAATGAAGAAAACATATTATCTCGGAGATAACTACCTAAATGGTATCGCAACGCCCTCATGACGCCCAGGCATACGAAGGCATATGATATTTTAAAATCGCAAAATCAACTCTCAGGATTATTTTATGCCACCAGGGCTTACGATGCCTGTTATTCGCTTCTGGAATGCTTCAATTATCCAGGAATGGATTTATATATATCCTATTATATCTTGGGGAAGCTTAATAATACCTAGATTAGGGAGGCCTATTAATAACCCAATTAAAGCGACCAAAGAGAAGCTGCGAAAGTGGATTCATAATAAAGCGACTGAGAAAAGTCATGGCTGCATGGGATTAAAGCGACTGGAAGAAGGTGCGAAAGTGGCTCCATGCCAATTAAAGAAACTAAGATATGCTACGGTAATGACTTGGATTTGGATCCAATTAAAGCTACAAAGGATAAATGGTCACATCCCTATTCAAGAATCCCGATAAATGCAAATAGAACAAGAAAGGAAAACATGGTATCTTACCGAGTTCAAGGTTGCGAATGAAAAGAAAGAGGTTGTTGATAAGTCACTCAAGGTGTATGAATCCTGCCTAAGAATAAGGTTGCCTTGGCCTTTATGTTCGTATGGTTTCCCCTTTATTGTCCGCTGCCTCGGCCTTTATGATACAAACATTATTAACTTGGTGATCTCATACTTAAAGAAATCATTAACTTGGTGATATGAGACGAACATCATTAACTTGGTGATATGACACAAATATCATTAACTTGGTGATCTCATACTCGAAACATCATTAACTTGGTGATCTCATACTCAAAACATCATCAACTTGGTGATCTCATACTCAAAACATCATTAACTTAGTGATATGAGACTAACAATATTAACTTGGTGATCTCATACTCGAAACATCATTGACTTGGTGATATGAGACAAACATAATTAACTTGGTGATCTCATACTCAAAACATCATTAACTTGGTGAAATGAGATAGACATCATTAACTTGGTGATCTCATACTCAAAACATCATTAACTTGGTGATATGAACCAAACATCATTAACTTGGTGATCTCACATTAGAAAAAGAGACTGCGAACTATGTTATGCAACTACAACCCAACTTGTCAAGATGAGAGGGTGCGGCATTCAGTAAAGTCCGCAACATCTACATTTGGAAAGCATTAAAATAAGGAGGTTGCAGCCGTAACCTCATGTTCCATGTTTATTTTAAAGGGAATATAGCTAGGGCCCATTAGAAACTTCATACATTCAAGGAAATACAAGCAAACAACAAATGAAACAAATGACATTCAAACATTCAAGAAAGCAAAACATGACATGTAGTTATATAAATATATATATATATATATATATATATATATATATATACATATATTCATCAAGTTACAAAAAATATAATTTGGGTTCTAGCTTGACAACCTTGGCTGCAGCTACAAGCAAATTTAGTTGAGTTTGTTCCCACGAAAATTACAACTGTTTGAAATGGCCGAAACCCAAAAGAGAATTATTATAAACAAGGAAAAATTAGATAAGCCTAAGAGGATACATCATCATTTTTATCTCCCTCTTCACCTTCTGAAGCAATTTCTATCTCATCATCTCTTGTCGCGACCTCCTCTAGTTGTTTCCTTACCCTTTTTTTAGCTGCTACTCTAATCTCATCCACTATAGTTTCTGCAGCCTGAGTAAGAGCCACAAAATTAGACTCTTGCATATGTTTCATGGTTGTGGCATGACCATTATCCCTTTGTGTATGCTTTTCTTGGAGTTTCTTCAGTTAGCTCTCAAGACTAGAGGCATATTTGGCAGTATCTGTAGCCTTAGTTTGTTCAACTTGAAGAGATGATGTAGTAGTTGTCAGTTTACTATCATTCTTTGCCTTGATGGCAGTCTCAAGATCCATATGGGAAGGTTGGAGTGCTGCGACAGCAGATTGCTTACCTTCCTCAAAGGATGAAACCTTGGCATTCTCCAAATCTTCTACATGAACCCTGCCTGCGACCTCCTTCAATTTATATAGGCCTTCATATTTCATCCTCTTGGACAAGATAACATCCGCGTCCTACAGAAAATTAAAAATGTCAAAAACATATACTATAGAAAAAATTAAGTGAAAAAGTAAAATAACCTTTACCCGTAGCAGCCTATGAAGGCCATAACCCTCCAGATATTCATGATCCTCATCCACCAAATGGTCTAAGTCAATATTATCATCAACCTTATGCATCTTTCAGATCACCCTGGCAGTTATGTCCCATAAATATTGAGGATTCGGTGTTCAAAGTTGAGGCTACAGACGTCCATCAGGGCCAACACTAACACAACTTTGGGGCGGCAAAAAATTGGCATTTATATCCATTATAGTCCGCAGAGTGGGAGAATTGGAGGGTGTAGCTTTTGATAGGCCATAAACACCCTGGAGCTCGAGTTCAGTTGGTATCAAGCCTACCGCATCCATATGGCTTCCAATATCATCATTAAATTGGCCCCCGAACCTCTCTTAGGCTGCAACCTCCTTAGCTTTCACAGTTAGTGCAGTAGGATTTGATTGGGATCTTTATTTGCCGTGGCAGGATGTTTACCCTAGACCCTTTTCCTCTTCTTTCGTTGCCTAGAAGCATTAGTGAGGGAAGTTATGTCCTCATCCATCTCAGCCAATTGGGCGGCCAAGGGGTCTCTGTCTATCTCCTCACCTGAAAAAGCAACAAAGTAAGGATCAAGTATTGAAGATATGAAGATAACTTCTACGGCCTGATTAAAGAGTATCAATTATTACCTTTCACAACCATCCTTTTGGGTAAAGATTTGTTGGGGAAGTAGCCTCCCTCAAAGATATAAGCGGAAGTTACCAAAGTGTTAAAATTTTTCTCTTCAGTACTATATGTGCTGCCTTTCTTACTCTTCTCTCTTGCCTTATCGTAAAGGGTAAATGATCAAGAGCTTCATAAAGGAACAATGTTAGTCTGTCGTAATAAAAAATGTATAGAGTAAAACTATAGAATTAGACATGACATTATGGAAATGGTGCAGTACTATAAACCTAGCATGGATGGACGTACCCATTTCCACGAAATCCTATGAGATTTCTCTCTCTCTCACTCTCTCTCTCTCTGGATGAGTCTCCCACCCTTATCTAGAAATATAAAAATATTTTCCCTTCCAGTTCTTTACACTTGAAGGTCTCCCAGTATATAAGGCATTTTCATTGCTTCGAAGGGCTATGTAGTAATACCAGGCAAACTTGATGAAGTTCTCCTTTGGTTTATAAAAATAGAAGAACTTTGTGGGAGTTATATCCCTGTTGAAGTTTTCCTTCCATAGCACTAAAGATGCAAGAATTTCCCTCCATCTATTGGGATATAATTGGGCTAGGGCCAACCTCATGGCATTGAAGATTTTCCTAATTGGGATTGGCACAGGTAGCTGCAGCTTGTATACAAAGGCATGAAGGGGGAAGCAGACCCCGTCATTAGGGATTGCGGAGCATGGACTCTTCTCTGCGGAATGAGTTGAACAAATAACCCCATGTGGAAATTCAAATGCCGCGATAACTTAGTTGACCCATTTTTTAGTCATGATACAGTGTACGTTTAAGGCTGCGGTGGGTCTCTCAACTCTATCAGATGGTCCAGTAGGAGTATCTCTGGCCTTAAAAGGCCCAACTACCATGGCTCAGGAGAAGCAGGGTGGTTACTAGAGTTAGTATCTTCTTCCACTGCCACAACCCCAGTAGCTTCCCTACAGTTAGAGTCTGCAGAGTCAAAGTCTATAACAACACAACTGGAGCCCTTTTTGTGTAGGCAAGGTCCAAATGTCTTCAGAGGACGCAAAGATGGAATTATAGGAGGATAAATGCCAAAGTGTGTTCCCCAAAAGTCCTTCTGAAAGTTGTCAGGATTCCAACTCATATGGTCATAGCAAGACCTGAAAAGAAGACGACTCCATTGTTAGGTGCTGCAACCAATATGGTCAGAGAAGTCTCTTAGAGGCCGCGACATGAACGACATAAGGCAAGTAAAGTGAGGTTTCAAGAGTGGCAACCAACTACACTAAGTTTTAACCCTAGCCTAAAATCAACTGCCAGGTGGAAGTTTTACTTTCTGTAGTATATTATTTAAGTAAATAAAGCATCTAAAATGTTTCTACATGCCTCAGCCCTGCACTTAAAGGGTAAAGGGATGTGGACGATCATTTAAAAATAACCCAAAAAGCAGAGGGAATATTATTCAAGTATTGGCATATTATCGCAGTAAGAAATCACAAGTTGTGCTACCTACCGCGGAAAGACTCACAAAAAAAATGATGATTGAAATTATCTATCCTAAAGATTTAAAACCTAGCATTCAAAGGTTTTACTCATGAACACGAAGAACATCAAGAATAGGTTTGGTATACGATACATTTTTAGTCTACAAAATTCAAGTTTCCAACATAAGAAGAAATGGAAAAGCCTAAAAACCTAAGCCTAGACCACAAATTAAGGTCAAACCCTAGATACTACACAAATTTAAGTTATTAGAATAGCTATGTGATTAAGTCAAGAAAAAAGCCAATTTGTTTCAAGTTTAGCCATTATTACGAGTTCAACCAGTTAGTGGATTCAAATAGTTCATTTCATTTTGGATACGAGCAAAAAATCAAAGACAATCAACTGAACAAGAATTGCAGAAGCTACTAAGGAGGTTTTTTATTTGAAAATTACTTGGGAATTGGAGGAAATTGGTTGCTCAGCCTCAAACAGCCACTGAACGTCGCCTAAATATCGCCAAAAAACTCAAAAGGAGAAATGATAGAATGTCGCTCTTCATTTGCTCTCAAAGTTTTGGGAAACATAATAAAGGTCACGGCCAGATCCATTTATGTAAGAGGGCGCGAGAAGACAAAGAATCATTTTGGAAATAGCCACTGCAGATATGGAAGGTCGCGATAGTGACGGCATCAAGATGTAACACCAATCCACCTTTTCGAACTACGACTTGGGGGCTTATTGATATGGCCAATATAATACCCTATCATGGAATCACTAAAAGGCATGAAAATGAAGCTTATAGGCCATGGAGTCTTATGGACTTACTCAAATATAGGTCACATCCCTATACTATAATAGGTGCGACACCCACAGCATGCGCCCCCCTGACAGGCTGCATCCCCCTTTTGTTCATAGCTACTCCAAACTTAATGTATGTCTCGTGCTCAGGGTGCGAGACACAACACACATACCTCCTATATATAGAGGTCCACACCTCGAGATTGGGGGTTTAGGTTCCAATTATGGGTTCAGATCCTGAGACCCGAGACTACTACACTTGGCAAAACCCCAATAAACTCTCTACAAAACCCCACTTAAGCTCGGGGGTTACTCTTCTACTTAGTAGTCGTCTCTTCGGCTCACTCAAAACCATTACAGACATGTATTCTTCTGTCTCATCTATCTTGTACGCCTATTACGACATTGTTAGCTTGTACTACAATGCATATATAATGAGAGTAGGGTAACAAAGTGGATGTAGGCTCATTTTAATAGCCTAACCACTCTATATAGTGTGTTTTGTCTCTTTATATGCTTTATATATATATATATATATATTATATACTTGATATGCTGATATAAGAGCGACATGTGTCCAATTTCTCGCATCATAAATGGTCACTAGTTTAGGCATAGAATCTATCCCAAAGAAGATTAAAGCGCTGCTAGACACGAATTCCCCCACAAATAATTAAAAAGGACTAGAGCCTAGTTAGGAGAGTTGTTTTCCTCAATTATGTTGTAACAAAGGCCACAGACAAGTGAATTACCTTATTCAGGATACTCAAGAAGTCTTTCAGATGGACCTATAAGGCTGAGGAGGCCTTGTGAAACCTCAAGAAATATTTGGGGTCCCCACCACTGCTGTCCAGGACCATCATCGGGGAAGATTTATATTTTTACCTTATTTCCTTACCAGCTCAGCTCTGATCCGAGAGGAGTTTGGGGTCTAGCACCTTGTTTACTATGTCTTTTGATATCTTTAAGGAGATAAAAAAAAGTATCCAATGATGAAGAAGCTGGTCTTTTGCCTTATCATTTAAGTCAAGCATTAGAGTCCCTATTTCCAATACTATACCATTGTGGCAATGACTTATTAACACCTCTGAAAAGTCCTCTACAATCTAAATACCAATGTAAGACATCTCAAGTGGTCTTTGGAGTTGGGTGAGTTTGATATCAAGTATCAAGCATGCAGTGTTATCAAGGGTCAGTCCTCAGTTGACTTTATTTCATAGTTCAACAACATAAAAGAAGTGGAAGAAGAGCCCAAGATCTCTTGGTTAGAGGTCACATCAATTCCCAAAGATCCCAAGTAGTCATTTTTTCAAGATATAGACCTCAGCTCTCGTACATGAGTCTTGCATGTGGATGTATCCTTAAATATCTTGGGCATTGGATCCTAACATCATCTAGCAATTACTGAAAGAGGTATTATCTCTCTCGCAGTCCGTTTCAAGTGAAAAGCCTATAATAAGGAGGCAAAGTATGAAGCCTTGGCGTTAGACTTAGGCCTGTCCATCCAATTAAATCAGAATAGGTGGCAACCATTAAGTCATTGAGGTATATGAGGCTAAAGGCGACAAGATGGCAGGATACTTATCAACTGTACAATACCACATCAACAGGTTCCCCAAATTTTATATCAAAAGGTTCCCACTAGTAGAAATGTTAGAAGATGACCATCTGGTATAGGTGGCTTCATCAGATGAGGTAGATCCATAGGTCCCAGTTACATCTTGGACTAGTTAAGCATTATTCAACTTCATATCAATACTATAGAGGTCGATCAGAGCTCAGACTATACTAATCTTATCAAAACCTACCTCAGAGATGGGGTCCTACTAAAAGATAAGCTTCAGGCTAGACGAATGAAGTCCTTAGCTTCCTAGTACTACCAAGGAAATGGGGTATTATTCATGTATGGGTACTACTCAGCACCTCATTGATGCCTAAGCCCTCCAAAGGGTAGTTAAATCCTCAGAGACCTCCACGAAGGAGTCTCAGATGCGCATACAAGCACAAAAACCTTAGTTTACAAGGTCTTAAGGCAAGGGTAATTCTAGCCAAGGACCTGGTATAGTACTGTGATAAATGTCAAAGGTTTTCCTTTATGCCAAAGAATCCAGTAGAGAATATGGATCCGACGCTAAGTCCATGTCCTTTTTTTCAAAGGGAAGTAGATTTGGTAGGATCTCTACCCCTCATTAAAGTCCAAAACAAGTTATGTATTGCGGCCATTGACTTTTTCACCAAGTGAGTTGAGGTTGATCCCATATCCACCATCATAAATAAGAAGACTACCAACTTCATTTGGAATGACATCGTATGTCGATTTGTCTTGCCCGAGATCTTCTTCTTAGACAATGACAAACAGTTTGGCAACCTTGCATTCAGGGAGTACTACTTAGATTATGTTTTAAGTAACTATTACTCTTCACCAGTCCGTCCCAAAGCCAACGACCAAGTTGAGGTAACAAGTATAACCATCATCCACATCATAAAGAAGCGGTTAGAAAAGGCAAAAGCATTGTGGGCTGAAGAGTTACAAAGTATTTTGTGGGTTAGAGGGCCACAGTCAAAGTTCCAATAGAAAAACCCTTTATGCCTGACCTTTGGCAGTGAGGAAGTTATCCCAATAGATGTTGATTTACCCACATAAAGGGTGGCTCAGTTTGAACAAGAAGCCAATAATGAAGAACTCAAGAGGTCACTAGATGAGTTGGAAGAAAAAAGGGAAGTTTCCCTGATGTATTATTTCATACAAGTAGAAGGGAACCTCCTACTTCAACAATAAGTTCCGCCACAGATAATTCAAAGTGTGGACATGCTCTTAAGAGAAGATACCATTGTGACTAGGAATCTAAGTGAAGGGAAGCGGGGACCCAAGAGGAAATACATATATGGTGACCAAAATTACGAGGCCAGCTTGTTATTATCTCAAAGACGTAGAGGGGTATGAGCTTACCTACCCTTGAAATGTAGAGCACCTCAAAAAATACTTCCAGTGATGTACATTGAAATGAAATGAAAATAATATTTTTATTAACCATGATGTTTCAGTATAATTGGCTTTAAGAGTTGCAAGGATTTCAACATTGTCTCTGAAATTGAATGTAATACCCCTTATTTTTATGGAATTATTTATCATTTATCAAGTAAGAAATAAATTAATAAGTGGGATAAATTATTACATATGCATTGGTAAAAATAAAAAATTCTTAATTTAAATAATGAATATATTATAGATCCGGTGTGTTTTTATAACATGTGTTTGGAATAATTAACTAGTCATATTAATTATATGATATTGGATTATGTGTACTCATAAAATAATTAAGTGAGTATTGTATATACGTTGTGAGGTGTTAGCATGTGTTTGAGATGTATTACCATTTGGATTGAACTCTCAAGCATCACGGAGGCCTGAATATGTGTTTTTAATAATTTAGATTGGGCCTATGGGGTACGTATACCTCTGGGTTAATTTCTAAAGTGGTTTTAGTAGTATTTTGGGCTTATTTAGAGGCCCAAAATTATGACTTTTGGTGACCTATGGGATTAGACTTATTTTAAGGGTGTTAGCCCTCATTAGTGGGGAACATTACCCACACAACACAAACCTTAGAAGCCCTGGAGATTCGAGAGAACTTGGGAAGAACTTTTACAAGGAGGATTCGCCGTTCCGCATTTCAGGCAAGAAATCTCTTACTTTATCACTATGCAATCTATAATTAATTTATTCTTTCATTGTCATGTAATTTTTTTTTTTGGATTTTGAAGAATGTTTGGAGTTTTAATCTCCTATCTTTATCACGTTTATATTTGGGTTTAATTAGGTTGTATAATTAAACCATTATTGGAAGTGAAAACTGACTTTAAATTGCGATTTTGTTGGGACTCATGAATTAATTCATTTTCATATTTGATTATTGTTGTTTGGATTCGAAACTGTACATGTTACTGAATTTGTATTTTATTAAAGAATAACTAGGGTTTGATTTTAGGATTTGAAGAATTAAGCCTCTATTTTTTTTAATCTTGGAACGTTGTAGAAATCATTTAGAATCATAAATCCATTACTTGTATAGTATATAGTGATGTTCGGGGTGCTGGTTTTGAACTTGGAATTCATTAATGGAGGAAAAATTATGTTTTGGCATTTCGGGGATGAAGGAGCCGATTCTGGTCAATCTCATTCGAATAACATTGTTATCTCATTCAAATAAGATTGTTGTCATGTTCGAATGATATGTGTATTTTCATTCGAATGGGGTTTGGGGGTCATTTGAATGAGAGGTGTATTTTCATTTGAATGGCATTTTCTTGCCTTTGTTGGCAGCATTAATTTAGATAGATGTTGAGCGGGGTTCAGATTTTATTCACTTAGATAATTTTGTGAGCACCTTATGAATTTAATATCTCTGTTTAATAAAAGATTTAGACTAGATAATAACAATATGATATGTTAGTATGGATTTCAAGTAGATTAAACCTTACAATACTTAGTATAATCTGGCATTAGGGGATTTGGATGTTTTGGGTACGCTTAAGAGTACGCATTATATTATTTCGTGGTATGTGTATGACATGTTGGAAAGTTTGGTGAAATTAAGGTTTGGAGAGGTATTAAACCTATTAATTATATAATAATTCGGCATTTAGGGATTGGGGTGTTTTTGGTACGCTGGAGAGTACGCATTATCCTGTACTCTTATATATTATGTACATATGTGTGTATCTCTCTGTGTGTGTGTGTGTGTGTCACAAATTTTTTAACTAAAACCCCTAGGAGTTATTTTTTCCCACCGTTGTGTGTGTGTGTGTGTGTGTCACGGTGAAAGACCTTAACAGGTCCGTGAAAACTCTTTTAACTAAAAACCCTAGGCGTTATTTTTTCCCACCGTTTTCATTTCCCTCTATTTTTCTCCCTCTCTCCACGTGACTACTCTCTCTCTCTCTCCTTTGTGTGTATGTGTGCATGGGTTTGTGTGTGTAGGTGTGTGTAGGTGTGGGGGGTAGTGTGTGTGGGGGGGGTAGTGTCTGTGTGTAGGTTTATGTGGGGGGGTGTTCAGGGGGCAGTGTGCGTGTGTGAATTGAAATTGGTATTGGGTATTGGTATCGAGTACTGGTATTGAAATTGAATTTTAACTTGTCAAGGTTAAAAGACCGTGACAAGTTCGTGACAACTCTAATGAATTTGTCAAGGTCTTTGATCATGACAAGTCCTTGACAACTACATTTTTCACCTCCAAACTTGTCAAGGTCAAAGACCGTGATAAGTTTGACTTGTCAAGGTTTTTGATCGTGACAAGTTGGTAGTTTTGGTGTAGTGACATATTATAGGCACCACATTTCAGGCCTCCCTAAGTCTCTCCTTAGGTCCCTAGCACATCCCCAATTCACTATAAACCCTAGGTCATACTTCGAGTACCGATATAGAGGCCTTCGGGTGCTCTCGGACCCTATTTGACTATGGTCAACTCCATTGTCAGAGAAAAAGCTCAATCAATATTCAAAGGGCTTTGAATCCCATTTCTGATGGTCCACCCCATGCGCGACACGACATAACGACTCTGTAATGGTCCCTTTTACTATCAAAAACTGATGAGGAGGCCATCGGGCGCTCTCGAGCCTCAATTTTACCCCAACCAGCTTCGTCATCAGTATGGAAGCTCAATGAATCTTCAAAGGGCACTAAAACTACTTCCAACGGTCTTCCCCGTGCACGAAATGGCATAACGGTTCGAACGAACAATCCGTTCCCCCCCCCCCCCCCCCCCCCCCAAAATTGATCTGGAGGACACAAGGGCTCCCAATTTTCGTTTGCCCAAATTCAACTCTTCAGCTCAAATGAGACTGAATGAATCTTCAAAAGAAAATGAATACCCTTTCCAACGGTCCACCCCATGCACGAATCAACCTTACGATGCCGATGAATGATCCATTTTACCCCGAAGGGTCATCTGGCACTTCCCGACCCTATTTGACCAAATTCAACTCTCTGAACCGAGCTAGGATCTTTGGAATATATAAGTACCTCACAAAAGCTTTCCAACGATCTACCCCGTGTGCGATTCGGACTTATGGTTTGTACGAACGATCCATCATCATCCAACGATCTTTTGTCAAAAGGATCGACGGGAACTTTTAAGCCCCGTTTGACCCCAAATCAACTCTTGAACCCGACAGCGGCTCAAGTATTCTCAAAGGTATCTGAAGTACCTTTCTAACGGTATACCTTGTGTGCAATTTGGACTTACGAATTGAGTTTTACGATTATTTTTCCTGAAAATCTATACGAGATTGCTAATTGGCAGGTCCATTTCCCTGACCATCGGTAGTGTGTCTAGGGTTACCTACTGATAGTTAGGACAAGGATAATTCCGTTCGTCAATCTCCCTACCCTATATAAGGATATCATGATCTCACCTTCAAACCCACCTCAGAAACATCAACTTCAGTGATCTCAGCAACATTCTTCTTATGTCAGCGAGGTTTTCTTGTTTTAAACATTTATCCACCCTTCATTCCCATCACTTTGACATCCAATTTAGCAAAAATCCTCCTACATTTTTCATTCACTTTCAAAGAAGCTCATCATCCATCAAGATCAATCTCCAAGTATCCAAAGAAGGTCTAAACATTCTTCTCTCTCTTTAAATTTCCTTATTTTCGCATTAGTTATATAAATTCCTAATTTAGATTTTACTTTAGATCATACACATATTAATCTTCATTCCTTTATTAGTTATATTGCACATAATATATTTTCTATAAAAAAAATAAGAAAAAGAGGGTTACACCTAGAAATTCAAAAGGGATTCTTCATCACATTTTCTCAAAACTAGAAATATTTTTTCCACATACACACATATAATAAACTCTCATTTGAATTTATGGGATAAACCCCACCCTTGTGTCGCATGCAAACTACATGGACTTTTACATCACTCCAAAACCAACAACGACCAAAGAACTCCCACGGAGTAGAGAGGGGCGTGAGACCTTTATCCTCCCTCTTTCCCACGAAGCACTGGGAGGGAAGATCTCGGGATGGCCACATTGGTGACTATGTTAGGGACTAACTTATCATAAGAGGGATAGACTATGTTTTAATGGGTGTTATCATTTTATGCTTTTGTGCATATGCACCTACATGTATATTCCCCTTTTCTCCTTTATTATTTCTTGTATATATCTACCTCATCCTTATATCACCTTTCACTCCCTTTTCACTTCACACACTTTTAAATACTCTCCATGTACACCTCACACTATTTACACTTGTATATAGAGTATCTTATACTCACATGCTTCACACACCACTTAGAATATCCATGCCTAGGTGTCACAAGCACAGATCTCCACTTACTACACTTGTATATATCCATTCTCACTTATACTTATCATGCACCACTTGTAGTTAATCCATGCTTTGATTCACTACCACACACTCACTTATAGATATTCACACATCACTCACTTTCACGTCTCCATGCTTAGTGTAATCTTCAAGCTCCATGCTAGATTTACTTTTCATTACACTTGTACATTTTTCCTTATTAGCACAGTGCTCATCATGACAAATAAAAAACTCTCTCCATATTATACTAATCAAGAATCATGCATTTTGCACATTACATCACCAAGAGCATGTCAATTAACCAAAATATTATCCCGCACTAGGGGGTCACTTTGTGATGGGAGCTGGTCTGGCAGGGCGCAGTTAGCCTAAACAGTATGACTCTCACCTTCCATTGGCCTAGTACATTGACGTTTATCGAATGGTTCCCCCCACATCGTACTGCCTGATTGAATTCATGATGGGAGGTATATAGGAGGAAACTCATTCTCATAGATCGAGTATATCAAATTCTTTCTCACAAGTACTGTCACCCGAAGGCATATAGTGAGGCAATTCATGTACACTCAGGTATATCAAATGTCTTGTCCACATGTACGGATTTCCCTCAACATCAAGATGTATATCGTGAAAGTCATGCCAAACAGAGGAACCTTTCTACTAACCCAACAACTACATACCTCATATAGGCGTCAATCCTATGGAACTCATATTTAGTTTGTCGATTACTACCCGAAACTCTTCTAAAATATTGGGTTGGCATGTCGTCCAAATTTTTGCTCGATTTCGTCTTTTTTTCAAAACGGGACCCTATCCATGAGCCTCACAACAAGACAAACCATGCTTTACATATTTTTTAACCCAATTTTCTTATGCTCCGGTCCTATTTGACATTTATTTTTGCATTTAGGTAAACCTAATATAAGTAAAAACATAATAATAATAATAATAATAATGATAATGATAATAATAATAATGATAATAATAATAATTGTTGATAAAAAAATTAGTCAGCTGACGTGGACCAGTTATATGAAGACACGCGTCATCCATCATGGCACGAACTCAGCGTACTGAGCTACTCAGTTTACCGAGCTACTAAGCGTACCGAGCAACTTATGGGGAATGCAAAATGACGAGACAAATTCAATGTTTATTGTATTACAATCATTCCGTACCATGTACATATGTAAATGCCTATTCGATAAAGGTACACAATCTATTCACATTAATAGCCGAAGGGCTATAAATACATTGTAATACCCTCTTGGCAGGGTGAGCAAGAATAAGCAAAACCAAGGCAAGACGCCCACTAATACAAATCAGTGGACATAGGTCATTTCCTTAAGGCCAAACCACTTTAAAAATCTCTTGTCTTATTTCTTTATTCATATTTATCTGTGATTAATTAATTAGATCAAATGTAGTTTTTACATCAACAAATTGGTGCCGTATGTGTGCAGCAAGCAAGGAAGGTAATTCAACCCCGACAGGTTGCGTAATAGCATCAATGACCTTTTCAGTAGGACCCCTTCTTAATCTTCTCAAAGGTGAAGCCTCTTCAATCAAAGGTGATGCCTCTTTTTGAATAGTAGGGGGCTTCTTGGTAACCTCCTTAACAGATGTAGTTATCCCCCCAGATGGAGCAGCATCCTTTTTCTTAATCCCTTCAGCTGGGACATCTTCTTTGTTCTTTTTTTCCCCTTCAGTACCAGGGACAATCTTAGTAAAAAGATCAAGAACTTTCCTCTTCCTCGTCATTAGATCAGCAAGGGAGGTACTTAAATCATAAGAAGATTCTTCAACACATGAAGGAGATGCTGGACATTTCCCAAGATCAATCACCAAAGTAGGATGAACAACAGGCCGAGCAATAAAGGAAGACGTGGTGATCTTGTACTTCAATAAATAAGAAGTAGATCTCACGGGTTCCCCAGTAATTGATTGTTGAAGACTCCAGATAAACTTCAACTCTTTTATATTAATATCACTCTCTTTTGGGGGTTTTCTTTTACTCTAAACTGTAAATTAAAATTGTAGAAAGAAAAAGTCAGTGAACCATTTTATCAAACAAAAACAAAACTAGTTTAAAAATAAAGAACAACCTATCCCATTGCCATAAGGCGGACATCTGGGACCTTGGTACACATCATCGCCATTTAATGTAGGGTGTTGCCAATTTTTCATCATAACACCATGATCAAAATAATCCCTATTAGAATCAGGGAGATTGACCATCAAGGTTCTGTTAACATACCTAGTTTTTAAATAAAAAATAGTGTTGCTGGTGACCCATTTATAACAAAACATAATTATAGGAATCCCTAGGTGGGTTCCATGTATTTGATTTAGCATATGTATTCCATTAACAACCCTCCATGTATTTGGAACTACTCTTGTAGGTAAAATATTAAAGTATTGGCAAAATTCCAAACACAGGGGATTAGGAGGGAAAGAAAAACCATATTCAGCCACAAAAATGGAGGGAAACCAGTGTCCCTCCCCTAAAGAAAAGAATTACAAGGATAATCAGGTTCTTTAAAATTAACCCAGGAAGGAATCGCAAAATCGGTTCTAAACTTATCCAATGACTTAATAGAATAAACCATGGTGACTAAAGCTAAGAAAGAAGAAGGAAGGAAGAAATTATTACAGAAGATGAAGGAATCAACTAAGCCAGATGACATAAAGAATATCCGTAAGGAGAAAAATGAGAAATAAGGACTTTGGAAAAAAAGATGGAAAAAGGTAGAAGACAATCAAAATTTACCATCTTTATGTATGCCGCCTCGAAAAACGAGAAAATTAATGATCAAAAGTGACGACAGTTTCATTCTCGACGGCTAATCAGAGGAAAAGGACGCAAATAACCAAGTGTTCACCAGAACTCAAAATATTTACAAATTTTCCATTTCGCGCTCAAAACTGTTACGCAAAATGAATTTTTTTTAAAGTGTTGAAGGTTTGTAATTAACCAAGATATGGGAAATATGCCCGAACAACTTTGTGGGTAAAATATTTCACACTCTCGCATCCAACTTCAACTGTGAAACATTGAGGACTTCTGATGATACAAAAACTAGTCAGCTAACGTGGACCAATTATACGAAGACATGTGTCATTCACCATGGCACAAACTTAGTGTACCGAGCTGCTCAGTGTACCAAACTACTCGGCATACCGAGCTATTCAATGTACCAAGCTACTAAGCGTACCAAGAAACTTATGGGGAATGCCAAACGACCAAACAGATTCAATGTTTATTGTATTACAATCATTCCTTACCATGTAGAGATGTAAATGCCTATTCAATAAAGGCACACTATATATTCACATTGATAGCCCAAGGGCTATAAATACATTGTAATACCCTCTTGACAGATAATAGAAACCAAGGCAAGACACCTAGTAATCCAAATGAGTGGACGTAGACATTTTCTTAAGGCCGAACCACTTTAAAAATCTCTTGTCTTATTTATTTATTCATATTTATCTATGATTAATTAATTAGATCAACTCTAGTTTTTTACATCAACAACAACAACAACAACAACAACAACAACAACAACAACAATAATAATAATAATAATAATAATAATAATAATAATAATAATAATAATAATAATAATAATAATAATAATAATAATAATAATAATAATAATAATAATCATGCCGAGACTCTTCTCTCATTTTTCCTCATTCCTTACCAAAAGTGTCAAAAATATTTTTCCTCCTCTTTTATCAAAATACCAAAAAAATAGTTTCCCCCCTCTTTCATCGACGTACCAAAAACACTTTTCCCCTCCTTTTATCAAAATACCAAAAAAAATTTGTCCTGCCCTTTTCCAAAAAAAAATGTCAAAAATATTTTCTTCCTTTCCAATAAAAGATTCTTCCTTTTCTCTTTCAAAAATAAATTTGAATCATTTTCCTTCTCAGGTCGATCGCACAACCGACCCTTGGGATATCTCCCTATTGGCTTCGATCTTCCGTCAAACCGCCCGAAAGCTCCATCAGTTCTCCCACTACTTCCTTCGATTCCAAATTCAACGTTCACCAGCTCTCCATGGAAAATGTAAACCAAGTACCAAATGTGAAGCCTAATTTTATGATGGTCCTGGTCCAACTTACTGTCAAGATTGACAACCTTCAAACCTAGGTTCATGAGATGTAGCCAAACTCGGTCCTTATTCCCGAAGAGTTCGAGGTCCTCTTCCCTCGAGTTATGGGTCCACTCGCACCTGAGCCCGTTTGGGTCCCGGAAGAATATCAGCATGTCCCACGTCTCCTCCTATCAATGGGCCACCATCAGCCCATCTCTATATGTCGAATCTTGCCCATCCATGTGATACCCTTCCAGTACCCATTGATCCGAAGGAAGAAGAGTTAAATAAGGTCAATGAAGACCTTAAGCTGTTAACTAAGAAGTTTGACTAAGTTCGAATCTACAATAACTACATGGCTTACAATCATATGTATCCATACTCTAAAGCAAAGCTATCGAAAAATTCAAGATGTCTAACATTGAGAAGTCCAGGAATTACAGGCCCCCAATTGTTCATTTATGAAGTTACCATCGAGACATGACTTTTTCAGGTGCCTCCAAGGAAATAATGACCCAGATGTTCTAACAGACTTTGAAAGGCAACATTCTTTGTCAATTCCTATCCCTCGAGGAATCCAGAAATCACAGTTAGGAGGATGTTGCCTGTGAATTCATATTTCAATACAAATACAATGAGGAGTTAGAGTTTACAAGTCGTGATTTAGAACTTCTCAAGCAAAAACCCCGGAGAAACCGTTAGTAATTTCATAGCAAGGTGGAGAGAGAAAGCGGGTACCATGTCCAATCGGCCTTCCAAAGAGGAGCAAGTTAGTATTGTGAAGAAAAATATTCTTACCCCATATCTGAGTGATGATGGGAGGATAGTATTACCCACATTTTTTAGTCCTTTTGGAAGTAGGAGTGGAGATTGAAGCAAGTATTGCTAAGACAGAACCTGAGCCAAAGAAAGTATCTGGACAGTTCAGTCCAAGAAAATATGAGAAGCCTACTATAGTCGATCGTCAACAACATCTCACAGCCTGCTACCTCTTGGGTGCCAAAAAAACCGGGTAGCCCAGTAAAAAAAGAATATATTGAGCTTTATGCTCCCATCTCTAAAGTTTACCAAGCGCTATTGAGCCGAAATGTCATCAAGCCATTCGAACATCGTCCGTTACCAAACCCACTTCCCAAAAATTGTAAACCTGAGGCCCATTGTGATTTCCATTAAAATGTCGACCATACCACTGATCAGTGCTTCCACCTCTGGAATGTAATCCAAGGTTTGATTGACCGGTGATTTATCACCCCACCAGCTAATACTAAACCTAACACTATTCACAATTCACTCCCAAATCATGCAAATGCCATCTTACTAGAAAATGATCCAAAATTTCACCCATCCACCCAGACTGTACTCAGTAAATCATTCATTATACTCGTATCTTCACCTAACCCCTTGAAAGTATGCCCATATTTTTTTCGACATTCTACCTATTTTGCCGACTAAGATCTGTCGCTTCTTAAAAGAGCATGCATTGCCATTCATACTCTTTATGGGGGAAAAGATATGGAATTGTAAGCAGTATTAAACCAACTTCTAGAGTTAAGACTGAAATTTCCCCTGAAAATGACCATTGACTACCAGAAGTTCAACACACTATTCATGAAAGCCCAAAAGTGGGCCCGCAAATTAGATAATTGAGTGGTACCTATCAATCAAGTAAGTTTAGACGATGCAGTTCAGATCATAACAAACTTATTTCGACATATCGATGAGAATTGGAGTATATCCGAGTTACTTGATACTTTAAAACTATAAGGGAAATTGGTCCCTTCACTCTATTAAGTGGGAGGATCTATATGAATAAGCCGTGGAAGTTATGGAATGCATTGACTTCTCATTGAAAGATAACATCGTTTCCACCCGATGGGGAGACGAGTTTGATAGTTCAAATGAAGAGCCAAGCGAGGAAAATGTTAGCCCAGTAATTAGTGTGTGGGGGATGATATCGTTTGAAGATCTTCTAGAAGAAATAAACAAACTGGTCAAACAGTCTGAGATAGATGAAGATATAGGGTTTCTATTCTTCCCATCCTTTGTGAACCATATGACAAGATCTGAGAGGCACTACTAAAGTCTGAATCCTCAATCAGCAGTAACAGATAAAGGAAAGGGATTTGTTAAAAAACTCCCCATGCTAGAAATAACCATCGAGGAAAGTAAGATCCTCGACCAGCTCAAGAAAACTCAGGCCAACATCACTTTATGGGGACTCTTCATGTCTTCAAAATTACATCGAAACACTTTGATAAAATTTCTTACTGGGCCCACAATCCCTCCTTCCACCACTCTAGAAGAAACCATGAACCTGTTCAGGTCTTTAACCTCTACCATATTGCTTTTCTTCTCTGAAGAAGAAATCCCAAAGTTTGTCCCTAATCATAATTATTCTCTTAATATCTCCATTGAGTTGATGGGGAAGATAGTGCCTCTCTCACTTATCGACAACAAATCAGCACTCAATGTTTTTTGGTTAAGAACCTTTAACTGCTTAGGCTTGAAGGTAATTAACCTTTCTCCAACTTCCACCACAGTGTGTGCCTATGACAACACCAGTCGAGAGGTGATGGGATCCATAACACTTACGGTAGGGACTGGCCCTATATATCCTGTTATCGAGTTCCAAGTTATCAAAATACCTGCTTATTTTAACCTATTTCTTAGTCTACCGTGACTTTATAGCATTAAGGGGGTATCTTCCTCTCTCCATTAGAAACTAAAGTTCTTCACCAAGGGGAAAGTCATCACCGTCTTGGGCAATGATGATAATACTGAGAATGCAAGAACCAGTAACCCGATACTAGAGGTACAACATGGGGCTAATGACAAGCTTCTATATGGCTTCCAAGTAGAACCACTTCCACTCCCAACAGGGGATGATTTCAAAGATAGAGTTTGTCTATAGAACAACCCTCACAGTAATGTCAACGTGATACAAATGTTCAACAATATGAACATTAATGTTCAACAAATGTTCAGATTGGGGCTGGCATGATGATGACAACAGGGGTTACTAGAACCTATAGTACCGAAGAAGGAATTTCCTCCATGTGTCTTGGTTTATCAACCATCATTAGAGGAACTCATAAGGCTCTGCCAACTCCGATTGAAGCGAAGGTTAGAAAGTACAAAGACTATTTAGGTGGATTCCATTTTCCCTTTTGTGGCTTTCCCAAACCATTCTATGATCATGTGGACAAGAAGATAAATCCATGGATGGATATCTTCTTCCAATATAGTTACTCTTGGCCGAGGACTCCTAACATCATGTGCAACTGATCGTTGAGAAGACTACAGTTGTTACCAAGGTTTCTGAGGGAAGTGACTCTGAGGACTCATTCAATCTTCAGACACTGAGGTTAACACTCTACATAATCCACTTAGGAACTACATCATTGGACCCATCCACTCTAATCAAGGCTGTTGATGAGCCCCTCCTCAATTAGAGTGCTATACCAGTTCCACTTGAAAAAATCCAACCCAACCCATATATTTATACCATCTCTTCTTCTTTTGGTGTTCCTACTTTTCCTAATAATAATGTAATCGAGACCTCTTTTGATGAGGTTCTCAATCTTGTTTTTCTCGGGAATGAAATAAAAGAAGATTTTGAGTATCTTTCTCTTCCTTACATTAATTGTATTGATTCTAATCAAACTCTTGATGATGATGATTTTTCAAATGAACGATTATTAACTGATTTTAATAAGGTTAATAATAAACAACATAACTACGTTCAAATTAATGAAGATGAAATTGTTGTTATCAATCTCGATTCTAGTAGCCAACTGCGTGAGATTCGAATAGGTACCACCCTTGATGAGCATAAGTGCGCACAAATCGAAGAACTATTAAAGGAATTTGTGGACGTCTTCTCATGGTTCAATAATGACATGCCTGGAATCGATCTCGAAATAGCTCAGTGAGAGATTTCAACTCTCTCAGAATGTAAATCGATCATACATAAACTGTGAAAGCTCCCATCGAATGGTCGCTCAAGGTTAAAAAGGATGTGGTCAAACAGTTGAACTTAAGCTTCATTCGAGTGATCGAATATCCCATATGGCTATCCAATATTGTACCCGTATGAAAATCAAGAGAAAAAGTCTACATATGCATTGACTACCAGGATTTGAACAAAGCCTCTTCGAAAGATGATTACCCACTAACCAATATCGACATGATCGTAGACAACACGACTAATCACGCTCTCAAGTTATTTGTTGATGGGTTTTTCCAGATATAATCAAATCAAGATGCACTCAAGAAAAAACTGCATTCATCACCCCTTGGGGAACCTTCTGTTACACAATTATTCCATTCGGTCTAAAAAATGCAAGGGCTACCTACCAAAGGGCTTTCGTTACTATCTTGCATGATTTGATACACAAATAGGTCAAGGTATACGCGGATGATATGATCATTAAGTATAATACTTGGTAAGGTAATGTTCTCTCTCTCTGGTAGTTCTTCGAACAACTACGGTGATACCAGATGCGATTTAGCCCACAAAAATATGTCTTCGGCATCACCAAAGGAAATGTTTTGGGATTCATGGTTGGATAGAAGGGGATTAAAACAGATCTTGCCAAACTAATAGCCATACTCAAAATGCCCCAACCCCAAACGGAGAAGGAAGTGTGGGGATTCTTGGGAAAATTACAATATATCACTTGGTTCATCATCCAGTTGACTTCTATTTATGAACCCATCTTCAAACTCCTTCAAAAGGATTCAACCAAAGTCTAAAATAAGGCTTGTCATGATGCTTTTGACCGAATCAAGTTGTACTTTACCTGATCTCTAGTTGTCATTCCGTCGTAGCCTAGTCTCCATATACTCATATACTTGACCGTAACAGATACCGTAGTTAGGGCTTTTTTTGCCGAATACCTTAAAGAATCTCGCAAAGAGAGGGTCATTTACTACAGTTGCAAATTGGCTGAGTATAAAGTCAACTACACTACTTTGGAGAAAGCACGTGTCGCCCTTATCTGGGTCACTCAGAAATTATGGCACTACATGCTCGCTTTGCTTATTATACTTTGTATCCCGAATGGATCCGATCAAATACCTACATGAGGAACCTTCCTTGTCTAGATGAATGGCCTGATGGTTAATGTTTCTAGATGAATTTGATATCCTGTATATCACACAAAAATCCATGAAAGGGAGAGACATATTCGACTACCTTGCTGAAGAACCTAACATTTGGATTTCTAAATTCTCGGATGAATATATCCTTTTCACCTCTCAGGAAGACCTACAGTGGCAAATATTCTTTGACGGTGCTGCCAATAAAAAAGGACATGACATTGGGATACTCTTGATCGCCCCAGATAACTCCCGCACTCCCATTGACATCAAGCTAGATTTTCTCTTCACTAACAACATGACCGAATACGAGGCATGCACAGTAGGACTCAACTTCGCTCTTAAAAAAAGGTATCCAATGCCTAGAGTTCTATGAGGACTCTGTCCTTATCATCGATCAGGTCCTTAGAAGATGGAAAGTCAAAGACTAAAAGCTGTTACCCGTCCACGCCCACCTAGAAGAGATGGCCTCCCAGTTCTGAGATATCACCTTCCATTACTTGCCCCGAGAAAGGAATAGCTTGGGTGATGCCCTTACTAACTTAGCCTCCATGGTTGACATTCTCAAGGGAGTAACGATGGCCCCTTTCCTAGTCTAAAAACAAGCTAAATCGACCCACTACTACCATATTGAGCTCCTCACAGAAGAGGATTCCGATATGATCGAATGATGGTACTGCAACATTTGGTGACTCCTCAAGCACGATAGGTACCCCCAAGATGCCAACAAGAAAGACTGAATGACCCTCCGCAAATTGGCTACCTAGTACACTATCTGTGATAAAACACTGTTCAAGAAAAACTTTGATGGAACCCACTTACACTGCATCGCAGGGGATCACATTGATGAAATAATACAGAAGATCCACAGTGAGGAACGCGTACCCCACATGAATGGTCATATGTTGGCCAAGAAGATTATCCGATAGGGTTATTAATAGACTACCATGGTTTAGGATTGCACCACCTAGGTCTAGAGATGCCTTAAATGCCAATAGGTTTCCAATATCCAGCACTTACCTCCGCGAGAGTCTTACGATATGACTTATCCCTGGCCGTTCTCCACATAGGGCATCGATATCATAGGGAAAGTCACACCTAAATCCTCCACTCATCATGATTTCATCATATTTTCCATTTATCACTTCACCAAATGGGTTGAAGCCGAGTCATTCACAATACTAAATTCCAAAAAGCTATCCAAATTTATCCAAAATATTGTCATCTTCCGATACAGGGTTTCGCATGAGCTAGTGTCAGATTACGGGTTATATTTCGAGGAAAAATTCACAGAATTGGACGAAGAGTATGGGATTAAGAGACACAAATCTTCTACCTACCGAAAACAAACCAACGATGCAGTTGAAATTGATAATAAGAACCACACAGCAACCACCAGGAAGATGATCGAGAGTTATCAAGATTGAGCCAATCGGATCCTTTACACCCTTTAGGGCTACCGTACTTTAGTTCGAGCATCTATTGGGGATACCTCTTACTCTCTGGTATAGGGCATGGAACCCGTTGAACTAGAAATACCTTCATTACGTGTTATGCTTGAGATAAAAGTCAACGAGGAATATTGGCATCAAAGCCATTTTGATGAGTTATCATTCTTAGGCATCAAAGCCATTTTGATAAGTTGTCATTCTTAGATGAAAGGAGACTAAAGGCTTTATATCATATATAGGGGTACTATCATCGGATATCAAGATCATTCAATAGGATAGTCAAGGACTGTGGTGTCCGAGAAGGGGACTTATCTCTAAAAGACATCATAGAACCCGTCTAGGAGCCCAGAGGGAAATTCAAGCGAAATAAGATTGGCCCCTACATAGTGAACAAGATCCTTCATGGTGGTTCCTCTATGCTCACTAACCTTGACGGAGAAGAGATGACACGTCCAGTCAACCTGGACAGTCTCAAGAAATTTTACCCCTAGTCCGAAATCTTGGTGCACTACGACTCCTCTCACCCCCCTTATATTCTAACAAACATCTTCATTTACCTCTACTCAGAACTACGTGGGGCCTGATCCTCTAAAAAATATTTTTCTATAAAAAATGAAACTTAGAAAATTTTCAAAACCCTCAAAGGTACGTAGGCAGCTCATACGCTTTACATGGGCATGGTCCAGTTATTTTTCACAAAATGCTATTCTTTTTTTACCTTCGAGAACGAAGGTTCATTTCATGATTTACATGAACAAAAGTATTATGTATATTGTGGACATCCCCCGATCCTCATGGCGAGTGGGCGACTTGAGGGAGGATCCTAGGTCTCCCGCATCCCTCTCGAGAGCGCTTCGGTCGGCGTCATTTGGGTGAGGTGAAAAATGTAGAGAGATAGAGTTGTCAGTCTATTTTACTCAAAAAATACAAAAGAAAGGGAGCCATCCCGAAGGATAGCATCCAAAGACATACTGATGCATACGAAACCAAAATGATTTGAAAAGGTTCTAGAGACTAAGTTACGAAATGGCAAGGTGTTAGCCACCCATTCCGCCCCTTCGGTCTCTCATGGGTTTTTGTTATTTTCTTTTATTTTCCCCGTGATATGTGTGGATGTGTATATATAGTGGAGATAGGAATCATCGACTTGCACCATGGAAGAGGTAAAGTTAGTCATCCATACGAAAGTATAAAAATATTAGAAAATAGGATTTACGTGATTATCCTTACATTGACCGTTATGATGGAACAATAACGCATGTGGAATAATAAGCCACTAAGAACAAATATATGTGTATATATACATAATATAAGAGAGTGGAGTTTAGAGAAAATAGAAAACGAGAGAAAAAGTAAAAATAGGACTGGAGTCTCGGGTTTTGCCTCGAGACACCTACGTAGCCTATAAAGACATCAAAGTCCACGTAGTTCGCATGTAAAATAAGGGGTGGGGTTTATCCCATAAATCCAACCAGGGATTTATCTTATTTGTGTGTGTGTGTGTGTGTATGAAAAGTATTTTGGTTGTGAGAAAAGTGTAAGAAAAGTGTGAGAATTCCCGTTGGGAATTTATGAGCAAACCCTCTTTTTCTTATTTTTTGGATTTTTATTTATATGAAAATAAGATATGTGAAATAATACTAAATAAAAAGTATATTAGGATGTGTGAGATGAGATAATGAAAGTGTAAAGTAATAAAACAAGTTATTGCGAATTTATGAGAATTTAAGGAGAGAGTTGAGGAAATTGGACCTTCTTGAAGATCTTGAGCTTGATCTTGAATGTTGGAGAGCAGACCTTGCACTTGGAATGATGATGGAGAGTGATTAATTCCCTAATTTTGATGAAACGGATGATGAAAAGTGAAGGTTGGAAAGGGATTTGGGTGTGGAAATCACGCTGACTTCGAGAGAGGTTTTTTGGATTTGCTAAGAGTGATATCTATCAGATCTGGGCTCCCCTTGCAAGTGAGGTCAGGCCTCATTTTAATAGGCTCAGGGCATTACCGATCGGCATAGCCCTGTTCTTTCCAATCGGCAGGTACGTTTAGGCACACTGCCGATAGGCAGGGTCTGGACCTACCATTTCGTAGTGTGTTTTAGGACTTTTCAGAAGATCGGTCGTAGATCACAAACCGTTGATCCGAATCATGCACGGGGCAGACCATTGGAAATGTAATTTAGATACCTTCAAAAGTCCTTTGGACCACTCCCGAGTTCGATAGTTGACTTTGGATCAAATGTGGCTCGAAAACATTCATCTGTCCATTGGATGGCGAATCGTCGGACGCAAATGGATCGTTCATCCGCATGGTAAGTCTGAATCGTGCACGGGGCAGACCATTGGAAAGGTTAGGATATGTACTTTGACATTCAAAGAGTTTGATCCGGTTCAGGATTTGACTCCGATTAACCGAGACCTGGAAGCATTCGGTGACCTTTCGGAGTAAAACAGATCGTTCTTTCGTGCTTTAAGTCAGAATCATGCACGAGGTGAATCATTGGAAAGGGGCTTCAGTGCCCTTAGAAGATTTATTCAGTTTCAGTTGAGTTGAAGAGTTTAATTAGGTCAAATAGAGCCCGAGAGCACCCGATGGCCTCTTGATTGAGTCTCGGGGGAAAATAGGTCGTTCGTCCTCATGGTAAGTCAAAATCACGCACGAGATGGATCGTTGGAAAGGGGATTCAGTGCCCTTCAAATATTCATTAAGTCTCGGTTGAGTTGAAGACTTTGACTTTTAGTCAAATGGAGCCTGGGAGTGCCCGATGGCTTCGAGGTTAGTACTCGGGGTATGACCTGGGTTTGTAGTGATGAAGGGAGGTGCTAGGGACCTATGGAGAGATTAGGGGGTAACAAAATGGGGTATTTACAGAGCCCCTCGATGGGTGAGTTTGGAATAAACGATAATCATCGAATAGACATCGCATGATGCTTTTGAGGGAGGATGACCAATTCAGAGGGTCGAGGCCAATTTTGAGGACCTAAGGGAGAGAGGATGACCGATTCAGGGGATCGAGGTCAATTCCGAGGACCTAAGGAAATGAGGATGACCAATTCAGGGGGTCAAAGTTGATTCTGAGGACCTAAGGGATGGTTTGGGGGAAAAGTTTAGGCCAATTCATGAGGAGGTGCTGGGGATGATCGATTCTGCGGGTCAAAACTAATTTCGAAGGCTTAAAGATGAGGGTGACCGATTCTGCGGGTCGAAGCCAATTCTGAGGACTTGAAGATGAAGGTAACCGATTCTACAGGTCGAAGCCAATTCTGAGGGTTTGAAGATGAGGGTGACCGATTCTGTGGGCCGAAGTCAATTTAGAGGCTTAAGTAGAGATGACCAATTCTTCGAGTTGAAGCCAATTCTACGGGCTTATATAGGGATGACCAATTCTGTGGGTCGAAGCCACTTCTGCGGCCTTAAGTATGAGATGACCAATTCTGCGAGTCGAAGCCAATTATGAGGGCTTAAGGTGGGATAACCAATTATACGGGTCGAAAGACAATTCTACGGTCTTAAGTTGAGATGACCAATTCTGCGAGCTTATGTAGGGATGACCAATTCTATGGGTCGAAGCCAATTATACAGACTTATGTAGTGATGACCAATTCTACGGGTCGAAGCCAATTCTAAGGGTTTAAGGTGGGATGACCAATTCTGAGGGCTTAAGTTGAGATGACTAATTCGACGGTCGAAGCCAATTCTACGAGCTTATGTAGGGATGACCAATTATGCGGGTCGAAGCCAATTCTTTGAGCTTATGTAGTGATAACCAATTCTGCGGGTTGAAGCCAATTCTGCGGGCTTAAGTAGAGATGTTCTTGGGGAACTCTTTTGGGAGATTTATCTTATGGTTTTGTTTTGGGCTGGGGAGCCGACTACTGGGGAAATATTTTGCATCCTCTGATTCCACTGGGGAGATTTAGGTGGCCCAGGGTTTGGATGTATTGCTTGGGGAAAATTGAGGCCTTTGGGGCATAGGGGGTAATCTTTAGAGATCCTCCGGGGATGTTATCGGGAGGAGTTTTACTTGGTTTTTGAGAGTTCGGTTGGGTAAATAGGGATTCTTCTTGAGGGAGTACAAAATTTTCTTGGTGAAAATGTTTTAAATCCTTCCTGGGATTTTTAGGAAATTTCTGAGAATTTTTCAAGGCTATTTGGTATTTTTTGGGAATTTTTGTACGAAATTTAAAGGGGGGTGTCGATCATCATGGTTTAGAGGGTGCCATTTGGCAGTGGCACAAACTTTTGGATTGCCTCGAGAAGGTAAGGGGTAACTGTCGATTGGCGGGTGGGGGGTTAATATTGATCGGCATGACCCTTGGCATCCTATAAAAAGGGGGAGAATTCCCCTCATTTTTCATAGCTTCTTGATTTCTTTCTTTATGCGATTTTCCTCTACAAATTGTTCTAGTATTTCGATCTCTAAGAAATGGCTGCATTTGTGAGCACTGCAGTGCATAGGGAATGGTTGACTATTGATGACTGGGCGAATGTGGAGTGGAGGGCCAGGGTGCCTCTTGCTTTGGGGAGTGAGAACTCCTTTGACTCATTTGAGCCATTTGCGGATGAGCAAACTTTACTATGGGATCCGTCGCATCATCGGTCTTTTAAGGTGGTGAGCCCCGACGGTTATGTAAGCAACCTAACTTTTGGCATTCTTCTATTTTTGGTGATTTTTCCTTCCTTCTTGGAATTTTGACAAGGTTTTTTTCTTTTAACAGTCTGATATCTCTTTAAAGAACATGAGTTCCCGTGGGAAGATGAGGCTTAAGGATGTCTAGAAGCATCTTCCACCTGTGGTGCATTGGGTGGTATCATCAGCGGGTTTTGGGAGGTTGGCATCTGGTCTGTATGAGACACCTCGGTCGATAACGGTTTTATGCGCTTTGGGGAAAGATGGTGGGATACTACCCACACCATCCATTTCGATTTTGGGGAGATGACCGTGACTCCCATAGACGTGCAACATCTACTAGGGCTGGATTACGATGGGGAGCAAATAGAGGTGGGTCGTTCTCTGCAGGTGAGGTTGGAGGCAGTGAGGGCGGCGCTCAGCGATGTAGGGAGGATAGTTTCTGGGGATTCCATCCGGCTGTCCTTGCTGAAGGATGTCTTGCTTGGAGGTTTCATGGTGGCATCGAGTGGTGACATCGTCCATTTATGGTTCTTGCCGTATTTAAGGATGTTTTCGAACATCCCTATCTATAATGGGGGGAGTCTGACTTTGGCGATCCTCTATTTTTCTTTAGATGCATTCAGCCGGTGCTTCCGATAAAATTTTACTGGAGCCACGTATCTCCTTGAGGTATTCTTTAATTTGCGTATTTTCTTTTCATGCATTCGCATTTTTTCTTATGCGTCTCTTTTTGATTGTGAATTCTTGTCTTTGGAAGACGTGGTTATATGAGGTGATTGGGTGAAATAATCCGTTGATTGCCTTGAAGGATGAGACTATTGGGGACTTTTATTGATTGTATCGATGGCGGAAGGCGAATTAGCAGTCGAAGGGATCTCTCTCTCTGGAGGCGGTGCGTCAAGTCGTGAATGGCGTGACTAGTGGTGGGGTAAGACTCTTTCCTTTTCAGCCTTGGTTTTTGCACATTCTGGTTCTTTATTGACTTATGTTCACTGGGGATTTTTAGGTGACTTTTTACCTTTGGGGGACATCCATTCAGGATACGGGGGCGACCAGCGTGAATGCGCAGATGAGGCATTTGCTAGTGCATGAGTTCGGACATTCTTGGTATCTGGGGGATCGGGTGGTTCGACAGATTGTGGAGGATGAGGTGGTGGTTCCACCTGTGCAACCTCTTATGTCTATGAGGTGGGAGCGACTGCTGTCGGAGGATGTGAGGATCACAGCTATGATCGGCGAGTCCTACTTATTTTACACTGATACGGCTGTGTCGTATGACTATATGGACTTTTTGATGAGCTGGTTGATGGCCCCCAACATATATGATTCCTTTCCTTTCTCTCCTGCGAGTTCAAGTCGGGTGGTGGGGTCTTCCCACAGCGGCGGTGGTCCATCGGCGTCTGCAGCAGTGGCGACTTCAGAGGTTCCCTTTGTTCGATTGCATACCCCTTCGTACAACATCTGGCAGGATAATGGAGGGATGGTGCCTATGTTACACTTTCCTCACACGATGGATCCAGAGGAGTTGGGTTTTATAGAGGAGGTTCTTCATCATGCGGTATACCTTTCTGTTCTTTTCTTTCTTTCTTTCTTTTCTGTTTTGATCCCTCTTTGGTACTGATTTTGACTTTTATTTGCATCAAGTCCGTGTGTCGACCACTTGGCTGAGGTACATTAGAGACATGGACATCTTCAGCGACTTACCATATTCGGGATGCGATCCCGGTTCCTTCTTGCTTGGTGTCGTCTGCTTCGTCCGAGGAGGACTCTGGCTCAGGTAGTGGTGGTGCATCATCTCATCGTAGGGGAAAGAGAGCGCGTTGTAGGGGTGGAAGCTCTTAGAGAGAGGGGTGAAGGGTAGGTGAGAGAGAGAGAAAATATGGGTTCGGGCTGAGTCCTGTTTGTTTTTTTCTTTTCTTTTATTTCCTGCAACATTTGATGTAACACGGAAGAATATATATACAATGCAATGGATTTTTTTATTATCTTTTGTTAATGGTGAGTGAATGCATGAACATGTGCTTTTTACTTTGCTGTTGAGACCGTAAAAAGAGACATTTTTAGGATTTTTTTAAGGAAAGATATAAAAATGGGAAATTATATAGGGGTGGAAGAGATTTTTTTTTTAAATTCTGTTGAGAATATCAATTTTATTTTTATTGGGTTTTTTCTGATTTTGATAAAAAAGGAAAAAGGAAAATTTCCAAAAATGGGGGGTTTTCGATCGGCAAGCCCCTTGCCCTGCCTATCGGCAGTCAAGTCCAGTCCTATTAATTCAAAGCTTTTGATTAGTGCCCTCTTCAGCTTCTTATACCTTGTGGGGTAGGATTCACTCTGATTTCTATAGGAGTTATGTCTTTTATGAGGGTTCTCAAGTATAAAAAGGGGTAGGGGTGGAGTGTTTTCTTCACACCTTCACATTCTCACTTACTTGCCTACTATCTCTTAGTCCTGCAAGATGTCTCTCCCTGGTAGAATTGAGTTTGTTAACTACCTCGAAGCTTTGGAAGCGATGTGCTCTTATAATATTGACTATGATGCTTTCAACATGCGTCGAGTCTCTTTGTGGAGCAATCGGTCCATTGAGTGGAACATGCTGATGGCGGCGGTACAATTTTGGTACCCCGAAGACCATGTATTCCGCTTTGGGTTGGATGAAGTTTTTCCTACCTATGAGGAATTTTTGTGCCATGCTGGGGATAAATCCCAGTGTTGCTACAGCTTTACCCGAATTTTTCCGTTCTCCCAGGGACTTGCTAGTCGGGCTTCTTTGTATTTTTCCTTCGATGACTAGATCATTGGTTGCTGGAGGAATGATCTCCCTCCCGGCGGTGTTGTAGTCCGTGCATTTGCGAGAAGTAGGTGATGATGGTTATGCTGGAGCCGTTTCTCTAGGCCTAGATTTAAAATTATTGCTGGTGACTGGGGAACTGCTGGTGGATCTTCAACTTGCAGCCATTACTTCATGGATGTCATACCATCGTAATCCTACGGCGGTGATACTGGCAGAAGCCCTAAATGGTCTGGATGCCTAGTGATAAGGTTGTTTTGACTTCCTACGGGGTAGCCCGGTGATGCTGTTCATGTGGTTGTCTGAAATACTCTACCTGGTGACTCTTCCAGAATATCCTTTACCAGTTGTACCTAACTTCTTTTCACATCACTTTTTTAGCGTTAACCTGGATATTGAGAGCTGGGAGAATTGGATTGTGGAGCATGGGGCTCGGAATCTGTATTGGTCAGTGCATTAGTGGGGACAGTTGCTGCCTGTACTAGAGCTAGGAGAATACCCATATGTGCGGCTGGTTGGTCTCAGCCAGACCTCTTTTTATTTCTCTTGGCGGCTTCTGTGCTAATTTGGCTGGGCACAGGTCATGCCACCTCGGACACTAAATTTCTTTTTGGTATAGGATTTTACCGATCGTTTACGCCTGTGGCTTGGCTCTCTGTGGGAGAATCGGCGTCCATCCACCCGTCCTTCTCAGTCTGTTGGGAGAGTTTGGCCTATCCCTGGGGATTATATGAAGTGGTTGTGGAGGAGAGTAGTTAGCAAGATGTTGGCAGTGGAGATTGGATAAAAGTGGTTTGTCTCTTTTAACACCATGGAAGGAGGTGTTGTGGTTTTTTCGAAGCTGGTTGGAGCTTATCGATCCATAGAGTGTTTGTGACACTCTGTTCAGGCAGGGAAAACTTGGGGACCCCAGGATGTAAATAATGATGATAGAGCGGTAATCATCTGGTAGCTGTGGATAGGACTCCTGGAGAGTTTATTGTGTAATGGGGGATAAATGTGGGGATTTTATTTGGCTTTTTAGGAGGGTAGGGGAAGGGAGTTATCCAATCCTTTTCTTATATAATCTGTACTGTGATTTCTTATTAGTGAAATAAACAAGTTTTTGATCATCCGATTGTGCCTTTCGATGAATTTTGTATTATTTGAATTATCTATATCGATCGCTAAGGCATACATAATCCTTTTGTTCAAATATATGTTAGAATGAACTGTTGTTCTCATAGGTAAGAAAAGAATAGTATTTTGTGAAAAATAAAGGTTCGTGCTCATGTAAGGTGTATGAGATGCCTACGTACCTTTGGGGTTTTGAAATTTTAAATTTTATTTTAAAATGGTTATTTGCAGAGGATCGGGCCCACGTAGTTCTGGGCAGGGGGGAATGAAGAGTTTTTTTTGGAATGGAAGGGAGATGAGAAGAGTCATAGCGCGCCGAGATTTCGGACTAGGGGTAGAATTTCTTGAGATGGTCCAGGTTGACTGGATGAGCCATCTCTTCCTCATCTAAGTAAGTGAGCATGGTGGCACCGCCAAATAAGATCTTCTTAACAATGTAGGGTCCGCTCCAATTAGGCTTGAATTTCCCTTTGGGGTCCCAGATCGTTTCCATGATCTCTTTGAGCGATAGGATACCTTATTGGACACTGCGGTCCTTGACTCTCTTACTGAATGAATTCCCTATTAGGCGATTGTACCCTTGTATGTGGTATAGTGATTTTAGTCTCCTTTCATCTAGGAGGGTCAGCTCTTCAAGACGGCTTTGTCCCTTGTCTTCTTCGCTGGCCTTGCTTTTAAGCATGAGTGCAATGAGGGTATTTCAAGCTCCACGGGTAAAATAGAGAGTAAGGGGTAGCCCTTGTAGAGGTTCGAATTGATTTTTGGTAGCCCCAGAGGGCGTACGGGATCCAGTCGGCCTAATCTCGACAGCTTTCGATCATTTTGCTGATGATGTCATTGAGGTTCTTGTTAGTGAATTCAACTGCACTATTGGTTTGAGGTTGGTAGGGAGAAGATTTGTCTCTCTGAATCCCATAATCGTTGACCACTTTTGTAACTTCTGCCTTAAAATGTAAACCGTTATCTAACACCAGCTCGTGCGGGACCCCATATCGACAGATGATATTTTTTTGATGAATTTAGCCACTTTCTTTGCATTCAGCACTGCGTATGACTCAGCTTCGACCCATTTGGTGAAGTAATCAGTGGAAACTAGGATGAACTCATGCCCATTAGAATCCTTTGGTGTAACCTTCCCTATGATGCCGATGCCCCAGGTGGAGAACGAACAGGGGAGGTCATGTTGTATAATTCACGTGGAGGCAAATGCTGAAGGTTAGAGAACTGTTGGCATTTGAGGCATCTCTGGACATAGGCGGTGCAATCCTGGGTCATGGTGGTCCAGTAGTAGCCTTATCGGATGATATTTTTGGAAATCATGAGACCGTTCATGTGGGGTCCAAATTCCTCATTATGGATCTTTTGCATTATCTTTTCAATGTCCTCCCCTGCGATGCAGTACATATGAGTTCCATCAAAGTTCCTTTTGAGCAGTGTTTTGTGACAGATGATGTACTGGGCGGCGATTCTTCGAAGGGTTGCTCGATCTTTCATGTTGGAACCCTCGGGAGACCTACCATGCTTAATGAGGGGCCAGATATCATAGTACCAACAATTGGCTAGCTCCGGATCTTCTGTAGTGACGAGCTCAATGTGGCAGCAGTGGGTTGGTTTGTCTTGCTTTTAAACTAGGAAGGGGGTCATAGGTATTCCTTTAGGCATGTCGACCATGGAGGCCAAGGTAGAGAGAGAATCATCTAGGTTATTCTTTGCTCAAGGTAGGTAATGGACGGTGATATCTTGGAATTAGGAGGCTAGTTCTTCTAAGTGGGCATGGAAGGGTTGGAGTTTCTCATCCTTGACTCTCCACTTTCTGAGCACTTGACCGATGATGGGGGAGGAATCCCCATAGATGTCCAAACATTGAATACCTTTCCGGAGAGCAACTTTGAGGCCTACTGTGCATGCCTCGTATTCAGTCATGTTGTTGGTGCAAGGGAAATCCAACTTGATGGCGATGGGAGTGTGGGAGTCATTTGGGGCGATCAAAAGTATCCCAATGCCATATCCCTTCTTGTTGGCAGTGTCGTAAAAGAACATTTTCCATCAAAGGTTGTTTTGAGCAGTGAAAATGATGTTTTCATCTGGGAATTCGGAGATCTAGACATTAGCTTCTTATATGGGGTAATCATCGAGGTAGTCAGAGATGGTTCTTCCTTTCATGGATTTCAGCACAATGTACACGATATCAAACTCGGCTAGGAGCATAAACCATCGGTCCATTCGGCCGGATAAGGAGGGTTTCTCAAGAAGGTATTTGATGGGGTTTATTCAGGATACAAGTTTGATGGGGAAGGCGAGCATGTAGTGCCACAACTTTTAGGTGACCCAAATAAGCGCGACACATGCCTTTTTAAAGTAGTGTAGTTGACCTCGTAGTTGGCCAATTTGTGATTGTAATAATAGATGGATCTTTTTTTGCGGGAATTTTCAAGGTATTGGGCTAGCAAAGCCCCAGTTGCAGTGTCGGTTATGGTTATGTATAAGAGTAAGGGGAGACCAGGCTGTGGTGGCATAAGTACCGGGGGTTGGGTCAGATATTTTTTTATTCAATCAAAAGATTCTTGGCAGTCCTTGTTCCAAACCTTAGTTAAATAATTTCAGAGGAGTTTGAAGATAGGTTCATAAATGAAGGTTAGTTGGCTGATAAATCGGCTGATGTATTGCAATTTCCCAAGGAAACCTTGGACCTCTTTCTTTGTTCGAGGAGGTGGCATTTCAAGTATGGCTTTCATCTTGGCAGGATATGCTTCTATCCCTGTCTCACTGACAATGAATCCCAAGAGTTTTCCCTTTGTAATGCCGAAGATGCATTTTTGCGAATTGAGTCTCATCTGATACTGTCGTAGTTGTTCGAAGAACTTTCGGAGAGCAGGAACATGACCTTCTCTAGTTTTGGACTTGATAATCATATCATCCACATAGACTTTAACTTCTTTATGAATCAGATCATGCAGGATGGTTGTGGCAGCCCTCTGGTAAGTAGCCTCAGCGTTCTTGAGACCAAATGGCATAACAGTGTAATAAAAGGTTCCCCATGGGGTGATGGATGAGGTTTTTTCTTGGTGGTCTGGGTTCATTTTAATTTGGTTGTATCCGGCAAACCCGTCGATGAATGACTTGAGAGCATGACTGGTTGTGTTATCCATGATCATGTCGATATTGGGTAATGGATAATCATCCTTTAGAGAGGCTTTGATCAAGTCTAGGTAGTCTACACACATCTGAACTTTTCCTCCTAATTTCGGGCACAGGCACTATGTTGGATAGGCATGTGGGATATTAGATCACCCGAATGAAACCTACGTTCAACTGTTTGACCACCTCTTCTTTAACCTTGAGCGACTATTCGGTGCAAAGCTTTCTCAACTTTTGTTTGACCGACTTCTCATCTGGGAGAGTGGGAATCTCGTGCTGAGTTATTTCAGGATCAATTCTAGACATATCGTCGTAGGCCCATGTGAATACATACATAAATTCCTTTAGCAATTCTTTGAATTATGCATGCTCATGCTCGTCGAGGGTAGCCCCTATCCTAATCTCGCACAGTTGGATACTAGAACCGAGGTTAACAACAACAGTCTCTTCTTCATTAACTTGAATGCAGTTATGTTGTTTATTATTAACCTTATTTAGATTAGTTAAGAATTATTCATTTGCAAAATCATCATCATCAAAAGTTTGATTAGAATCTAAACAGTTAATGTAAGGCACAACAAGATACTCAAAATCTTCATTTATTTCATTGATGGGAAAAACAGCATTGAGAACCTCGTCAAATGAGGACTCGATTACATTTGAGCAAGGATGGACAACAGAAGAAGAAATGGGATAAATATTAGGTATAGGGGAGGTTTTAGCAGGTAGAACTGGTGCAACATACCAGTTGAGGAGAGGTGTATTAGCAGCTTTAATCAGGTGGGATGGATCCAGTGATGTAGTTCCTCAATGAACCATGCAGAGTGTCAGCCCCAGTGTTTGTAAGTTGAAGGAATCTTCGGAGTCACTTTCATCAGTCTATTTAATATCTTTGATGAGTGGTTGTACTTGATGTTAGGAACCTTCGGCCCATGGGTAGCTGTCTTGGAAAAAGATCTCCATTCCAGGTTTCATCTTCTTGTCTATATGGTCATGCCATGGTTTCAAAAAATTGCAAAAGGAGAAGTCCTCAAGGAGTCACCTGGGATAGTTTGGACGCGATCTAGTCTTATCTTTGATCGAGACTGGCGGATCATTATGACCTCTTGTTCTGATGGTTGATACCCCAAACCACAAGGAGGGAAATGCTTCTTTAGTTCAATGGGATCAAGTATCCATTGCTTTCTTTGCCCTAGACCCAGTCCAAGCATGAAGTGAATGTTTCTGAATATCTAAATCACATTGACGTTGCTATGAGGGTCGTATTCTGGACAAACACTTTCTTTGAAGTTGTCCCCTACAGGGAGTAGAAGTGGTTCAACTCGGAATCTTAATAGGAGCATATCATTTGACCTGTGTTGTATCTCAAGGATTGGACTGCTGGTACTTGCACCATCGAAATTATTATCGTCGCCCAAGATGGTAATGACCTGTCTATCGGCGAAGAACTTTAATTTCTGATGGATTGAGGAAGACACTCCCTTTATACTGTGGATACAATATCTTCCTAGCAATAGGTTGAAACAGGATGGGATGTCAATAACTTGGAATTTGACGACTGGGTTTATAGGGCCAGCCCCTATTACAAGCTTTATGGATCCCATCATATCCCGGTGGGAATTATAGTAGGCATGCACAACAGCGGAGGTTGGAGCGAGGTCCCTTTCTTTCAGGACTAAACATTTAAAGGTTCTCAATGGGTAGACATTCAAGGGGGATCTATTATCGACAAGTGAGAGTGGTACAACCTTACCCATAGCTTCGATGGAGATTTTGAGTGCATGATTGTGGTTTGGCCCAATCTTGGGCATTTCTTCTTTGGAAAAGGATAGCATTCGAGTAGAGGTCAAGGATCCGACCAGGTTTACCGCTTCTTCTGGTGTGGTAAAAGGAGGAACTATGGGTCCAGTGAGCAACTTGATCAAAGAATTTCTGTGTAGCTGAGAAGACATGAAAATTCCCCATAGAGTGATGTTAGCTTAAGTTTTCTTTAGTTGATCGAGGATCTTTCTCTCCTCGAGGGTCATCTCTAGCATAAGAAGGTTTTCCACGCCCTTCCCCTTATCATTGGCTAGTAGTGAGCTTGGGATCTGGTACTGCCTCCCTGATCTGGTTATGTGATTCACTGAAGAAGGGAAAAACATGAATCTCATATCCTTATCAACCTTGGGTTGTTCTCCCACCTTATTTATTTCTCCAAGGAGTTCTTTAAATGATATCATTCCACACATGTCAGCTATAGAGCCAGTTTTCTTGAAAGCTTATTTTTCAATCGAATCTCTGAATTCTCCCCCCCCCCATCCGGTGGCAACAATTCTGTCTTTCCATGTAAAGTCGATGCATTCTATAACTTCAACGGCTTCTTCATACAGGTCATCCCACTATGTGGGGATGTGTAAGGGTGAAAGGACCAGGCGCCCTTGTAGCTTCAAATTATCGAATAACTTGGTGATGCTGCAAATGTTATTGGTTTGCCTAAATAATTCTGCCATAATCTGGACGACATCTTCTAAGGCTAACTTCATCGGTTGGTACTACCTAACTGTCTGACTCTCATGCGCATTTTGCGATTCTAAGAACAATGTGCTAAACCTCTGGCAATCAATGACCATCAGTGAGGGTAATTTTAGCTCGAACTCTAGGAGTTGGTTTAACACTTCTGACAATTCCATGCTTCCATTTTCAGAATGGGTACGGACAACGATGCATGCTATGGTAAGGACTGACAGTGCCTGATCAGCGAGGCTAGTAAGGTGTAGGGGGAAATATAGGCAAATTTGGAGAGGTTTAGGGAATTATATGGATGTGATTTGAGTTGAAGGATCGAATTCTGGGTTCTCTTCTAGAAAGATGCCATTGGCATGATTTGGGAGTGGTTTGCGAGTAGTGTTTGTCTTAGGATTGGCTGGTGGGGCGATGGTACCCCGATCAATTAGACCTTAGATTATGTTTTGGAGGTGGAAGCATTGGTCGGTGGTATGACCAGTAGTTTATTGAAAGGCGAATGGGCATCTGCCTTGAAGTTTATTGGGAGTGGATTTGGCAATGGACGGGGATCCAAATATTTGATAAGGTTGCGGCTTAGCAGGGCTTGATAGACTTTGGAGAGAGGAGAATGTAGCTCGGTGTATTCCTTTTGGATTGGGACTGGGGGACTTTCTGGCACCCATGATGTGGTTGGTTGAGAGATATTTTTGATGGTTGAGACTTTAGCATTGGCAGGTTTGTCATATTTTTCGGGGGTGAACTGTCTGGACACCTTCTTCGGTTTGATTCTATTTTAGCAAGACCTTCCTTGATTTCTACTTCTGCTTCTCTGAGAGCTTGGAAGTGGGGATAGTATTTTCCTCCCATCATTTCTCGGACATGGGATAAGAAGTTCTTCTTCACTATGCTGACTTGTTCTTCCTCGGAAGGCCGATTGGTCATGGTTGCTGCTTTTTCCCTCCATCGGGATATGAAGTTACTGACTGATTCTCCAGGGTTCTATTTGAGTAGCTCTAAATCACGGAAGGTGACCTCAAGATCTTCTTATATTTGTAATGTGACATGAATTCCCGAGATACATCCTTCCAGCTACGAATTTTGGACTCTTCGAGAGAAAAAAACCATCGGAGGGCGCTATCCTTTAAAGTTTTCTGAAACAATTGGGCCATCACTTCTTCAGAAGCCCCTAGTAGAGTCATGGAACGGTGATAACTTCGAAAATGAATAATCAGGGGTCCACTTCCTCCGAATTTCTTGATATTTGGCATCTTGAACTTCTCGAGTAACCTTGCTTTAGGATAAGGAGACATGTGGGTGTAGTCCATGTAATTTCCTGAGATTCTGACTTGGTCAAAATTCTTAGTGAGCATCTTGAGGTATTCTTTGACTTTTTTCAGTTCTTCTTCATTCGGATCAATGATCATAGGCAAGTTAGCCCCAATATGGGCAAGGTTCGGCATAGGAGGCTGGGCAGGCGACGACCCATTAACCGGAGGGGCACGTGGAGTGTGCTGATACTCTTCGGGAACCCAGATAGGCTCAGGTGGATCCATAGAATGAGGGAATAGGGCCTCAAGTTCTTGAGGAATGGGAACCTGGTTTCGTTGCATCTCTCGGACCTCAGTTTAGATTTTGTCAATCTTGGACACAAGCTGAGCTAGGACTGCCGTCAGATTCAGCTGCATAACGGGTACTTGATCTGTGTTCTCCATGGAAAGCGGATGGATTCCGGACTCAGAAGGAGTAATAGGGGAACAGATGAAACTCAGGGGTGATTTGACTAAAGATCAAAGCCAATAAGGAGCCAAGCCAAGGGTTTGCGATCGACCTGAGAAGGCGTAAAAATGGGATTTATTTTGAGGAAAAAAATGATGAAAATATTTTTGACATTTTTTCTTTTTTTCTTTTTGAGATTGGAAGAAAAAATATTTTTGGCTTTTTGATAAAGAGAGGAGAAATTTTTTTATAGATTTTTTTGATAAAGAAAGGAGAGACGGTCTCAGCATGATTATTATAAATAATATGTTTTCACTTGTATTAATTCTCCTAAATGCAAAATGAAATGCCTGACGGGACCCGAGCCTGGAAAAATTGGGTTTGTAATATATGCAAAGCTATGGTTGGACTTATGACCAGGCTCACGGACAGGGTCCCATTGTAAAAATGCGCAAAAATTCGAGCGACAGGCCCACCCAAAATTTCGACAGAGTTTCGAGTAGAAACGGACAATCTAACATGTGTATCCTAGGCTTGACACCTATATGCGGGTATGCAGTTAGTTGGGTGAATCGAAAAGGTTTCCCCCTTTGACGTGACTTCCACGATATACGTCTTACTCTT
Organism: Sambucus nigra; assembly: GCA_949130495.1. Taxonomy (NCBI): domain Eukaryota; kingdom Viridiplantae; phylum Streptophyta; class Magnoliopsida; order Dipsacales; family Adoxaceae; genus Sambucus; species Sambucus nigra. The sequence continues at coordinate 468,296,637 of OX422215.1, read as the reverse complement.
ACGGGGAATCGGTACGTGTGGACAAGCCATTTGATATACCTGAGTGTACGTGAATTGTCTCACTATATACCTCGTGGGGATGGTACGTGTGACAGCGAATTCAATATACTCGACATATGTGAACTATTTCCCTGCGATATACCTCCCGTCATGACTTCGCTCGAGCGGTACGATGCGGGGGAACCGTTCGATATACGTCGAAGGTACTTAGCCAATGGAAGGTGAGAGTCATATCGCTTAGGCTAACTGCGCCCTGTCGGACCAGCGCCCATCACGAAGTGACCCTCTAGTTACTTGGTAAAATTTGGTAAATCACAATTCTCTTTGGTGATGTCGTGTGAATCATGCATGATTCTCTTATTAGTGTCTTATGAGAATTTATTTCTTGATTATGCCAAACAAGGAGCAAATTACAAGTACCAATGGTTCACCAAGTATGGATACGTGATGCGTGAAACATGTGGATATATGTGATCTTAGGTGCACGTGGTGTGAAGTGTACATGGAGAATTTTCTACAAGTGTGTGAATAGAAGCATAAGTATGGGAGATACATGAAAAAGGGGAACACGCAAAAATGGGAAAAATATAAACAAACATAACATCCATGTAAATAGAGTCTAGCCCTCAAAAGAAAGTCCCCAGTGGAGTCTCCACTGTGGCCATCCCCCGATCCTCGCGGCGGGCGGGCGGCGTGAGGGTCCCTCTCGGGAGAGCTTCGGCCGGCGTCATTTGGGTGAGGTGAAAAATGTAGAGAGATAGAATCGCCAGTCTATTTTACTCAAAACAGACAAAAGAAAGGGAGCCATCCCGAAGGACCGCATCCAAAGACATACTGATGCATACGAAACCAAAATGATTCGAAAAGGGTCCGGAGGCTGAGTTACGAAATGGGAAGGTGTTAGACAGCCATTCCGCCCCTTCGGTCTCTCATGGTTTTTTGTTATTTTCCTTTATTTTCCCCCTGATATGTCTGCATGTGTATATATAGTGGAGATAGTAATCATCGACTTGAACCATGGCAGAGGTAAAGCGAGTCATCCGTACGAAGGTATAAAAATATTAGAAAATAGGATTTACACGATTATTCCTTACGTTGACCATTATGATGGAACGATAACGCGTGTGGAATAATAAGCCACTAAGAGCAAATATATGTATATATATAATAAAATAGAGTGGAGTTTAGAGAAAATAGAAAATGAGAGAAAAAGTAAAAATAGGACTCGAGTCTCGAGTTTTACCCCGAGACGCCTACGTAGCCTATAGAGGCATCAAAGTCCACGTAGTTCGCATGCAAAACGAGGGGTGGGGTTTATCCCATAAATCCAACTGCTGACTTCTCTTATTTGTGTGTGTGTGTGTGTAGAAAAAGTGTTTTAGTTGTGAGAAAAGTGTGAGAATTCCCATTTGAAATTTATGAGCAATCCTTCTTTTTCTTAGTTTTTGGGTTTTTATTTATATGAAAATAAGAGATGTGCAATAATACTAAATAAAAAGTATATTAGGATGTGTGAGATGAGATAATGAAAGTGCTAAGTAATAAAATATGTTATTGCGAATTTATGGAGTGAGTTGAGAAAATTGGACCTTTTGAAGATTTTGAGTTTGATCTTGAATGTTGGGGAGCAGACCTTGCACTTGGATGATGATGGGGAGTGATTAATTCACCAATTTTGATGAAAAGGATGATGAAAAGTGAAGGTCGTAAAGGGATTTGGGTGTGGAAATCACGCTGACTTCGAGAGAGGTTTTCTGGATTTGTTGAGAGTGAGATCAATCAGATCTGGGCTCCCCTTGAAAGTGAGGTCAGACCTCCTTTTTATAGGCCCAAGGCATTGACGATCGGTATATCCTTGTTCCTTCCAATCGACAAGTGCGTTTAGGCACAGTGCCAATAGGCAGGGTATGGGACCTGCCGTTTGGCAATGTCTTTCAGGCCTTTTCGGAAGATCGGCCGCAGAGCGCAAACTGTTGATCCAAATTGTGCATGGGGTGGACTGTTGGAAAGCTAATTCAGAGACCTTCGAAAGTCCTTTGGACCGCTCTCTGGTTCGAGAGTTGACTTTGGGTCAAATGTGGCTCGGAAACATTCATCGGTCCATTGGACGGGGATTCGTCGGATGCAAACGGATTATTCGTCCGCATGGTAAGTTCGAATCGTGCATGGGGAAGACCATTGAAAAGGTTAGGAAATGTAATTCGACACTCCAAAAATTTTGATCCAGTTCGAGGAGTTGACTTCGGTCAACCAAGCCCTGGAAGCATTCGGTGACCTTTCAGTGTAAAATGAATCGTTCGTCTGTACCGTAAGTCAAAATCGCGCACGGGGCAGACCGTTGGAAAGGGGCTTCAGTGCCCTTCGAAGATTCATTCAGTATCAATCGAGTTGAAGAGTTGAATTAGGTCAAACAGAGCCCGAGAGCACCCGGTGGCCTCCTAATTGAGTCTCAAGGGAAAACTGGTCGTTCTTCCGCATGGTAAGTCAGAATTGCGCACGGGATGGACCGTTGGAAAGGGGTTTCAGGGCCGTTCGAAAATTCATTCAGTCTCGATCGAGTTGATGACTTTGACTTTCGATCAAACGGAGCCTGGGAGTGCTCGATGGCTTCTAGGTCAGTACTCGGGGTATGACCTGGGTTTTGTGACACCCCGACTAATTAAATACCGGGTAGCTACTCCTTTATTAAATTAATTCAAAATGCCAAGTTGGCTCAGCTAATAGCATCACTGTCGAAAACATTTTATTATTACTAACCACCTAGTATTTAAAAAGTAAGTTGCCAAATTTTAATAAAAGTATGATTAACATGCAGTGAAAGATTTAAAGCAAGAATAATATCACCATTCACCATAACGAAAATAATAGAATAACCATCACACGATATAAATAAATCCGGAGGAAAAACTCCTCAAAACAAACTCCACAACTGAAATGAATAACTAAATACTGAATACTGAAATAATACATGCCAAGTCTGAAAAACTGAAATGGAAAAGTCTCTAATAGAATTTGGGCAACATGCCCTACAACTGAAGAATACTGATTATGGAATCCAAATGGTAGAAGCGTCTAAAAGCAAATCCCTGTAGCTTCCACAAACAGCTACAACTCGTCACCTGAATGAGTATCCTACGCATGGTGTCCTTGTGGCTGGGCACCTAAAATGGTTTTACAAAAAATAGATTTGAAAGCAAACGGGTTAGAGCCCAAATGTGGAGATATTTTAAAAACCTGCAAGTGCTTTAAAAACGTTTAAAACATTAAATGCAAAGTACATGTTAGGACGTGCACTCACATGAAATCCTCACCTCACGACTAAATGTGCACTCCTAACGTAAGTACCCATCTAAAATGACACTAACCACTAGCTAAGTGACATCATATCTAGCTAGACTGTCATAGGTTTTACCCTTATTACTCGGTTCCCATTAACATTATAACGATCTCAATTAAATAGGGGCTTAACGTAAATTCAGGTTCTCTTACAAAAGTAATACAACTCGTTATAGATTATCCCTTTTATGTTATTCCATAGTTATACACACGATACCATATGAAAGTTCCCATTTTATTAAGCGTATATTTTCCACAACATAAATATACAATATAAGCACCCCGAGACTAAGCGGCGGTGCACACATACTCTGCTATCCATCCCGGTACATCACGTACATAAGGATCACATATTCCGAATCTCTCAGGAATAGTTCACAGATAACAACATCACAAATAATTGAGGCGAACATAGTCACATCACATGGGTCACGCACATACCTGCGCTCCCACGATCAGCAGACTTATTAACATCCCAACAAGTCCTTCTCTGACCTATGTTCATCGAGGTAACCATTCTAAATCCGGGCAACACAAGGATTAGAGGGCCCTAAGCGAACGCAAACCTCCCGTGATAGCAAGTATGGTAGGTATGTCATACACACAAATCATATATCAATACTAAGTAAACACACGTCTTAGTAATCACCGTAGTTTAATTGTAGTACTTATCGCATTCTCGTACTATCTTATAATTTATACAATTTATATACTCCCGGTTCATAATCATACATGCCATAATTTATTCTCACGTCGTAGTAGGCACTCACGTCTCGACTAAAAATGTCTATTTGATTCGTCCCACAATTATATAATTTATTCCTCGTTATATCCCAAATGTCCCAAGTATACTAATACACCATTAAAGGAATGTTATCTATATCCTCGAACAAGTTTATGGGACTCCAAAAATCAAAACAGGCCAAAAAGGCCTAAACTGCCAGCTCGTTAGAAGTCTCGTTCGAACGAGGCTGTTCGAACGAGATTTCATTCGAACGAACTGGGCTATCTAACGAGATCTCGTTCGAACGAGATTATCGAACGAATATCCCTCTCATTAGAACCCCAAACTGTCAACTCGTTAGAAGCTCGTTCGAACGACCTGGGTAGGTCTTCTAACGAGTGACCAGATTCAAGCCCAGAAATCCTATCTCGTTTTTCCACCAATTTCTACACCTCAAATCTCAACCAAAATTCGTCCAATCAATGTTTTAAGGTCTCCAATCATCCTAAAACATACTAAGGTCATATACTAACATCTTTTAAGGAATTAACACATCCTAAACATCATTAATTCATCAAATCTCTACCCTTTCCCCCAAATTTTCAAGAACATAAACCCTAAAATTTTAAATCCTCAATAAGTCCATTCTAGATCCGTTTTTGTTACATCCAACATATATTAACATCAGAATAATCATCTGCATACTATTCTACATGCAATTTGTCCTCAAAATTCAAGTCCTAAGTCCAATTAAAATGGGTTTTTATTTAACTTCCAAGAACAAATGTAAATCTTTCAATTTATCTAACATGGAAGAAACATTCTCTGAATTAAATAAAATTAAATCACTTGCCTCTAGTGTCTCTGAATTTGGTGTTGGTTTGATGCAGCTTTTTCTGCAGAATTCCTTCTCTCTCTCTCTCTCTCTACAAGCCTTCTTCTCCAAAGGTGGCTAGGGTGGCTAGGGTTTGTTTAGGAGACTTAGAAAACCAAATTTTAAAACTCCCCGTAGTCTTATGGGTCAATATGGTTGGTAGTGGGTTTAGTGGTTAGTTACCCAAATCAGATTATAAATCCTAATTTTCGTCATTATTAAATCCCAAAAATACAATATTATCAAACTACCCTTATAAGATGCCGGTATGGTCTAAAAATACCCCGGGACCCAAACTAAACCCCCGGCTAGTGTTTTCTGACTATCTCGACCCTTCCGGGCGCGTTGGCGCACTCAAAACGACCATATGGTTAATAGAATTTAAATTCACTATTATAATAAAAATAATTATAACCTGACGCGATTGTCACACACGTCCCAATAAAATGTCCAAATTGCTGTATATCAATCTCACGACAAATTTCTTAATTCAATATTCATATATCATCATATATACTCAATATAGTCAAATACCAACTTACATCTCGCTAGTATTTTATCCGAATTAATTCCCAATTAATTCTCATTTAATTAATTAATCCCAAAAATAAATATCGCCAAAAATAAATATCGCCAAAAATACGAGGTAGTGATGAAGGGAGGTGCTAGGGACCTACGGAGAGTTTAGGGGGTAATAGAATGGGGTGTCTACATATGCCTTAGAAAATAGTATAGATAATTCAAGTGTAATACTCATCAAGAGGCACAATAATATAATTAAAATCCTTTTTTATTCCATAAAAGGGAAAATTCAGTACAATTACACAAAATATCACCGTATGTAGTCAAACAACTACCCCCCAACCAAACTACCCCTAAAAACAAACTAACCAAATGTTCCCAAAATTATTCGCCAAACTAAAAACAACCAAACACATAACCATCACAAAATGTTCATAAATAAACATCCGCTTCCCTAAAGACCCTACCCACAGCTACAGGAAGACCCAACCCCATCACCATTTACTCCTTGAGGCCCCCAAATTTCCCCTACTTGGATGGTATGCCAAAGGCGCTCCATGGAACGATAAGCCCGGACTAGCCTAGAGAAAATCACTATGCCCCCTTCATAGTGTTAAACATGACAAACCGTCTATCTCTGGTCTCCTCTGTCAATATCTTAGACACTACCCTCTTCCACAACCATTTCATATAGTCTCTAGAAACATGACAAATCCTTCCAAAAGACTGAGAAGGATGGGTTGACGATCGTCAATTCTCCCACAAATAGCCCAATTGCATGCTGCAAGCCTTCAGTCAAATCTTCTATAGGAAAGAAATTTAGGGTATGGGAAGGTAGAATTTTCTCCAATCCATTTTGAACAAATCGATATTCCTCCAGTTCTATATTGGTCTACAACTCACCCCACCAGGGAACTAACTAGCTCAGACATCGAGCTTCATGATCCGCAAGCCAGTTTACCTAGTTCTCTATGGATGTCCCAAAGTTGATGAAATAACGAGTGAATAAATTCGGCCCAACTGCCAAGGTATATTCAGGGGGGCCATCAAACGGAATCTCTCAACCCATACATGAATCGCATAATCGATCTTCCTCTCAGAAAATAATAATGGCCTTCCCTCCAAGAATCTAGATCGTTTAAGGTCTCTACTACTATCACCACCATAAAATTACAATGATATGATATCCACGCTATAATAGAAGCCAATTGAGGGTCCACTATCAGGTCCCCGATCACTGGTAGTAGCTTCAATGTTAATCTAAGGGCAATGGCTATGGCATGTCCCACATCATTGAAATCCCATATACGCAAATAATACAGTAAACTAGGAGAGATATCATTCCCCCAGTAACCAATGGCCGAGCCACCAAAGGAGATATGTGGTGAAATCTTGCTAACAGCTCTCGAGGAGACCAAGAGAACTCAGGCATGGCCACCGCCACACTGGGATTTACCCCCAACATAGAAAAATACTACTTATAGGTCGTAGAGACCTCGTCCAAGCCAAAGGAAAAAACATGATACTCGAGATACCAAAATTATGCTGCCGCCGCCAGCATGTTCCAGTCGATAGGCCGATTGCACCACAAAGAGACACGACACAAATTAAAAGTGTCGTGGTCTACATTGTACAGACACATAGCTTCCAAATTCTCGAGATATGAATCAAAATATCTACTTGTGGGAAAGGCCATTTTGAAAATGATAAGACATGAGGCAAGAAATAAGCAATTAATGAGAATAAATGTGAATGGGTGAAAAATAACACCACCTTACCCCCCTTTATACTTAAAAACTTTGACTAAAAATAAGAAGTCAACAAATCCAAATGAAATACCTACCCCACTAAAGGACTCTAAGTTGTAGAAAAGTGCAATCGAATCCCTAGAGTTATTTGACATGACCCATATGCTGATAGGCAGGACAAGTGGTATACCAATCGGCCAGCCCCGATTTTTAGAAAATTCCATTTTTCCTTTTTGACAAATCAAAATACCTAGAAAAATAAATCTTTATTTCAAAGAAACCCCGGTTATTCCTTCTTGCATTATTCATTTTTACCCATTGTATCTAAAAAGTAAATCTTGTTCTCAAGTTATTTAAAGTCTCTCTCCGCAAAAAATAAAAATGACCCATCCTTTTACAGTCTCAGCAACAAAGTAAATAGTAAATGTAGAGTAAGTCATTTAAACTAAGATAAAATAAAAAAATTATATAAATTTCCATTAAAATCCCTTTTTTCATGAAAATAGAAGAAAATAAAAACAAAAAGACTCAGCTCGAAACCCCAAAATCTCTCTCTCTCTAAGATCCCTCGTCCCTACGATGAACTCGCTTCCCCCAGTGATGGTTGAGGAGCCTCCAATACCTGATTCAGATTCCTCCTCATAAGCAATAGATGGAACCAGGTAGGAAGGAAGAAAAAACAAATTCCAACTATAGGCCATCATAGAAGTGACCAAGTCTCGAATGTCCCTCAGCCAAGTAGTCGACACCCAGACATGCTGTAAGAAAAGCAAAAGTAAAATCTGTCAGTATAAAGAAAAAGAATAAATTAGAAAAACAAATGACAAATAAATGAAAAGATATACCTCTAGATGAAGGACATCCTCCATCATCCCCAACACCATCGTGTCCATCGCATTATAGCGGTGTTGCATACTCAATGATCCCCCTTCATCCAGTCGGATATTGTAAGAAGGAGGATCAAGATAGATGAATAGAACCTCCATCATCGTTGTCACTGCTGATGATAACGCATCACCAGTGCTGTGTGCAGACCTCATCGACCGACTAGTACCCCTCCCAAAGCCGTGGGGGTCAGAGTAATGTTCACTACATAATAATTACAGGTGGGAATGAGCCAACTCGTCACGAAGTCAAGGTAGTCGTAAGTCACCACCGTGTTAGTATAGGACGAGTAGGGCTCACTAATCATTGCCACCGCCCTGGCCTCCTCTGACATCACTCGTACCTTTATCAGGTACCTCAGGGGCATCGTCGGTGGGACCACCACCTTGTCCTCCATGATTTGTCAAACTACTCTCTCTCCCAAATACCAAGAACAGACAAACTCCTTCGCCAACAACCAGCGCATCTATGCATTCATCCATGTCAACCCTCAGTGGTGGATGGACGTCCCCTTAGGACAACAAGTCACTTGAATTTTTCCAAAATAAATTCAATACTTGTACAAACAAAGAAAAGGCCAAAAATTGATTCAAAGGAGAAAATAATAAATAATTTGGTCGCTCGTCAGGACATTCAAGACCTGACGCATTGCTAATAAGGAGAAAGACTGCTTCGACCGTCGACTGGACATTCGCCACCGGTACATCTGGTAAAAGTTTCCCACTGACTCATCCTGCAAACCTATCAAATGGGCATTGAGCTTGATCACCTTGTAGAAATACGTCTACAAAAAAGATAGGAATAAGAAGAAGAGGAAGGAAGAAAATGCAAGAAAATACGTAAAGAGAAATGAGAAAATTACCTCCAGAAGATATGTGTCTCCAGTAAAAGTCTATCATCAGCACCGACTAAAAGCATCCAAAGAAGCATAGAGGTATCCAAAGTCAGGATCCCCAGTCATAGAGAGGTATATTTGAAAATATCCTCAAAAATGGCAAAAACCATAACTGGACGATGTTGCCGAATGACGTCACAAACAAACTCCCCAACAATAAAAGAATAAATAAAAAGGCCATCCGCCTCACCTGCAGCCCATCGGTCTCATCAATACTCCTACTCAACACAACCTACTGGAGAAGATAAATACGAATCGAGTCCCCCGAGAATATCCTCCCCACGTCTCCCAGCGCAGCATCGACTGCCATAGGTGTCACCCTCAGAGACCGATCCATTTCTATCTGCGTACCCTCGCGGTCAATCCTGAGCAGCTGCTAAACATCAATGATGGTCACCGTCATCTCCCCTAATCCCAAGTGTATGGTGTGGGTAGTGTCCCCATACACACATAATGGACATAGAGCGTGGCGTCTCATCCAAAGAAAATTCCAAATGACCAAAACCCGTGGAGGAAACTAACTAGTGCACCACTGCAGGAAGGTGTTCCAACACAAACCTAAATCCCGTGATCCTTCGAGAATGAAAGATCGTAGCATCTATGTCAGTGTGCCAAAACAGAAGAGAAACCTTTTGTCAAAACTCAAAGAAATAAGAAAATACAAAAAATATAAACAATGCAAAAATCCATGTAGTACTTACATAGCCATTAGGTTTCCGCACCCTAGATGACCAGTGATGCTAAGGCATGTGCAGCCAAAAGTGGTCATGAGTAATGGCTTGAATAGGTCGAAACTTTTCTCATTGCCCAATGCCAGGGGCACCCTACCCGTCACTCCAAGTTCGTTCAATTTTCAACACCCAACCACGCCATGTGGGTCTCGCTACTTGAGAAATCCATTATTTTGTAGTCTAAAATGAGGAAGGGATGCAGGAGAAGATCCCAGAAGAGAGAAGAAAAATATAGGAAAGCTAGAAGTTGTATAAAATGAAGAGAACTAACCCCTTTTTATAGGAGGCTAAGGGGCATGCTGATCGGCAACCCCTACCACCCACCGTTCAGCACCTACCTATTCCACTTACCAAGGTAGACTAGAAGACCTTGCCACTACCAATTGGTAAGTCCTTCAACCTCCGATCGGTTGTACCCCTGAAATTTTGTACAGAAAATGCTAGAAAATTCCAAACAATTCCTAAAATTGCCAAATAAATATTGGAATATTTTTTCCCCAAGAAAACCATTTGTTAAGCTCCCAAATCCCCAACCAGATTAATACCACATTTTATCCCTAGCTTAAACCCAAAAAATCAATGCACACACGTCCTAGAATCCCACTACAACTCCACAGAAGAATCCCAAAACCTCATCCACAACAAAAATCAAATACTTCCCTAGTAGGGATATGTAATATCCTACTCCTCGACAAGAATTCCCAAATTAAACTTTCTCCTAAAAATATTCCAATTTACCTAAGAAGAGCTAGAAGCCCTAACCAAACATCTCTCTCTAGAGGTGGCTCCAAGAAACACACTCCCCAGTCACAAGTGCATCAAAATCCCCAAAGATAAAAGCTCCCCAGAGTGCAAACCCCTCGCATTTACAATAAAGAGTTCCTCAAAATTGACCTCTAGTCATCTCTACTTTAGGCCCTTAGAATTAGCCTTGACTCTCAGAATTGGTCGCCTATAGTAAAAATGTCCTCAGAATTGGCCTCGACCCTCAGAATTAGTTGCCCCCACTTAAGGTCCTCAAAATTGACCTCGACACTCAGAATTGGTCGCCTCTACTTAAGGTCCTTAGAATTGACCTCGACTCTCAAAATTGGTCGCCTCCACTTAAGGTCCTTAGAATTGGCATCAAGCCTTAGAATTGGTCGCCTCTACTTAAGGTCCTCAGAATTGACCTCAACCCTCATAATTGGTCGCCTCTACTTCAGGTCCTTAGAATTGACCACGACCCTCAAAATTGGTCGCATTCACTTAAGGTCCTCAGAATTGACCTCGAGCCACAAAATTGGTCGCCCCTACTTAAGGTCCTTAGAATTATCCTCAACCCTCAGAATTGGTCATCTCTACTTAAGGTCCTCAAAATTGACCTCAACCCTCAGAATTATCCTCAACCCTCAGAATTGGTCACCTCTACTTAAGGTCCTCAGAATTGACCTCAACCCTCAGAATTGGTCCCCAGTACTTTAGGTCCGAAAAATTGACCTCGACCCGTAGAATTGGTCACCCCCACTTAAGGTCCTCATAATTGACCTCAACCCTCAGAATTGGTCACCCCTACTTCAGGTCCTAAGAATTGACCTCGACACTCCGAATTAGTTGCCGGTACTTTAGGTCAGCAAACTTGACCTTGACCTGTAGAATTGGTCACCCCACTTAAGGTCCTTGGAATTGATCTCGACCCTCTGAATTGGTCACCCCGAGTTAAGGTCCTCAGAATTGACCTTGACCCTCTGAATTGGTCACCTCCACTTAAGGTCTTTAGAATTGACCTCAACCCTCAGAATTGGTCGCTTTCACTTGAGGCCCACAGAATTATCCTCGACCTCTATAATTGGTTTCCCCTACCTTAGGTCCTCACAGAATTGGTTGCCCATACCTTACGTCCTCATAATTGGCCTCAACCTGCAGAATTGTCCGTCCTAACTTTAGGTCGTCAAAATTGACCTCAACCCTCAAAATTGGTCACCGCAACCTTAGGTCCCTAGAATTGGCCTTGACCTGTATAATTGGTTGCCCAGCATTACCTTAGGTCCTCAGAATCGACCTCGACCCTATGAAATGATCACCCTCATCTATTCGGTCCACAAAATTGACCTCTTTCCCAAAACAATATGTGGTGTCTATTAAATGGATTTCACGTATTCAATGCTCACCCGTTGAGGGTCTCTGTAGACACCACATTCTAGCCCCCCCCCCCCCCCAAGTCTCTCCTTAGGTTCCTAGGACCTCCCCAATTCCCTATAAACCCAAGGTCATACTCTACGTACCGATCTAGAGGCCTTAGAGTGCTCCCAAGCTCCCTTTTAACTTTGATCAAATCCATCATCAAAGAAAAACCTCAATGAATATTTGAAGGGCTCTGAATCCCCATTCCAATGGTCCTACCCATGCGTAAAATGGCAAAATGGTTCAGGCGAATGGTCCATTTTACTATAAAAACTGATCTGGAGGCCATTGGTCCCTCCCGAGCCTAGATTTAACCCCAACCAACTTCATCGTTAGAGCAGAAGCTCAATGAATCTTTTAAGGGCATTGAAACCCCTTTCTAACATCCACCTCATGCGCGAAATGACATAATAGTTCGGACGAATGATCTATTTTCCCCTAATACTGATCTAGAGGCCATCAACCAATCTCGAGATCCATTTGACCAAATTCAACTCTTTAGATTAAATGTTACTAAATGAATCTTTGAAAGGAATTGAATACCCTTTCCAACGGTTTTCCCCCATGGGAATCAACGTTACAATATGAACGAACAATCAATTTTACTCGGAAGGGTCACCGAGCGCTTTCGAGCCCCATTTGGCCAAAGTCAATTCTCCGAACTGATCAAGGATATTTTAACATCGAAGTAACTCTCATAATATTTCCAATGATTCATTCCATGAGCGATTCGAACTTACATTTTGGATGAACGATCCATCGTCGCCCGATGATCTCTTGTCTAACGGATCAACGGGCACTTTTGAGCCCGATTTGACCCAAAGTCAACTCCCAAACCTGGGATCAGACCAAATTATTATCAAAGGTCTTAGAATTACCTTTGTAATGGTATTCCCCATGCGTGATTTGAACTTATTGATTTCATTTTAGGATAATTTGTTTCAAAAATCTGCACAAGACTGCCAATTGGCAGGTCCATTTCCCTGCCTATCGACAGTGTGTCTAGGGTTACTTACTGATAGGTAGGACAAGGGAAATGTCAATCGGCAGTCCCCTTACCCTATATAAGGAGAGAAGGAGCTCACCTTTCAAAGCACCTAAGAAACATCAACTTCAGTGATCTCAACAACATTCTTCTTAAGTCAGCGAGGTTTCTTTGTTTGAAACCTCTCTCCACCTTTCATTCCTATCACTTTCACACCCAATTTAGAAAAATTCCTACCAAATTCTTCATTAATTTTCAAGCAATATCATCATCAATCAAAACCAATCTCTAAGTCTCCAAAGAAGGTCAAAACATTCTTCTCTCTCTTCAAACTTCTTTATTTCGCATTAATTATATAAATTCTTAATTTATCTTTTACATTAGATCATACACATATTAATCTTTAATCCTGTATTAGTTATAGTTCACATAATATATTTTCTATAAAAAAGAAAGAAAAATATGGTTACACCTATAAATTTCGACGAGATTCTTCATCACATTTTCTTAAAACTAAAAATATTTTTTCTACATACACACATATAATAAACTCCCGTTTGAATTTATGGGATAAACCCCACCCTTATGCCGCATACGAACTACGTGGACTTTGATGCCTTTATAGGATACATAGGCATCTCGAGCTAAAACCCGAGACTCGATTCCTATTTTCATCTTTTCCCAAATTTTTATATATCATACTTGTGATTCATACTTACGTCTTATCTAACACATATTATCATTTCGCCACAATAATCAATATCTCGATGAGCGCACACATCGTATTTTTTAATTATTATTTTGGAAACAATCTTATAGATGACCTCACTCCATCTTTTTCACGATGCGAGTCAAGCGATTACGATCTCTACTTATATATACACGCACACATTTCACGGAGAAATTAAGGAAAATAGTAATATAAGCCCAGAAGAGAGCAAAAGGGTGGGGTGGGTTCCTAACACCTTCCCATTCCATAAATTGGCCCCCGAACCTCTGAACTATTGGTTTTGCAAGCATCGGTTTGTCTTTAATGCTGCTCTCTCAAGGAGGCAACATGTTCTTTTGCCTGTTTTGTGCAAAATAGCTTGGCGACTTTATCTCTTTACATCACCCCAATACCGATGACGGCCGAAGAACCCCCCGAGTAGAGAGGGGCACGAGACCTTTATCCTCCCTCTTTCCCCCGAAGCGCTAGTGTTGAAGATATAAGGATGTCCACATATATGTCACATTTGTGTATGCTTTATGAGATTATGTATATCACATCTTTCAGGGTGGCATGGATGGGGTAGCATGGGATTCGCATTGTGTACGTACGTTATAGTTCAGTTCGACACATTTAATTAAAAATCTTAAGACAAAGTAAAATCTAATGTTTATGAAATCGTGAATATCTTGATGAGAATATATGTGTGGGCTCAAAGGTTTATTGTACGTGGGTAGTTAGTGCATCCTATGATAGTTATTCGTTATGTGATAGTACTTATTAGTCTAGAGATAGGGACTTTGGTATAGTTGTGCCTTGGGCTAGGAAACTCTTGTAGAATTTCACTTTTAATGAGGGATGATGTATCTCTTACATGTGAGTGTTGATGGGAAGGCATGTTGTCATAAATGAGTCGCATTATTATTACTATTTTGATACTATAAGTTATTTCTTGTATCTTTGTGCTCTGACCCAAATTTACAAATTATTTTTCCCCCACAGATATTATTATTATTATTATATACAGAATTTGTAGGGCTGAGCTTTCAGACTTGCAGCATTGGAGATTCAGTTATCATTTTTTTGAGTGGTGTACTATTTTATTTCAGTTTTCACTGTATTCAAAAGTTTGATTCATAGTCTATTACTATTGTAATTCTTTTATTTTGTTTGGGAAACTTGTAATAATAGATTTGTATTATAGTGGATTCAGTTTTATTAGATCTTCAGTTTATTCTTAGTTCAGTTATTTTTATTATCATCCTTGGATGATATTTTTATCATGGATGGTTTTTATTTATTGCCCTTTTTTATGTTTACATTGATGCTGAGAATGATATAAATTATTTTAGTGCTCCCTGTATTTTATGTCTAGACTAATCAACTGGCCGTAGAAAATAAGGGGTGTTATAGTTGGTATCATAACATCCAGGATCTAGTGTCCTTAGCATCTTTGTTGAGCCTGTTTTCTTTTCTGATGATCATTCTTTGATGTGTCTAGATCTTGTTATAGGATTTTTTTACTTTGGTGTTCCAATGATGCCTGTGTGGGCATTGTTCTTTGTCGATAGAGCATTGGGTAGACTCGAGGAGAATTCGAGCATAAAAGAGCATGAGAAGGAAGATTGTTGGGAGTTAGTGGTCAAGGATATAACAAGAAATTAGACAAAAGTGTTCACCATCAATGTGAGGATAATTTTGGATATTCATCTTGTTTGAGATGATATTTGAAACTTAGAGACTTTTCCAAGCGTAACTAGTAAATGTGTTTCACATTGGGTCCATTTTTTGAGACATTGGAGAGTTTGTGTTTTGAGGATCCTATTAAAGATTTAGGTTGTATCTATAATAGATGGATTTTGATGGAAATTAAGACTAGTGGAATGCCTTTATGATATTTTATAAACCTAAGACATAGGGTAATAGGTTGTTGCATTTTAGTAAAATATGAAGATTTTGATGATGAATTTATGTGTGGTGAATTCCGTCGAGAGAGAGTAATTGTGTTTCACTCAGCTTCAAGTGAAGCTGATTTTTATTGTTAAACCTGTAGGAGACTAAGGGTGATGTAAATGGGAGGAGTTTTTACCTAGGATAGGTTCACTGCGTAGTTTCGAAATATGAGCTGGAGCTAACGAGGAGTAAATGATTAGTACACCTAGGGGGTGAAAATATGAAATGAGGATTGGTATTTCTATTATTTATGTTGAAAAAGATTCAATAATAATAATCTTTGATGAGAATGCGTTTGCCTACGTGTTATGGGCTTGTATATTATGGATGCAATAGTTATGTATATTCTGTTTTCCTTCGTCTTCTCTCTCTCTCTCTCTCTCTCTCTCTCTCTCTCTCTCTCTCTCTCTCTCTTTTACGTAACATTCTCTTTCTATACATATATCTACTGTGTCAATGTGTAAATGTGTGTATGGGTGTGTATTAGTATGTGTGTATATATAATGTGTGTATGTTTGTGTATATATGTGTACATGTGTATATGTATGTCTATATATGCAGTGTGTACATACTATGTGTATATGTGTATATGTGTGTGTGTGTGTGTGTGTGTGTGTATTTTAACTAATTTAAAATTTTCAATTCTGAAACCCTAATTAGTGGAAAATTTGCCCATTTACTAAATTAGTGTAAAAATACCCTAAACCCTATTTACTGAATCCTAATTCAAAACTAATTTGATGTGAAAGTACCCTAAACCCTATATACTCAACTAAAATTTAGTTAGAAAGTACCCTAAACCTTATTTACTAAACCCTAATTTATGAACCAAATTGATTAGATGTACTATGAGATACTGTAATTATTTTATATGTTTTATCATATAGATGATAGAAGGAGTACTGGATAATTGTTGGTTATTGGTTTGGTTATTGGATAGTGATGTTGGATTTCTTGGATTGATAATACACATAGACTTTCAAACACTATCGTAATAAAACCTAATAAAATTTCTATTAACTCTTACGGAGGGTTCTACCTGTGTGTATTTTAACTAATTTAAAATTTTAATTTTTAAATCCTAATTGATAAAAATTTTGCCCATTATTTTTAAAACTAAATTAGTGTAAAAATACCCTAAACCCTATTTACTAAATCCAAATTTAAAACAAATTTAGTGAGAAAATACCCCAAACCCTATTAACTAAATCCTAATTTTGTCAGAAACTATGTTAATTTAGCAATCTTAGAAATCGTGGAGTGCATATCCAACAAGAGTACGTGTTCGATCGTATTCTATTTTCCCTACCAAAAGGATTTAATTTTCGTAAGAAAGAGTTTAAGGAATTCCTCACCAGCGATTTCGATTTTGTTTTATATCCATATGAGGAAAAACTTTTGATGCAAAATAGCAGAATTTTGTGACAACCCTGCTTTTTATATCTAATTCGGTTAGTTACGCCCAATTAAATTAAAGCAGAACGTCAATATGTTGGCATTAGAAACAAAATTTAAATAAATGCAGTAGAGTAAACATTTACACTCTCACATGTGTAACCAAATCATATAATAACAACTATAACAAGTGAAACCAACTCATAACTATTAACTGCAATAATCCATCAGTAATCTCAAACTGAAAATATAAAATGCCAATACATACGACCCAACACAAAACGGGAAAGAATAATACAACAATTCTCTCAAATACCAAGTATCAACAACGTGACATTAATCTCTGATACCACCCTCAAGAAAAGGGAAACAAGCGACATAAATTAAAATAGAATAACTCCACAGCTATAGGAATTCTAAGATTGATATGATCTCATCAAGCTCCATAGTCTATTGTCCATCGGGACGAGGACCTGTCATATATTATATATATAGGAGAGGAGCAAGAAGCAAGATAGACGAACGTCAAAGCAAGAAAACAAGCTATAAGATTATAAGATGTACTTATAATGAAAGCACACTAGTTATTTCTCGTCTCCAGTAATTAAGTTGTTCAATTACCCAACCAATGTTCCTATGTCGTGACTACCCAACCCAAACTCGAGTAACGTATAGCCTCACATCGTATCATGATTAATCATTATTAATCTCATTTCAGTATTTAACGTATCATAATATTTTCTTTAATAATAATATCAAATGCATCGATTCGGGATATTACTTTAAGACACAAGCATAATATCTCACACAACAAGTCATATCGGGTCACTATCGTTACCTGGGGGGAACAAGTCGTAACACTAGGCCTACACACGAATACTCCCCAATGGGCAATCGTACTATGTCCTAAATCACATGGCGTTTTAAGGTCTTTCAATCCGACCCGCATTACAATCATGTGTCTGGTTCCGGTGGTTTATCTCCGACACGGCAGTCAAGCGGAACCTAACCGGATCAATCACAAAACAAATCGCATTCAACATGTGCCTACATCGACCGGAGGACTAGTCTAGTGTATACTCGATAATAAAAATGTAAAACAATTCCACGCTTATGTATATATACAATCGTGTCAAGTCTCTTACTCTAGGTATACAATAGTCATTATTTATAATATAATATAATTTGCATCATTAATTTACTAATTCGACATCAAATCATTTCAAGGTTATATATCCCTAATAACCATAAGTATGTGATCAAGTTAGGATATTAGGCACAACACCACAATTATCTTACTAAAAACATGAAAAACATTATCACTCTTATTTCATCAACATGCTTCCCAGAATTTAAAATGCAGATTCGAGGCTCTTTCGATCCATTTTTGGAAAAACTTAAAACTACAAAGTTGTTTGGAACGTGATTTTCTATAAAGATACATGAGCACGTTTCCATAGACTGCATAAAACAGACCCGAAACTAAGATATAATAATTGCCCCTGTTTTCGACAACATTCTGCCTAGAATTTTAAAATGCTTATTTAAGGCTTTTTCGACCCTTTTTTGGGAAAACTTAAAACTACAAAGTTATTCGAAACGGGATTTTATTTAAGAACATGTGAGAACGCTATCATAGCCTGCCTAAAACAGACCCGAAACTAACATATACAGTTCGGACCTGATCACCACAACTTTCTGAGTAGAATTTTAAAACGCCGATTTGAGATTTTTTCGATCTGTTTTCGGAAAAACTTAAAACTACAAAGTTGTTCAGAATATGATTTTCTACTGGGGTCAGCAGACGGAACATCCATTTTCGGAACCAAAATAGGTCAAAACAGTTTTTTTAATATGATGATTTACTTAATTTCATAGATTTCTAAAATTCAGGAGGTTGTTCTACATCTCAATCCCTATAATGATGTTATTTCATTTGAATCTACATGGATGATGATCCTAATACATTGCATATCATTTTTAACATCAATTTCATATTAATTTAGGGATTCAAATACATGTTCATGTGAAATTTCATTATAGATACATAATATACATATGTAGGTTATTAACTTGCCTTGGATTGTATAGAGAAGTTGAATCTTCTTGAAATCCTCTTAGCTTTCTTCTCTTCTTACTCTCTCTCTACCAAACCCTAGCCTCCATTGTGAAATGATAAAATGAAGACTTCTTCTCTTCTTTTCTATTTATACCTAGGGTTAGTTTATTTACAAAAATGCCATTACGCCAAATTTAACCCTCTCGATCCTTTTACGCGTTAATTCGCTTCTAATATTTAAGTCGCACATTCGTATCTCAATGAATTCATTTTAACTTTTCATTTCCAATCATTGCGAATATATATACTGACATAGTTTTATTTCCAAACATTTCGAATATATATACTGACATATTTTTTTTTCAATTTCAATTCAATCAAAAATGCGGGGTATTACATTCTCCCCCTCTACGAACGAGATTTCGTTATCGAAATACAAATTAAAACAAATCAAATCAATTCAATTCAAGTAAGGTAGTTTCGCATGTACCTTCGATGAAGAGATATGGGTGGCTAATTCGCAAGTCATTATCTCTCTCCCAAGTGGCCTCATACTCATTATGATTACTCAACATAAACCGAACAAAAGGAATGACTTTTGACCTCAACTGCTGCGCACGACGATCTAGGATCCTAACCTACCTCTCCTCATAGATCCCATCGAGGTGCAACTCGATCCCGTCTAAATCTATGTGCAGGTGTGAGTCCTCGGGACATAAGAATTTCTAAAACATTAATACATGAAAAATATCGTGTACCCGCTAGAGCTGGTCAGGGTGAGCTAAACGGTAGGCAACTAACCTCACCCTGTCCAACACTGTAACGTACCCCACGTATCACGGTGAAATCTTCCCTTTGGCCCCAAAGCGAACAATGCCTCTCATGTGTGAGACCCTCAAAAGCACTTTGTCCCCAACAGCGAACTCTAACTTCCTCTGCCTTATGTTAACATAAGTCTTTTGATGATCTTGGGCGGTCTTCATCCATGCACGAATCAAGTCAACCCTCTCCGAGGTCTCCCTAACAATATTTGGACCCAGCATCCGGTGCTCTCCGAACTCCAACCAATATGGTAGGGATCGATAAGGCCTGTCGTAAAAATCCTCATATGGTTCTATGACAATAGTTTGTCTGATAACTATTATTGTATGCGAACTCCACAAGTGGTAAATGTGTATCCCAACCACCTTTGAAGTCCAACACACAAAATCATAGAATGTCCTCCAAATTTGGTTTACCCGCTCCGTCTGACCATAAAACTGAGGGTGGAACGCAATACTTAAACTCAACTGAACTCCCATCGCCTCCTGAAGACCACCCCAAAAGTGCGAGATGAAGACACTACCACAGTCGGACACGATATCACGCGGTACCCCATGCAACTTCACAATCTCGTTAATAAAAATCATGGCATACTGTGCTACCGTATAATCCGTCATCACTCAAAGGAAAGATCTACCTTTGCAGTCTGTCGATGATGACCCAAATCGAATCATGACCGCGCTGCGATCTTGGCAACCTAATAATGAAATCCATGGAGATACTTTCCCATTTCTAACTGTACAACCGAAGTCTCACCACAAAGCCTAACATAACTGAACTACTAAGCTAATCCAGAAATCAATACCCCCAAGTTTCGACTTGCTAAGTTTCATGCGTGGAGTGTCTCGCAAGCGAAATCCAAACAAGGAACCCCTCCGATACACTACTGTCAGCTTGTCAAGATAAGGAATTTGTTAACTTAAAACCCCTAGTGGTACAAGAATCATCTAACTCCAAAAAAACACTTAGCTCTGGACTCAACGGTTCGTCACACAACAAATAATCCAAATTTTCCTTTTCAATACAGATGCCCCTATTCATCAATCATGCCTCGATACTCAACTCATAATCGACTAATAGATGGTATTGAAAGCTCAAAAGCCAACTCTACTCCGAGTTGTCAATAACACTTGCCTTGCACTTATATTGATGGTGAGTCAACCGATATGGCAACCCTTAGTATCCACTAACGTTGCACATGTTCATAAGAATACAACTTCTCTGCACTTACAAATATTATTCCATCTTTCCAAGTCTGGACTTAGGTAAATAATATCAACAAGGTTCAAACTCTCTCGAACAAGACAACACCGACAAAGTTGCATTATGGGAGGTCAATGATCCCTCACCCAAAAGTTTTTAACTAAACCAAGATGCAATGTGCCCCCTTACCTAACTTCTCATGGCTTGGTCGCTCTAACCCAAGGCAACAAAACCTCGCTAGATTCGACTTACCGCTCTTTTGTTAAAAACACGTAAGGAATTCAACTTATCCGACATGATTTTCCTTCGATTGTGAGTATATAATAATTTTCTCATCGAACAAGAAATGAACTTGGTTCTTCAAACCACAAATAAGGCTTGTACATTTGCCAAGCAATGAGGTAAGACCAAAAATTACCACTTATCTTACCAAATTAGAATATAGGATTTGGTACACTCACCATCCGAATATTCATCTTCCAGCACACCAACGCTACCTAATCTTTATGAAGAACGATGTGCTATCCAACATGTCAAAGGTCGTAAATATAAGGTAGAGGGTACCTTCACGTACCGTGACCCCAATTAACACTCAGTAATCCTCACATAACTGAAGTAAAAAATTAAATATCTTACGAACCCATTCGCGGGTGTTTGCCTAGAAGTACACACCCTCCTTACAAAACTTCTCAACAACGGTCGAAACACTCTCTTGTTGTCCCCCTATAATGAAGGTTATGACAACCATTTCAATGAATGGTCCGACATTTAGAATCCTAAACTGTCTCAATCCTTTCCATTAATGATGACACTCGGTTGGTAACACTATCATCAGTCAACCGAAAACTGACCGAGCTACACGCGACTCTACCATTATCAAAAGACCATCATGGTGTGATTATTCACTAGTATAGACGTCACCATAATCGAACATCTCACACTTGGTTTTGGAGCGCATCTTTAATCACACACGGTCTAAGTAAACATCATGTCACTAACTACTCACTCGTGCTCTAATTCACATTAATACATAATGAGGGCCACAACATAGCCATATTCCCATATCTGATGGATTCAAAATCAAGCACCATTATTATCATGGTGCAACAAATTAGTACCCCCAATCATCGGGTGATAACATAAAATTGAACTCATAAATATATCACCAACTCAAGCGATCACACTTGCATCAAATGAAACGCCTATTGAACACTCCATCGTGATGTTCTCACTCGACAACTCGTCCCTAGAGATTCTCTACCCACCGCAGGGTTCACAACTGGTAACTCCAGCTTAAGTCCATCCCTGAGCACACCCATATTCACCTCCCGATCTCGATAACTTTTAACAAATATACCGGTGCTACAAAGCAAGATAACCACATCTTATCAAACACCAGTTCTAATCTAGGGATTTACGAAGAACACTGAACTCCATTCATTGCCAAATACGAAAATAAAACTACTAAAAAAAAATTATGGACTTCTCCAAATGTCAATCCTCGTATGACCTTGCGATACGAACTTCCTCATCCCTAGTGTCCATGGCCAAGATATCGTAACATTACTTATACATTCTCATAAACTTATTCGGGATAACTCGCTGAAACATTCTACTCTAAACATGTGAGTACCCAGTCCACTAATATATCTTGTGCATGACCGAACACACACCTAATCGTCCTTAAGTTGATTCCATTACGGATTTTATACGATCAGAACACTAAAAACCACTATGACACCCCAATGCGACATCTATCACTTGTGTGGACAATGTGTAGGTTTACACGCCTACCAAACTTCCCTGACACCAACACAATATTTCAAGGACAATCACTTATCCATTCCAGATTTAGACTCATGAATCTCCCACTAAACATCATCAAACAAATGAATTTGGTTCATACTTTTCACAAGTATGATAACACTCTTGCGTACACCAAAATTGGACCCCTCAGCTCATCCTTTGATGGTGTGGGACATACACCAATTTGGAGTAGTCCTCTCTCAAATCACAACCCTTCCTTTACATGTTCATGGGTAATAATATACTCTTATTATCACAAGACTTACTTCGTTAACCATTCACTTATTAATACGTCATTGAATGCTTCAGCAGTGTGTCCATCACGGGTGGAGCATGATATTTTCTTCTTAGGAAAATGTCACAACAACAACTGAACCACATAATTTTGAGGTTAAAAAATATCTAAAGCTTTACCCTTCCACATTGGGAAAAAAAACTTCAGACAACTGCAGGCGCAAGTGGTACCAACAACTCAGTGGTATTACAAGGTGGGCTATAACTTATACAAACTTCTTTACAGCCATAAGAGTGACTATATTCAAAGTTGATAATGCAAAGCAAATTTACGGGTGTTTCCTCCCCCTAAAGCACTAAAAGTCAACTCAATCATTGAGTTCAACATCGGTTTTCTCGCCTTCTGGTGGGAGATGAAACTATGATAGTTGCACGCGAATTGCGGTCTCTTAAAATGCTTGAACTACCCTATGCCCTCCTACAGTCCACGTCTCCCCAAATCACCATCTTAAAAGACATTAAGTTGACACGTATCCTCAAAAAATTATTCAAGTGGAGCACTAGTCATAATTACAACAAGTACTCACACACGGACCTCACGCGTACTATCATGTGGTCGATCGGAGATTTACCTCATGCGTGGGACATCTCACGAATGAAATCCAAACAAGGAACCCTACCTATACACGAGGCTAGCTCCAAATCTCCCGTCGGAATCGTAGCGTGAAGATCTTCCAAGTCATCGAATACAAGACCTAATCGTAAGGCTCTACGTATCAAGGAAACGATGCGCAGAAAACGTAATGGACTCCCTCAGATACCTAAAGGCTCTAAAACCGTGCTCTGATACCAACTGTGACAACCCTGCTTTTTATATCTAATTCGGTTAGCTACGCCCAATTAAATTAAAGAAGAACGTCAATATGTTGGCATTAGAAACAAAATTTAAATAAATGCGGTAAAGTAAACATTTACACTCTCATATGTGTAACCAAATCATATAATAACAACTATAACAAGTGAAACCAACTCATAACTATTAATTGCAATAATACATCAGTAATCTCAAACTAAAAATATAAAATGCCAATACATACGGCCCAACATAAAACGGGAAAGAATAATATAACAATTATCTCAAATACCAAGTATCAACAACGTGATATTAATCTCTGATACCACCCTCAAGAAAAGGGAAACAAGCGACATAAATTAAACTAGAATAACTCCACAGCTACAGGAATCCTAAGATTGATATGATCTCATCAAGCTCCATAGTCTATTGTCCATTGGGATGAGGACCTGTCATATATTATATATATAGGAGAGGAGTAAGAAGCAAGATAGACGAACGTCAAAGCAAGAAAACAGGTTATAAGATTATAAGATGTACTTATAATGAAAGCACACTAGTTATTTATCGTCTCCAGTAATTAAGTTGTTCAATTACCCAACCAATGCTCCTATGTCGTGACTACCCAACCCAAACTTGAGTAACGTGTAGCCTCATATCGTATCATGATTAATCATTATTAATCTCATTTCAATATTTAACGTATCAAAATATTTTCTTTAATAATAATATCAAATGCATGGATTTGGGATATTACTTTAAGACACAAGCATAATATCTCACACAACAAGTCAAATAGGGTCACTATCGTTACCCGATGGGAATAAGTCGTAATACTAGGCCTACACACGAATACTCCCCAATATTACGTGGCAAGGGATATCGTACTAAGTCCTAAATCACATGGCGTTTCAAGGTCTTTCTATACGACCCGCATTACAACCATGTGTCCGGTTCCGGTGGTTTATCTCCGACACGGCACTCGAGCGGAACCTAACCGGATCAATCACAAAACAAATCGCATTCAACATGTGCCTACATCGACCGGAGGACTAGTATAGTGTATACTCGACAATACAAATGTAAAACAATTCCACGCTTATGTATATATACAATCGTGTCAAGTCTCTTACTCGAGGTATACAATAGTCATTATTTATAATATAATATAATTTACATCATTAATTTACTAATTCGACATCAAATCATTTCAAGGTTATATATCCCTAATAACCATAAGTATGTGATCAAGTTAGGATATTAGGCACAACACCACAATTATCTTACTAACAACATGAAAAACATTATCACTCTTATTTCATCAACATGCTGCCCAGAATTTAAAATGCAGATTCGAGGCTCTTTCGATCCGTTTTTGAAAAAACTTAAAACTACAAAGTTGTTCGGAACATGATTTTCTATAAAGAAAATCGAGCAAGTTTCCATAGACTGCATAAAATAGACCCGAAAGTAAGATATAATACTCACCCCTGTTTTCGACAACATTCTGCCCAGAATTTGAAAATGCTTATTTAAGGCTTTTCCGGTCCTTGTTTGGGAAAACTTAAAACTACAAAGTTGTTCGGAACGTGATTTTATATAAGGAAAAGCGAGCACGCTATCGTAGCCTACTTAAAACAGACCCGAAACTAACATATACAGTTCGGACCTGCTCATGACAACTTTTTGCGTAGAATTTTAAAATGCCGATTTGAGACTTTTTCGATCCGTTTTCGGAAAAACTTAATGTACAAAGTTGTTCAGAATATGATTTTCAAATGGGCAACGCGAATGGAACATCCATTTTCGGAACCAAAATGGCTCAAACAGTTTTTTTAATATGATGATTTACTTAATTTCATAGATTTCTAAAATTCAAGAGGTTGTTCTACATCTCAATCCCTATAATGATGTTATTGCATTTGAATCTACATGGATGATGATCCTAATACATTGCATATCATTTTTAACATCAATTTCATATTAATTTAGAGATTCAAATACATGTTCATGTGAAATTTCATTATAGATACATAATATACACATATAGGTTATTAACTTGCCTTGGATTGTATGAAGAAGTTAAATCTTCTTGAAATCCTCTTAGCTTTCTTTTCTTCTTACTCTCTCTCTCTACCAAACCCTAGCCTCCATTGTGAAATGATAAAATGAAGACTTCTTCTCTTCTTTTCTATTTATACCTAGGGTTAGTTTATTTACAAAAATGCCATTACGCCAAATTTAACCCTCTCGATCCTTTTACGCATTAATTCGCTTCTAATATTTAAGTCGCACATTCGTATCTCAATGAATTCATTTTAACTTTTCATTTCCAATCATTTCGAATATATATACTGACATAGTTTTATTTCCAAACATTTCGAATATATATACCGACATAGTTTTTTTTTTTCAATTTCAATTCAATAAAAAATGCGGGGTATTACAAATTTCAATCCTATTTATACTATTTTATCCTTGTCAATCCTATTTACATTAGCGCTTTACTTTGATGGATGCATGATTTGTTTTCTTTACAAATGTTTAATATGATTTATTAATGTTTAGGGGCATGAACACCTTGCACGAGATGTCCGGTTTGAGAATATAGTCTTATGAGTTTGTGATTGGACCAAATTAGCCCTAAAAATCCCCCCTCAATTAACTTTTTTTACTATGTAGTGGTCAATGTTTCGACATCTATTTCCAAGTGTAAAACATAAGGCTCTAGATCTTTGAATTTGTTCTTCTAGGGCTTCAACCTCATCCTAAGCTCTAGTTATGGAACGCTTCAACGACACAACATTGTCTTTCTCTAGTAGCCTATTGTATTTCTCTTTAGCCCTATTTTCTCATGCGAGGTACAATTTGTTATCCTTATTAACGAGGTTGAGTTGATATCTCAAGTTTTCAACCCATAACTTATACCTTTTCAATCAACTTACATCTTGAAATTTTCCATCACAATTCTCACGTGTTCCTATACATGTAAATTTTCTTAATTAGTTTCATTGATACAATTTTCATAAAATAAAGGAAAA
This sequence comes from Sambucus nigra, assembly GCA_949130495.1. Classification (NCBI taxonomy): domain Eukaryota; kingdom Viridiplantae; phylum Streptophyta; class Magnoliopsida; order Dipsacales; family Adoxaceae; genus Sambucus; species Sambucus nigra. The sequence continues at coordinate 468,269,699 of OX422215.1, read as the reverse complement.
TTAATGTCCCACATGGGACAAAAATCAACATTATTGATATCCACAAAATTTGGAAACTGTAAGTTGGTGATGAGGTTGTTATGTTATGAAAATTGTCCTTATGAAACTTAAGGACATCAGTGGATAAGCAGATTCAATTTTCAGAACATAATAACCTCATCACTAACTTAGAGTTTCCAAATTTTGAGGATATCAGTAATGTTGATTTTTCACCAACGTGGGATGTTAATTTTCCTTCTTTTTATAAAAATTTGATCAATAAAGCTAATCATCAAATGTATATGTACATGAAAATGTTGGAATTGTGATTGAAAATATCGAGATGGAAGTTGATTGGAAAAAGGTGCAAGTTATAGGTCAAAGACCTAAAAAAGATACTCACCCGTGTTAACCAGGACAACAAATTGTACCCTGTATGAGAAAAATAGGGCTTAAGAGAAATACAAGAGGCCACTATATAAAAACAATATTGTGCATTTTAAGCATGCCAAAACTAGATATTAGGATGAGGCTGAAGTCCAGGAAGACCAAATTCAAAGAGCTGGTGCCTCTTGTTTTATGTTTAAAACGAGATGTCGATACATTAACTAGGTCAGAGATAAAGAAGGTAAATGCTAGGGATTCCAGGATCAATTTGGTCCAATCACAACTCAGGAAACTCTATTTCATGGCCTTCTTGGATTGCATGAACTAGGTATTGTTTAATTTAACTAACATTTTAATAGACTTGATATGCATAATGTTTAAAATATTTTATTCCTATATAAATGTTAATTAAGTTCTCAGTTATATATACTTGTGAACGTGCCACTAGGGGGCACAAATAACTCGTATGTGACCAATGTAACTCATAGGAACTGCCCACATAGTCACAAGACACTACACCAACTCTGCCGAATTGTCACGGCCATTGATCTTGACAAGTTGAACTTGTCAAGTTCAATGACGTGATATTCTGGGGGTGACAACTTTTGTTGTCACGGACGTGTCACGGTCATTGACCATGACGATTTCATTAGACTTGTCATGGTCATGTCACGATCCTTGACCTTGACAAACCCGTGACATTTAATAAAAAAATTATCACGGTCAATGATCGTGACAATTCTTGGCAGAATTGAAAAAAAATCTGTTGGGCAGTATGGCCACTGCCACTACCTAGCAGTATATTTATACCTATTATAGCAACATTGTACCTGTTCAAACATCATATATCCAAATAAAATATAGATAATGCAAATACACATTCAAAACAATATTCATCATGATATAATCCAAATATAATTCAAATGTAACAACTTAAAACTATTCAATTCAAATAATGTCACTACATGTCTGGGGTAAGGTTAGCTCTGAGGAGGTGAGTAGGACACACAATATACGAATTGACACACCCATCAATATACATCGTACCGCATTGTTCGCACAACCACAAGGGGGAGTTCTCCTTCTCGGGTATCACATGCATGACAAGAACCTTGGACTCAATGTCTTTAAGCGAACGTCCATGAACTAGGATACCCTGGATGGTATTCGGGTCCCTCAAACCCCACCCTATATGTTGTCCATCAAATATGTCCAGTAAAAATATTCTCGTCCAACCAAGTGTTGACATCGGTTGATCGAAGGGAGCCAAATAGGGGAGTGGATCATCAAAGTCCGCACGTGTCGGCGATAAAGCAGCGAGGTCCACATCCTCATCATCCTGCACCTTATCCTCCACCACCTTCTCCTTAAATTTCCCCCTACGGTTTCCACCCAACGAACGCTTCATGAATGAGAACATATCTTGTACCATCGCCTTCAAACGGGACAGCTTCGCATCATGCAAGTCCACCGTTCGAGATAACCCGTTGTCTCTCGTCTCCAATCCGATGATCCTAGATTTGGCCACCCACAAGCTCACCCCCTTGTCCTACCCTTGTGATCAGCGCCAAGAACTTAGCTGAGTGCATCTGTGAACAAATATTCCTTGTCAGCATTAGACGACTCATGCACTTCCTTAAGCTTTGCCTGAAACGACAAAAAACACATGATTAGTAAAATAAGTAAATAAAAAAATTATAACGTAATTAACAAAAAGTAAACTGTTGGATTACTTAAAATTTTGGCCACGACGCTCGGGGAAACCTCCTTATCCTTCCCCTTCTTCATCTGAATAGCCACATAAGTATCGAGCCTATGTGGCTTACCCCCAGGGCCACTCCCTGTCCCTGAAATAAAATAAAGCAAAATTAGTATCGGCCCCGCAAAGTAAAATAATGCAAAATATTATATTTCAGTAGTTATAGAAAAATTAAATCTTACCATCATCCTATGCTCCACCTCGGCATAAGACTTCCGGCCGGAGTAGTGCACGTCCGTCTTTTTTGCCTGATTTTCCCTCCCCGATTTGCGAGATGCCAATTGTCTCTCCTCGGTCTCATTGTCAATGAACTTTTTCCATTGTGATAATGAGATCAGTTCCTTCGGACGAACGAATTCACGCATTTGGATAACGGACTCTCGGGTCTTCCCAAAGTATCGGGTCTGTATATTTTTCTTCCACGTCTTGTGTTGCTCCCTCAACTGCTCCAAAATGGAATCGCGTAGCTTTGGATCCATGCTGAAATTATTCCTGTCCAACAAATACAATGTTAGTTGGGAATAAATATAAATATAAAATGAAATTGAAATTGAAATATTCATATAAATATAAATATAAATATAAATATAAATACATTACCTGTAGTGCCACCCAAATAGGTAACTTGAGCTCATTTGGCATCTCCCTCCAACTAGTGTACCCCGAGCCAATGATCGTCTTTACCATATCTAGGGATCTCACTAATAGACCTATTTTGTTCTCAATGTCCATCCCTAATTTGCCAAATCTGAGGAGCCTAGGGGCCGAGGAGCCCTCGCCACCTTCGCTACCACCGAGCCCAGACGACATCATCATAATCAGCATCATCATTCTTGCCTTAATACTTGAAGGAGACATTTTCTGTAAAAAAATGTTGTTATTAGTACAAATCAAAATGAATTAGAAGAATACATGCAAATATGTACAATTACTAAAAATCCAAATGCATTGTTACTGTTTAGCACCTCAATTCTGAATTCCAAAACAACAGCATCTAGCTCATAATATGCACAATTACTAAAAATTCGAAACATCCCCACCCCCACCCCTACTTCCCACACACACGCACACTACATAAGAGTGAAAATGATAAAGTGCAAATCAATTAAAAGCATTAAAAATGGATTGATAAAGTACAAATTGGAATATTTATTTCAAATTCGGATTATCATAAAAAATGGATTGATATTCGGTAGGAGCAGCCAAGTCATCCACACTACGATTTAGACGCTTTGGAGCGTGTAGGACAATTGACCACGGCTCGTTGTTGATGTACTCCAAGTAAAACACTTGGTTAACCTTTTGAAATGCATAAACAAACGACTCATCGCTCACGTGGTCGTTGCTCTTCAACTTGGACAAGTCAACCATGATAAAATTGGTGACAGGATCAACTTTACAAGAATTTTTATCCTCAACTCTTACCCAGTCACAGTAAAATACAACCTCTTTGAAGCTTATATAATCAAATTCAAATATATTTCGAATTACACCATAGTAAGTCATTTCAGCTTCAATGAGGTTTTTATCTTTTGCGCTCGCTGGAAAGAAAGTAAGATCCTTATATGGAATGTCCGAGTTCTGTACATTTGTACTTTTCTCTTACACTTTTGCGCCGAATACGCAACCATTCAATCGATACTTTTTGTACTCTTGTTCCACGAACAAGGGTCTAGTGCTTATACGAGCAACATTTGATGTCGCATCACCCATCTTTAAGAGCTGAGAATGTAGATAAATCAATTAGATGGGCTGTAAAGTTTGAGTGTAATGTAACGTTATATAACGTCCATTTTCATTATAATTACCTCTTATGACAACCCCAGGCTAAATTCGTTGTCTGATGGTACCATTATTTTTCGTCTTTTTATTGTTCTCACAGGTTTCATATTTTTGGCATATTACAAAATTAATCATGTATAAAATAATATAAAATATTCTAAAATAATGTTAAACATTAAAATAATTTAAACTTTATTTTTCCATTCTTCGACATCTTCATGTGTGTCAAATAGATAACGAGCTACTTGTTCATGTTGCAATCTCGTTAATTTCACTCGTTTTCCTAGTACATGACCACCATCATCAACGAACTCATTAGTGTCATCAACACTGGTTGAGTCAGGCATATATTCCCAAGTATATATTGATGACACCATGGTGATGTATTCCTCTGCAATTGATCGTCCAATGTATCGCATATTCTTGACGTAATCTTTAAATACTTTCATCAATCTTTCAAATGGATACATCCACTGATATCTAACTGAACCACAAAGAAGTGCCACATCGCATAGGTGTACCAACAAGTGAACACTTATGTCAAAGAATGTCGGGGGAAAGTACTTCTCCAACACACAAATCGCTTCGGGACAGTTCGAGAGATCTCATTACAGGGGTAATGACTCTCGAACGGGTCTAAAGGCTACTGAATGCGCACGCATAAGAACTAGAAGGCTAGTCTATGCGCACTATATATAATTTCAAGTATGCTTCATTTAATTATCATAATATATATATATATATATATACTGTTCGTTATACAAAGTAATTTTCAAAAAAAGTTGAAAAATCCCACCCCCATAAGGACAATAATCTAATGGTCATGTCACTTTAAAAATTAAACAACCCAACATCGATCCACTATAATCTAACCACAAAGGCAACAACAAATGTGTATCCCGTACTCCTTCTAATTCATCTACTCAATTAATTCTTTTCATCAATTAAACTAACAATTAAAGTATACAATTATTAATTTACTAATTTACAATGAGGGGTAATCCTACTTGCATATGAAAGGGTCACTAATTATTAATTTACAAAAAAAATTAACAACCAATCAATATTAAATCAATCAATTCTTTTACAAGGGGACTACAATATGAGGGGAAATATCTAATAAACCAATAAAAATTTAATTAAAAAAATACACACACGCACATATACACACAGCCCCCCTTCCCCCCCCCCCCCCCCCCCCGCCCACCCCCACCCCCTAGACCTACCCCCTCCCACCCACTGTCGCTGCCCACCACACGCGCGCACAGACACACACACACATATACACATGTACATACACATACACACACACAAGTGCATATATACACACACATATATATACACACACACACACGCACAAACTCTCCCTTCCCCAGCCCTGCCCCCTCCCACACACACACGCATATATACACCACACACACACACACACACACACACACATTTACACACACATATATACACACACGCACATATACATACACGTATACATAAATGTAGGAGAAAACGTACCAAAGTTGTAGAGAGAGAGAGTGTGCAGTCGCTAAAGAGAGAGAGAAATGGAGGGAATGAGAAACAGTGGGAAAAAAGAAGAAGGAGGATTTTTTATTGACAGAATTACCACGGACATGTCACGATCATTAACCGTGACAAGTTTATATGATTGTCACGGTCAATGACCATGATAAGGTATTGTCACGGCCTTGTCACGATCATTGATTGTGAAAAAAATGCGTATTTTTTTGTCACGGTCAATGACCGTGATAAGGCTGGCCGGTTGATGGATGCCAATTTGACCATTTTGGTGTAGTGAGACTTTCAGTTTGAGAATAGGACTGAAATTTGCAAATAAGCAGACTTAGACTTGAAAGTGTGCCGCTAGTGGGCAAAAACACGGAATAGCCCCCCAATGGCCCCGGGGGTCCACGAACAGCTCGCACGTGACTAATGTAACTGGTAAGAATTGGTTGCATAGTCACGGGACTCCCAATTTCAGAATAGGACTGAAATTTTCAAATAAGCAGACTTAGGCTTGAAAACGTTCCACTAGTGGGACAAAACTTCGACCAGCTCCCAAATGGCCTCAGGGGCCACGAACACCTCTCACATAACCACCATAACTCGTGGGAATTGGTCTCGTAGACATGGGGACTCCCAGTTTGATAATAAGATCAAAATTTTCAAATAAGCAGACTTAGTCTTCAAAATGTGTCATAACACCTCGTACATGACCAACGTAACTCATAGGAATTGGTTGTGTAGTCACTGGACTCTCGGTTTGACAATAGGACCAAAATTTATAAATAAGTAGGCTTAGGCTTGAAAACATGCCTCTATTGACTGAAAACCCTGAACATCCCTCAAACAGCCTCAGGGGGCCACGAACAGGTTGCACATGACCAAAGTAACTGGTAGAAACTGGCTGCATAGCCATAGGACACTCGGTTTGAGAATAGGATCAAAATTTACAAATAAGCAGACTTAGGCTTGAAAACGTGATGCTAGTGGGAAAGAACCTGAACAACCCCCAAACGGTCTTGGGGGCCACGAACAACTCGCACTTGACCAACGTAACTTGTAAGGATTGGTCGCGTAGTCATTGGCCTCCTGATTTGCGAATAGGATTGAAATTTGTAAATAAGTAGACATAGGATTGAAAGCATGCCGCTAGTGGGTGAAAACTCTGAATAGCCCCCAAATGCCCCTAAGGGCCCACAAACACCTCACACATGACCAACATAACTCGTACGTATCGGATGCATAGTCACGTGACTCCTTGTTTGAGAATAGGACCGAAATTTGAAAATAAGAAGACTTAGGCTTGAAAATGTGTCACTAGTGAGCGAAATTCCTAAAAACAACCCAAAGAACCCCGGGGGGCACGAACACCTCGCACGTGATCAATGTGACTTGTAAGAACTAGTTGTGTAGTCACAGAAGTCTCGATTTGAGAATAAGACCAAAATTTTCATATAAGTAAACTTAGGCTTGAAAACGTGCCACTAGTGGGTGAAAATCCCAAACAACCCCCCAAACAACCCTAGGGAACCATGAACAACTCGTACAAGACCATCGTAACTCTAGGAATTGGTCGCGTAGTCATGGGACTCTCGATTTGAAAATAGTACTGAAATTTGCAAATAAATAGACTTAGGCTTGAAAACATGCCGCTAGGGGGTGACAACCCTGAACAACCCCCAAAGAGCCCTAGGGGACACGAACACCTCGTACGTGACCAACGTAACTCATAGGAATTAAATGCATAGTCACGGGAGTCGTGATTTGAGAATAGGACCAAAATTTACAAATAAGAAGTCTTAGGGTTGAAAACATGTCGCTAGTGGGTGAAAACCCCGAACAACCCCCAAACGACCCTGGAGGGGCCACAAACACCTCGTACGTGACCAACATAACTCGTAAGAACTGGCCATGGAGTCATGGGACTTCTAATTTAATAGCAGGACTAAAATTTACAAATAAGAACACTTAGTCATGAAAATGTGCCGCTAGTGGGTAAACCTCGAACAACCCCGAAGTAGCCTCGGGGGCACAAACACCTTGCACATGATCAACGTAACTCGTATGAACTGGATGCATAGTCACAGACTCCTGTTTTGAGGAAAAACAACGCGCATATTTTTTACTAGATAAAAACATAGTCACGAATTGAAGTCATGACCATTTTTAAATTTGTGTAGACTATTGGTCATGCCTTAGGTCTATGGCCAAGGTTTCAATTTTGGTCACGGTTGAGGTTTGTGACCCCATCCTCAGTCTTGGTCATGGATTTGGTCCGTAAACACTGGGTCATGACCCTAGTCCATGACCATTATGCCATATATTGTCCCACGCTCCCGTTCGTGACCCTAACTTTTGGTCGGGGACAAAGTCCATGACCAACGATTTTGTTCACGGACTTGACCCGTGACCCGGAGACCTTTTCACACACAAAATTCGTGACCATCTGACTGTTTTGGTGTAGTGAACAAAAATTATATATTCATTCTAAATAAACTTGCCTCAATGATTTTGATGAAAACAAAGTCAAGATTCTTCAATTCTCTTTTCTCCCTTGAGCCTCCTTCTCTCTTTAAGCTTTTAGCATTTCCAAATTATGTTTTGTGAATAATTAAGCTCCTAAGGTTTCATTAATCCCTTTCATTTTCGAAATTGTCTTGGGCCCAAAATGGGCCCCTAACTATATGGTCCAAAAATTGTCTATAAATGGTTTAAAAACACACATAGGTCCTATACTAAGCCAATAGGCCTAAATTACACCATTTCAAGTAAAAAAATCATTTTAAATGTTTCAACCCACATTAATTCATAACCTCATAAATTATATCAGGAATACAACACTATTATTAATTTAATCGATTAAAGTCCATAAATCAATTAATTAATAGTTAAATTGGTGTAACATGGCGTTATAGTCAACTACTTCACAATCATTGGACCACAACACTGAGGGGATAATCCAAATAAGGGAACCCTTGATATCGAATCTTGGACCATTTCATAGCCTTAGATAATATGTTGTCATATTAAAATAGTTAAATAATATATAATGTGTATCAAGTCCAAATTTTAGATTTATATATAATACATATAATCATATGACTAGTGACATCACATGTCATCTAGGCATATTCGATAATTTCATAATTAATTTAACGCATAAAAATATGTGGTATTACAACCCCGATATTGTCGGAAAAAATAACTTGGAATTGACATTTAAATGCAAAAAATGTAGTTCTATGGATATTTATGGTTAATCATGCACTAAAAAGAAAAAGAAGAACTAGGTTTAAATATGAAACCTAGGGTTTCAATAATTAATACCATAGCTAATCTTGTTGTGATTCGTATACGGAGAAACTTTTTCATGATGAAGATGATGTCGCTTCCCATCCATGGTCTTCAAAAACCTCTCTTAACCTTGTCTAAAGCTTGAATCTTCTGGTGTATGATCCTCCCCAAAACTATGTAGGTGTGTGGGCACCTTTTGAGATGAAAACCCTTCCTTATGTGTGATACATGGTCCTCTCTCTATAGGCCTCTTCATAAAAATGTGAATAGTGTTTTCTTTCACCCCCTCTCAAACCCTAATGATGACCATTAACCTTAAAATCCCTTCCCACACCTTTATAAATAGGTATAAAAGGTGTGCTTGGGCCAAACTCTATTTCTTGAGATTATTGGACTAACTACTTGGGTATGTAGACTAAAATAGGGACCCAAGATAAATAATTAAATTGACTTCAAATAAGTAATCAAAAACACTTAATTACAATTATCATAAATCATTTCATTTACCTATTTAATCATAATTAATTCCACTAAATAATTATGACTCCACTCCAATTTAATTATCTTAGAAATTCTCTGATATAATGAGGTCTTATTTGCAAAGTCGATTATGTATAACATGATTCCCCATGTTAGTCATTTGATACTTGCTTGGTCAAGTCAATTTTTTATTAATCAACATATAATCAATTTCCTTGGTTCTCAAGATTAACTTATTTTTCTACTTCCACTAGATTATCTGATCAGTTTTACTGGTGGAAACAAAACCTTATAAGTTAATCAAGGGGCCAATCCTGAGTATTCTCGAATGTATATTACTCCAAATTATGATCTTAGACCTACTTACATAATTGTCACCTAATATTCGGGCTTCATTTGTTTCAATGTAATATTGAATCGCACCCATGGCAATCAAAGCGACAACTACATAAGTATCCCAATCCTCATAATTCTCGGGATTAAGAATCTATGCAGTCTTTGCAAATGGTGTGAGATTTACGAAGTTTAATCCAAACAATGCTTAGACTCTAATCTCATTGTTCGACTCGTTTAATTCATTCTTGGGATGTACTCATCACAATCCGTCATTGAACAGTCTCAAAAGTTTCCAAACCATTACACCGATTTCCCATTCTTCGAGATAAAATACTAGGATTGTATCGCAACCATTCCAATAGGATGTTAATCCCCTATCTAGGTTATGAATATTTTAATAGTGCTAGAACTAAAATTCCAATCTCCTTATGATCAGCCTGAAGCCAACTAACTAGAATTCCTACTAAGCTCTATTAACTGATATGTCTACAATATATATAAACCAAATATAATGCATCCTCGCAACCATGATTACTATTTCAAAATGAACTAATAATTTTACTCAAAAGTAACCATCATACATGGTTTTAATAATATAACCTAATAACCTCCATGAATATATATGTGGTTCTCACACAGGCCCCAAGAACGTTAGTCTACAAGGTATTGAGCCAAGAGCAATTATGTCCTACCTTAGGGGAAGAAGATCAATACCTATTTTAGCATTGTGATAAGTTTTATAGGTCCGCATTCCTTGAAAAGTATCCCCTCGGCAAAATGTCCTCAATACTAATTCCATGTCCCTTTAGTCAATAAGGAGTGGATTTAGTAGTGCGCCTTCTCCTCATCAAAGTTAAAAATAAATTCTACATTGTGGAAGTTGATTACTTTAAAAAGTCGGATGAGGTTGAGCCATTGACAACCATCAGGGAGAAGAAGACCACTAACTTCATTTGTAAATACATCATTTAGAGGTTCATCTTGTCTAAAGACACCATCTCTGATAATGGAAAATAGTTTATAACCCTACCTTCAGAGAATTTTTCTCAGAGTATGGTATAGGTAACCACTACTCATATCTAGGCCATCCTCAATCTAATGTCCAAGTCAAAGTTACAACATAACCATTTTCCATAATTTAAATAAGAGGCTGGAGAAAGACAAGGGTCTGTGGGCTAGGGAATTATCGAGCATCATGTGGGCCTATGAACTACGGTCAAAGGCCCAATGGAACAAACTCCATTATCCTTAACTTTTGGCACTGAAACAATTGTCCTAATCAAGGTCGAGATACCATCACTAAGGATGGATCAGTTTTAATCATAGTTTAATGATAAAGGCCTCAAAAGGTCCTTAGTTGGGTTAGAGGAAAGAAGAGATGAAACACTGATCAGAATGGATGCGTAAAAGTAAAGAATGTACTACTACTTAAACAAGAAAGTTTTCCTAGAGAATTCAAGGTGGGCAACATGGTCTTAAAATAGGTCATTATTGCCAAGAGAAATCCAAGTGAGGGGAAGTTAGGGGTCAAGTGGGAAGGCCCTTATGTGTTGGCAATAATAATAAGGACTGGTTGTTATTACTGCAAGAGCATTAATGGATATGAACTTCCACACCCTAGAATGTAGAGAATCTCAAAAAATACTTCCAATTATGTACTCTTATATTGAAATGAAATACAAAGAACTCTTTTTTCTACCTAAGATGTCTCAATACAGTGTTCAATATGAGTTACAAGGCTTCAATCCTTTGCTCTAGTGAAAGACGGGCCGTTATGTGTGTTTCAAACAAAACCAAATTTTTCTCAGAAAAATTATCCAACTTTTAATTATGCACAAAACCAAGTTGTGAAAATCCAATTCTTACTTTAAAACAATTTTATCTTGATTAATCCTAAACATGCATCTAGTGATTAAAGCAAGTAAAATAAATTAAAGAATACTCACAACGCTGGATGTACGAGGAAAAAACCCAAAACGGGAAAACAACCTCGGACGGCCCAAGCCAGACAATCACTATGAACATTGGTTTTACAAAGACAGATTATCCTTACACTAAGACTCGATCCCCATGGATCTTTATGCTCCTTCTGATCTTGAACCATTTTTTAATAGTGCCCATGCAGAAATTCCATCTTCCATGATACCTATCCACAACACACGCGTCCACGTACGCCTCGATGTCCACCGATTGGCTTCGACACATCTATGATGTCGAATAAAAAGTCCTTCTCTTTTCTTTATCGCAAAACCCTTTTATGTTCAATGTGTAGAACAAACAACTTTGGTGCAGCAAGATCACTTAAACATATAAGAATGATATCTCGGATCTTTGCAAACTTCTATGGATGTTTTTAAGATTTGTAAACCTTAGAAAACATGTGAAAATAACGTACTGAAATGTATTATGTTTTTTCCAGTTGCACACTTACGAAACTCTGATAGAAACACGCTTTAAATAACAATTTAGCGCCGCCTCAAAAAATGTGTCGTTCGAACGACAAGGCCATATCGTTCGCGCGACTTAGGCATCTCGTTCAAGCGAGATCCCTATGTCGTTTGAACGAGCTGACATGGCCGTTTGATTTTTTGACTTTTTATCCAAAATGTCTCTTTTAAAGGAGATCCAAATAAGTCAAACTCTATTTTGAGTATATCAAAATAAAACGTAGTGTAAACAATTAAAACACTTTTAAACAGATTTTTTTATATAAAAATACATCCTTATCATTTATAAAAACAATTCCGAGCACCATTAATTATACGGATTCATACCTGAGTGATCTCAAATGCAATTAACTTTGGAGACGAGTAAAATTGCACCAATTAAACATCGGCTTGATTTATTCTTTGAATCTTTGCCGCAACGTCTTCAATTTTCTTCAATACGTCATAGTTTTGATCCCTATGACATATTACAAACAAGTTTTGTTCACGGAATTAAGCCAAAATAATATAGGGACTCAATTGGAAATTTATGTCCTTACAAATCTCCCCCTTTGACTATTCCGGGATAAAACTAAACTAGTGAAATGCCTAAGTCGGGCCGTCAAGCCGTATGACGCCTAAATCCCATCCCATAAACCCAAAACAAAAATTATAGGATACAGACTAGTATATGTAGCACCGGCAAGCATAAATTGTCTGAATGTGATGTAGACTTGAAATATGGAATCGTTAAAGCATTCCTACACACATGAAATAGACAAACAAATACCAGTGAAGTATGGAGGAACAAATGATACCAATTTATATTTCTAATAAGAACAAGTCATTTGAAACATGTGAGCAATTATTTGATACCAATTAGGAAGAAATATAATCAAACAATATGTAAATCCAGATATCAATAAAAATTCTGAACAGATCTCCCCCTACATCACATACATCTCTGTCTCCCTTTTTATCTCGAATATACAATACGGTGAAACGATAAACCAATCAAGTATCTAGCATGAGAATATACCAATTTGAATCAATTTAATACCAATTTGAGAATTGAAAACACTAGATAACCTTAAAACAACCAGCTAAATATGTTCAAGTAACGACAAATCAGTAGCTAGTAAACCAGGAATCACACAAAGAATATAGTAATCTAAACAAGTGTGATAAACAGACTATATGCAAAAAAATCCAATTTTGAACCAATTAAAACCTGCATATAAACCAGTCAGTCCAGAAACACTTCCAGCAGTACCAAAAAAATATACCAATTTAACCCAGAGGACTGCAAACCAATCTGAAACTCCAAAATAGTCTGTCGCTCGAACGATCCAGGGACATCGCTCAAACGAGTTGAGGATGTCGCTCGAACGAAGTACAACTGTCATTCGGGCGAGGCGGATAAGTCGCTTGAACGACTTCACGCGATCCTCCAAAATTTCTTACTCATAAATCGGAATCACAACTCAATGTTCTCAAATAATGCAATTATGAGAGATATATCAATTAGCATAATTAACTCTCTCACTAATGTAATAAAATTGCAATGTATAAATTTTCAATAAGCGCAATATCAATTGTTGTATACATCCTCATGATAGAATAAGCTTTTAAGCGCACAACATGAAACATTTAATAACTCGATGTTTTCAAATAATCTAGAATAAAGCGCACATGAGTTAGAAGATAGCGGCATAACGAAAAAAATTTCTAATTATGTCATGCTTTGTCGTTTCCAAGATACGAGCTTAAATTTTGGAAAATTCAATCATATTGCAATAAAAATTTTGATCAAACATTTTTCTATGAATAATTTCCAATAGACATTTATCTCCCCCTAAGGGATACCAATGAAGGTATATATGCATATAACAAATATGGTGCATCTATTTCATGAGATAAAATATATTTAAAACTTGACTTCATAAAATCATTTTTGAAAAATCACACAAGTGATACCAATTTGATACCAATTGTTGATCATGTGGTTTCTCAATTAAAAAATCATCGTGAATAAATATTCGAACATTGACATTAATCGAGTAGTATGCAATAAGACTAACTCATAGAGATTAATATGTTCATATCATCAAAATCAATGAGTGGATGTTACAATATTAACATGTAGCTCATAAAACTAATATACAAGAATGTACTCAAATGACATTTTCGTTTCAAATTAATATACAATAAATTTATGAATTAATCCAATCTTCTTATTCACAAAAATATGTCAAGATGTAATTCAAAAGATTATGAATTTTCACTTAAAAAAAATTATCATCAAAATCAGGTGTATGTGTCATATAACATAAAATCTTCAAGAATAATAAATCTACAAATTTACATGTGAATACTAAATTATCAACAATCTCATGTGATATAACAAATATTCTATGCACGGAAATATATCAATTATGAAATAAATCATTAACAAATATATGATTTTAAATTCATGAATGGTGTTCCTTACCACCTTACCAATACCAATGATATTTTCATGAAGATTTCTTCCAAGTGTGGCATTTCCAACATTAGGCAATGATAATTGAAGTTCGTAATATGACCAAATCATATGCCTTGAAAATCCACATCCCTTCTCAAAATGCAACCTACACAACTTTGAAAATTTTTTCTTTTGGTACCCAAAATGTGTTAGGTCCATAGGGGTTAGTATACATCTTGGTTCCTTTAGGAATCCATGAAAATTTTCTTTTTCTGAATTTATATGGACACAAATCTGAAAAATGTGTGTGTCTACCACAATAAGAACATAAATAATTAGGTAGACTAGATGAAGCATCAAATTTCAATTAATTGGAATAAGTCTTTTTTCTCATTTCCTTCATCATATCCAATACCATTATTATTAAATCGAATCCTTTGTGTCTCAACAATTTTATGAAAATATTCATTTCCTTTTGTAAAATTATCTAATGATTTCTTTAAATATTCAATCTCCCTTTTTAACTCAATATTTTCAATTTCAAGAGGAGAAGTGACAATAACAGATATTTCCTTTTTCAAAGATTTAATTTCATTTTTCAAAGATTCATTTTCTAATTTCAACTCACCAAAATCATTTGACATATAATCATATTTAGTTGAAACTAATGAATGAGACTTCTTAAGTTTAATATATTTATTTTTAAGTTCTTCAAAACTTTCACATAATTCATCAAAAACGTTTTGTAAAACTTCATAATCATCAACTTCATCATTATCACTATCACTAGAGTTAGGGTTAGAATGTACCCCATTTTCCATAGCCATGTAACATAGATGAGCAGCTTTATTTTCATTCGAATCTTCATCGGAAGAGCTTGTGTCGGAGTCACTCCATGTTGTGCCTTTCAATGCATTCTTCACTTTCTTATATTTTGGACAATTAGGCTTAATGTGTCCAACTTCATCACAATGATAGCATCTTGGTTTAGATTTGGATTGATGATCATCATTGAACTCTTTTGAAAAATGTTTCTTTCTCCTTGCCTTGGCTTTCTTTTTAGAATTGAGATATTTTTTGAAATCTTTAGCCAATAGGGAAATATTATCATCATCATCATCATCATTTTCACTTTCTATATTTTTGCTTGAAGATTTGAGAGCAATAATTTTGTTTGCTTTTGGTTTCTCTTCTTCAACAAATTCCTTAAGTTCCATTTCATGGGTGATTAAGGAACCCAATAGCTCATCAAGAGAGATAGGTCTTTCTCTAATTGCTTCCTTGATAGCTAACTTTTTGGTCATCCAATTCGTCGGTAATGACCTGAGAATCTGATTCACTAATTCAGAGTCAGTATAAGATTTGCCAAGAGATTTAAGACCATTAATAATATTAGTGAACGTAGTGAACATATCAGAAATAGATTCATCAGACATCATCTTAAATAACTCATAATTATGAACAAGCGTACTAATTTTATCTTCTTTAACTTGACTAGTTCCTTCATAAGTAACTTCTAGTCTGTCCCAAATTTCTTTAGCAGATTCACAACAAAAAATTTTGTTATACTCATTTACATCAAGTGAACAATGCAAAATATTCATAGCTTTAGCATTTATTTGAATTTTTCTAATATCAACATCATTCCATGGACAAAAGCATTATTTTCCATTTTAATAGGAATATAGGGACCATTGATGACAACTTTCCAAACTTCATAATCATGTGACTGAATAAAATATTTAATTATATTTTTACAATAACTATAATCTTTTCCAGAAAATAGAGGAGGTTTAAAAATAGATTGACCTTCACCAAGTGATGTAGTAACATATGCCATTGATCTTTAACTCTAAGATTGTTAAATCTAAAAATAAATAAGAAGAGCGCTAGCTCTGATACCAATTGTTGCCTAGATTATACTCAAGAGGGGGGGTGAATTGAGTTTTTACAAACTTTAAAGTCAAATTAATATTTTAGAAAAATAGTAAATTTAAATCACTTAAACAAATTTCAGATTAATAAATCTATAAAGAATAAATCCAATAATATCAAATAAATGCAACTAACTAATTTAAACAACTAGAGATGCAGATTTTAACACTCTAGAAATATTAAATTAATTTTCGTATTTAATTTAAAGTGATATTCTGAAATTAATTATTTAACTCAAAAATAATTATTTTAACCTTAAAATTAATTTAGTCAAATTTCGGAATTAATTTATTTGCAAGATAGTGTGCTGAAAATATTAACTCAAGCAAGCATGTGCAAATAAATAAATAAGAGTGCGGAAAATAAATGACACCGAAATTTAACGTGGTTCGACCAAATCTCGGCCTACGTCCACGCGCCTAGAGCCCCCGTCTCCTTTGCGCTTCACTAAACCTGATCCACTTGCGGGTAGGATCAAATCACCGCGTACAACTGTTTGCAAGCTAACTCCGAGCTTCAAACCCCGTGGCCCACTTGCGGGTAGGAACCAATCACCGGTACAAACCGAAGCTTCAACAAAGCTTCACAACAAATTTGAATTTTTGTAGTACAAGATACAATACTGAAACTCCTTAAAATACAATTTGTAATCTGAGTTTCTCCTTCTTGAATCAGACTTCAATAAATAATGTTGAAGTAGGTACAAGTCTTCTTCTTCAATGATTGAGCAGATGATAAAAATTAATTGCTCTCTTGAATGTGTAGTTGAGTAGTAGATTATATGCTCTCAATAATATTTTAAGTCTTGATCATATTCTCATTTTAGTCTGCTGTTGGTTCATCTTCAATACAGCACTTGAAAGCTTTAAATGTGTCTCCAGAAAGCTAGCTGTTAGACACAAGCATTTTTAGCATTTAATGCTCCTGATTTTGCTGAGATGGAAGTAGCTGAAAATAATCTCAAAATCTGATATACAAATCTCCAGTTTGATTCTCAATAAAAATATGGTTGTTTGTAGAAGATTTCGAATTGTTCTGAGTGTAGCATTAAATGCACTGAATTTGTTGAGATAGTGAGGCTTCAAAACTGATCTCCAAATCTGAAATGCAGACTCTATATTTTTATCTTCTCCATAAAGATATAGCTGTTGAAGCATAATAATGGTCATCTGAAAATATGGGACTGAAAGTAGCTTTGAGGTGACTCATATATTTTCTATCAAGAAAAAGTTAGTCCAAGAGATAATATACAAAACTGATGTATAAATGTGGAACCATTGTGTAAAGAATATAACTGATGTGTAAACAACAATTTCAGTCAAGATAGTAAATGGGACATATTAAGCATATCAGATACAAATATATATTAAAAAATTTCGAACAGATAAAATTAAATTTCTCACATATTATAAAAGAAAAAAAATATTCTGAAAGAAATTTTTCGGACCAAAAAAAATATTACTTTCGGATTTATAAATGAACTTGTTAAAAAATTCGAGAAGAACAATTATACGTATATATATATATATATATATATATATATATATATATATATATATATATATACGCATATATAAGATCATTAAAGGAGAGGGATCCGAACTCATTTTTCGGATTTCATGGCTCATAAAAGAGCTGACATACATTGCAGTCTATGAGGTAGTAGACGAAGGTTTAATTCTCTAACTGGTACAGCACCAAACCAAAGCCATTTCTATTATGACACAGACACAAGACTACACAGGCTAAATCTTGCGCGGGGCCCAAGGTGATAAACTATTGGCTGTCAATCCAATAGAAAGGATTTATAGCCGGTACTGACTTCGGCCATATATGCTGACAGGACTTGATGAAAGATGTCTTGCAAAGTCTTTTAAAGACCAATGACAACTCAAGATATTTTCCATGCATAAATTTTGGTAAAAATCCAAATGCTGGTAATCCATCTAAGGAGGAGCTATTGACAGTCCAACACACAAAACAAATTAATTTTTATGCAGAGGCTTTAAATGCCCGCTGGGGAGCCCCTTTAAAATTCCAATAAGAGAGCACCAAAGTGCATCGGTCAACATCATCATATGGTCATTATTATCTACATTTCATGAAGATAAAGAAATCCTCATTTAATAATGCTTTTGTGTATCCATACCTTAGGAACAATCTTCTATGGGATCCTTAGGTTTATAAAAAATAATAAACCTATACAGTTTTAAAGAGGGTAGCCAAAAGATGTTTTAATAAACAAAACACTATTTTTAAAAATGCATTAAAAAAATAATTCCGGAAAAAAATTTATTTTAAACAGTGGTGCATAAAAAATGTAATCTCATTTAAAAAAAAATGTTTAGGCTCATAATTAATTAGTCACACAATTAAAATCATTGAAGAAGAAATATGCATGCGTGCCTAATGTGTCAAGTGCAAATGTGCGATACACGTGAATACCTTTACTCGAATATTAAGTATATCATAATAGATATCGATAGAATAAATATCGATAGAATAACCTAATAAAAACAATATGTTTGGAATCATCAAAATCAATATATTAAGTTAAACTAAAATGTACATTAATTAAACTAAATTAATTAATTAGGGATAAAATACATCTTCGCTAACAATCTCCCCCCTTTTGATGATGACAAACAATGATTCACAAATATTCATAAAATGAAATATTAAGCACAAATAGTGAATCATAAATATTTCTCCCCGTTTGACATTATCAAAAAGATATTTCTTATAAATTCAGTGTCACGGGTAAGAAGGGCAAAGCTCCCCCTATCAAAAATAATTCGTGCATGGGATATAACCATAAATCGCAAAGGGCATAAAATTTTCAATACGCACACAAGTCATAATAGATTTTTCATAGCATGTATTTGAATGTGTAGATAGATAATAATATCATCAAATAATGCATAAGTCATAAAAAATGATAAATGATATATGATACCAATAGTTGTCTGATACCAATTGTTGTAGTCACACAAACCGTGCGTTGCACACAATAGTTCCTCGGAACAACTTCTTACGCATAAATCGGAATCACAACTCAATGTTCTCAAATAATGCAATTATGAGAGATATATCAATTAGCATAATTAACTCTCTCACTAATGTAATAAAATTGCAATGTATAAATTTTCAATAAGCGCAATATCAATTGTTGTATACATCCTCATGATAGAATAAGTTTTTAAGCGCACAACATGAAACATTTCATAACTCGATGTTTTCAAATAATCTAGAATAAAGCGCACATGAGTTAGAAGATAGCGGCATAACGAAAAAAATTTCTAATTATGCCATGCTTTGCTGTTTCCAAGATACGAGCTTAAATTTTGGAAAATTCAATGATATTGCAATAAAAATTTTGATCAAACATTTTTCTATGAATAATTTCCAATAGACATTTATCTCCCCCTAAGGGATACCAATGAAGGTATATATGCATATAACAAATATGGTGCATCTATTTCATGAGATAAAATATATTTAAAACTTGACTTCATAAAATCATTTTTGAAAAATCACACAAGTGATACCAATTTGATACCAATTGTTGATCATGTGGTTTCTCAATTAAAAAATCATCGTGAATAAATATTCGAACAATGACATTAATCGAGTAGTATGCAATAAGACTAACTCATAGAGATTAATATGTTCATATCATCAAAATCAATGAGTGGATGTTACAATATTAACATGTAGCTCATAAAACTAATATACAAGAATGTACTCAAATGACATTTTCGTTTCAAATTAATATACAATAAATTTATGAATTAATCCAATCTTCTTATTCACAAAAATATGTCAAGATGTAATTCAAAAGATTATGAATTTTCACTTAAAAAAAATTATCATCAAAATCAGGTGTATGTGTCATATAACATAAAGTCTTCAAGAATAATAAATCTACAAATTTACATGTGAATACTAAGTTATCAACAATCTCATGTGATATAACAAATATTCTATGCACGAAAATATATCATTTATGAAATAAATCATTAAAAAATATATGATTTTAAATTCATGAATGGTGTTCCTTACCACCTTACCAATACCAATGATATTTTCATGAAGATTTCTTCCAAGTGTGGCATTTCCAACATTAGGCAATGATAATTGAAGTTCGTAATATGACCAAATCATATGCCTTGAAAATCCACATCCCTTCTCAAAATGCAACCTACACAACTTTGAAAATTTTCTCTTTTGGTAACCAAAATGTGTTAGGTCCATAGGGGTTAGTATACATCTTGGTTCCTTTAGGAATCCATGCAAATTATCTTTTTCTGAATTTATATGGACACAAATCTGAAAAATGTGTGTGTCTACCACAATAAGAACATAAATAATTAGGTAGACTAGATGAAGCATCAAATTTCAATTAATTGGAATAAGTCTTTTTCTCATTTCCTTCATCATATCCAATACCATTATTATTAAATCGAATCCTTTGTGTCTCAACAATTTTATGAAAATATTCATTTCCTTTTGTAAAATTATCTAATGATTTCTTTAAATATTCAATCTCCCTTTTTAACTCAATATTTTCAATTTCAAGAAGAGAAGTGACAATAACAGATTTTTCCTTTTTCAAAGATTTAATTTCATTTTTCAAAGATTCATTTTCTAATTTCAACTCACCAAAATCATTTGACATATAATCATATTTAGTTGAAACTAATGAATGAGACTTCTTAAGTTTAATATATTTATTTTTAAGTTCTTCAAAACTTTCACATAATTCATCAAAAACGTTTTGTAAAACTTCATAATCATCAACTTCATCATTATCACTATCACTAGAGTTAGGGTTAGAATGTACCCCATTTTCCATAGCCATGTAACATAGATGAGCAGCTTCATTTTCATTCGAATCTTCATCGGAAGAGCTTGTGTCGGAGTCACTCCATGTTGTGGCTTTCAATGCATTCTTCACTTTCTTATATTTTGGACAATTAGGCTTAATGTGTCCAACTTCATCACAATGATAGCATCTTGGTTTAGATTTGGATTGATGATCATCATTGAACTCTTTTGAAAAATGTTTCTTTCTCCTTTCCTTGGCTTTCTTTTTAGAATTGAGATATTTTTTGAAATGTTTAGCCAATAGGGAAATATTATCATCATCATCATCATCATTTTCACTTTCTATATTTTTTCTTGAAGATTTGAGAGCAATAATTTTGTTTGCTTTTGGTTTTTCTTCTTCAACAAATTCCTTAAGTTCCATTTCATGGGTGATTAAGGAACCCAATAGCTCATCAAGAGAGATAGGTCTTTCTCTAATTGCTTCCTTGATAGCTAACTTTTTGGTCATCCAATTCGTCGGTAATGACCTGAGAATCTGATTCACTAATTCAGAGTCAGTATAAGATTTGCCAAGAGATTTAAGACCATTAATAATATTAGTGAACCTAGTGAACATATCAGAAATAGATTCATCAGACATCATCTTAAATAACTCATAATTATGAACAAGCGTACTAATTTTATCTTCTTTAACTTGACTAGTTCCTTCATAAGTAACTTCTAGTCTGTCCCAAATTTCTTTAGCAGATTCACAACAAAAAATTCTGTTATACTCATTTACATCAAGTGAACAATGTAAAATATTCATAGCTTTAGCATTTATTTGAATTTTTCTAATATCAACATCATTCCATTCATTTTCTTCTTTAGGGACAGAAGCATTATTTTCCATTTTAATAGGAATATATGGACCATTGATGACAACTTTCCAAACTTCATAATCATGTGACTGAATAAAATATTTAATTATATTTTTACAATAACTATAATCTTTTCCAGAAAATAGAGGAGGTTTAAAAATAGATTGACCTTCACCAAGTGATGTAGTAACATATGCCATTGATCTTTAACTCTAAGATTGTTAAATCTAAAAATAAATAAGAAGAGCGCTAGCTCTGATACCAATTGTTGCCTAGATTATACTCAAGAGGGGGGGTGAATTGAGTTTTTACAAACTTTAAAGTCAAATTAATATTTTAGAAAAATAGTAAATTTAAATCACTTAAACAAATTTCAGATTAATAAATCTATAAAGAATAAATCCAATAATATCAAATAAATGCAACTAACTAATTTAAACAACTAGAGATGCAGATTTTAACACTCTAGAAATATTAAATTAATTTTCGTATTTAATTTAAAGTGATATTCTGAAATTAATTATTTAAATCAAAAATAATTATTTTAACCTTAAAATTAATTTAGTCAAATTTCGGAATTAATTTATTTGCAAGATAGTGTGCTGAAAATATTAACTCAAGCAAGCATGTGCAAATAAATAAATAAGAGTGCGGAAAATAAATGACACCGAAATTTAACGTGGTTCGACCAAATCTCGGCCTACGTCCACGCGCCTAGAGCCCCCGTCTCCTTTGCGCTTCACTAAACCTGATCCACTTGCGGGTAGGATCAAATCACCGCGTACAACTGTTTGCAAGCTAACTCCGAGCTTCAAACCCCGTGGCCCACTTGCGGGTAGGAACCAATCACCGGTACAAACCGAAGCTTCAACAAAGCTTCACAACAAATTTGAATTTTTGTAGTACAAGATACAATACTGAAACTCCTTAAAATACAATTTGTAATCTGAGTTTCTCCTTCTTGAATCAGACTTCAATAAATAATGTTGAAGTAGGCACAAGTCTTCTTCTTCAATGATTGAGCAGATGATAAAAATTAATTGCTCTCTTGAATGTGTAGTTGAGTAGTAGATTATATGCTCTCAATAATATTTTAAGTCTTGCTCATATTCTCATTTTAGTCTGCAGTTGGTTCATCTTCAATACAGCACTCGAAAGCTTTAAATGTGTCTCCAGAAAGCTAGCTGTTAGACACAAGCATTTTTAGCATTTAATGCTCCTGATTTTGCTGAGATGGAAGTAGCTGAAAATAATCTCAAAATCTGATATACAAATCTCCAGTTTGATTCTCAATAAAAATATGGCCGTTTGTAGAAGATTTCGAATTGTTCTGAGTGTAGCATTAAATGCACTGAATTTGTTGAGATAGTGAGGCTTCAAAACTGATCTCCAAATCTGAAATGCAGACTCTATATTTTTATCTTCTCCATAAAGATATAGCTGTTGAAGCATAATAATGGTCATCTGAAAATATGGGACTGAAAGTAGCTTTGAGGTGACTCATATATTTTCTATCAAGAAAAAGTTAGTCCAAGAGATAATATACAAAACTGATGTATAAATGTGAAACCATTGTGTAAAGAATATAACTGATGTGTAAACAACAATTTCAGTCAAGATAGTAAATGGGTTATATTAAGCATATCAGATACAAATATATATTAAAAAATTTCGAACACGTAAAATTAAATTCCTCACATATTATAAAAGAAAAAAAATATTCTGAAAGAAATTTTTCGGACCAAAAAAAATATTACTTTCGGATTTATAAATGAACTTGTTAAAAAATTCGAGAAGAACAATTATACGTATAGATTTATATATATATATATATATATATATATATATATATATATATATATATATATATATATACGCATATATAAGATCATTAAAGGAGAGGGATCCGAACTCATTTTTCGGATTTCATGGCTCATAAAAGAGCTGACATACATTGCAGTCTATGAGGTAGTAGACGAAGGTTTAATTCTCTAACTGGTACAGCACCAAACCAAAGCCATTTCTATTATGACACAGACACAAGACTACACAGGCTAAATCTTGCGCGGGGCCCAAGGTGATAAACTATTGGCTGTCAATCCAATAGAAAGGATTTATAGCCGGTACTGACTTCGGCCATATATGCTGACAGGACTTGATGAAAGATGTCTTGCAAAGTCTTTTAAAGACCAATGACAACTCAAGATATTTTCCATGCATAAATTTTGGTAAAAAGCCAAATGGTGGTAATCCATCTAAGGAGGAGCTATTGACAGTCCAACACACAAAACAAATTAATTTTTATGCAGAGGCTTTAAATGCCCGCTGGGGAGCCCCTTTAAAATTCCAATAAGAGAGCACCAAAGTGCATCGGTCAACATCATCATATGGTAATTATTATCTACATTTCATGAAGATAAAGAAATCCTCATTTAATAATGCTTTTGTGTATCCATACCTTAGGAACAATCTTCTATGGGATCCTTAGGTTTATAAAAAATAATAAACCTATACAGTTTTAAAGAGGGTAGCCAAAAGATGTTTTAATAAACAAAACACTGTTTTTAAAAATGCATTAAAAAAATAATTCAGAATTTTTTTTTATTTTAAACAGTGGTGCATAAAAAATGTAATCTCATTTAAAAAAAAATGTTTAGGCTCATAATTAATTAGTCACACAATTAAAATCATTGAAGAAGAAATATGCATGTGTGCCTGATGTGTCAAGTGCAAATGTGCGATACACGTGAATACCTTTACTCGAATATTAAGTATATCATAATAGATATCGATAGAATAAATATCGATAGAATAACCTAATAAAAACAATATGTTTGGAATCATCAAAATCAATATATTAAGTTAAACTAAAATGTACATTAATTAAACTAAATTAATTAATTAGGGATAAAATACATCTTCGCTAACAATCTCCCCCTTTTTGATGATGACAAACAATGATTCACAAATATTCATAAAATGAAATATTAAGCACAAATAGTGAATCATAAATATTTCTCCCCCTTTGACATTATCAAAAAGATATTTCTTATAAATTCAGTGTCACGGGTAAGAAGGGCGAAGCTCCCCCTATCAAAAATAATTCGTGCATGGGATATAACCATAAATCGCAAAGGGCATAAAATTTTCAATACGCACACAAGTCATAATAGATTTTTCATAGAATGTATTTGAATGTGTAGATAGACAATAATATCATCAAATAATGCATAAGTAATAAAAAATGATAAATGATATATGATACCAATAGTTGTCTGATACCAATTGTTGTAGTCACACAAACCGTGAGTTGCACACAATAGTTCCTCGGAACAACTTCTTACGCATAAATCGGAATCACAACTCAATGTTCTCAAATAATGCAATTATGAGAGATATATCAATTAGCATAATTAACTCTCTCACTAATGTAATAAAATTGCAATGTATAAATTTTCAATAAGCACAATATCAATTGTTGTATACATCCTCATGATAGAATAAGCTTTTAAGCGCACAACATGAAACATTTCATAACTCGATGTTTTCAAATAATCTAGAATAAAGCGCACATGAGTTAGAAGATAGCGGCATAACGAAAAAAATTTCTAATTATGTCATGCTTTGCCGTTTCCAAGATACGAGCTTAAATTTTGGAAAATTCAATCATATTGCAATAAAAATTTTGATCAAACATTTTTCTATGAATAATTTCCAATAGACATTTATCTCCCCCTAAGGGATACCAATGAAGGTATATATGCATATAACAAATATGGTGCATCTATTTCATGAGATAAAATATATTTAAAACTTGACTTCATAAAATCATTTTTGAAAAATCACACAAGTGATACCAATTTGATACCAATTGTTGATCATGTGGTTTCTCAATTAAAAAATCATCGTGAATAAATATTCGAACAATGACATTAATCGAGTAGTATGCAATAAGACTAACTCATAGAGATTAATATATTCATATCATCAAAATCAATGAGTGGATGTTACAATATTAACATGTAGCTCATAAAACTAATATACAAGAATGTACTCAAATGACATTTTCATTTCAAATTAATATACAATAAATTTATGAATTAATCCAATCTTCTTATTCACAAAAATATGTCAAGATGTAATTCAAAAGATTATGAATTTTCACTTAAAAAAAATTATCATCAAAATCAGGTGTATGTGTCATATAACATAAAGTCTTCAAGAATAATAAATCTACAAATTTACATGTGAATACTAAATTATCAACAATCTCATGTGATATAACAAATATTCTATGCACGAAAATATATCAATTATGAAATAAATCATTAAAAAATATATGATTTTAAATTCATGAATGGTGTTCCATACCACCTTACCAATACCAATGATATTTTCATGAAGATTTCTTCCAAGTGTGGCATTTCCAACATTAGGCAATGATAATTGAAGTTCGTAATATGACCAAATCATATGCCTTGAAAATCCACATCCCTTCTCAAAATGCAACCTACACAACTTTGAAAATTTTCTCTTTTGGTAACCAAAATGTGTTAGGTCCATAGGGGTTAGTATACATCTTGGTTCCTTTAGGAATCCATGCAAATTATCTTTTTCTGAATTTATATGGACACAAATCTGAAAAATGTGTGTGTCTACCACAATAAGAACATAAATAATTAGGTAGACTAGATGAAGCATCAAATTTCAATAAATTGGAATAAGTCTTTTTCTCATTTCCTTCATCATATCCAATACCATTATTATTAAATCGAATCCTTTGTGTCTCAACAATTTTATGAAAATATCCATTTCCTTTTGTAAAATTTTCTAATGATTTCTTTAAATATTCAATCTCCCTTTTTAACTCAATATTTTCAATTTCAAGAAGAGAAGTGACAATAAAAGATTTTTCCTTTTTCAAAGATTTAATTTCATTTTTCAAAGATTCATTTTCTAATTTCAACTCACCAAAATCATTTGACATATAATCATATTTAGTTGAAACTAATGAATGAGACTTCTTAAGTTTAATATATTTATTTTTAAGTTCTTCAAAACTTTCACATAATTCATCAAAAACGTTTTGTAAAACTTCATAATCATCAACTTCATCATTATCACTATCACTAGAGTTAGGGTTAGAATGTACCCCATTTTCCATAGCCATGTAACATAGATGAGCAGCTTCATTTTCATTCGAATCTTCATCGGAAGAGCTTGTGTCGGAGTCACTCCATGTTGTGGCTTTCAATGCATTCTTCACTTTCTTATATTTTGGACAATTAGGCTTAATGTGTCCAACTTCATCACAATGATAGAATCTTGGTTTAGATTTGGATTGATGATCATCATTGAACTCTTTTGAAAAATGTTTCTTTCTCCTTTCCTTGGCTTTATTTTTAGAATTGAGATATTTTTTAAAATGTTTAGCCAATAGGGAAATATTATCATCATCATCATTTTCACTTTCTATATTTTTGCTTGAAGATTTGAGAGCAATAATTTTGTTTGCTTTTGGTTTCTCTTCTTCAACAAATTCCTTAAGTTCCATTTCATGGGTGATTAAGGAACCCAATAGCTCATCAAGAGATATAGGTCTTTCTCTAATTGCTTCCTTGATAGCTAACTTTTTGGTCATCCAATTGGCCAGTAATGACCTGAGAATCTTATTCAATAATTCAGAGTCAGTATAAGATTTGCCAAGAGATTTAAGACCATTAATAATATTAGTGAACCTAGTGAACATATCAGAAATAGATTCATCAGACATCATCTTAAATAACTCATAATTATGAACAAGCATACTAATTTTATCTTCTTTAACTTGACTAGTTCCTTCATAAGTAACTTCTAGTCTATCCCAAATTTCTTTAGCAGATTCACAACAACAAATTCTGTTATACCCATTTACATCAAGTGAACAATGCAAAATATTCATAGCTTTAGCATTTATTTGAATTTTTCTAATATCAACATCATTCCATTCATTTTCTTCTTTAGGGACAGAAGCATTATTTTCCATTTTAATAGGAATATAGGGACCATTGATGACAACTTTCCAAACTTCATAATCATGTGACTGAATAAAATATTTAATTATATTTTTCCAATAACTATAATCTTTTCCAAAAAATAGAGGAGGTTTGAAAATAGATTGACCTTCACCAAGTGATGTAGTAACATATGCCATTGATCTTTAACTCTAAGATTGTTAAATCTAAAAATAAATAAGAAGAGCGCTAGCTCTGATACCAATTGTTGCCCAGATTATACTCAAGAGGGGGGGTGAAATGAGTTTTTACAAACTTTAAAGTCAAATTAATATTTTAGAAAAATAGTAAATTTAAATCACTTAAACAAATTTCAGATTAATAAATCTATAAAGAATAAATCCAATAATATCAAATAAATGCGACTAACTAATTTAAACAACTAGAGATGCAGATTTTAACACTCTAGAAATATTAAATTAATTTTCGTATTTAATTTAAAGTGATATTCTGAAATTAATTATTTAACTCAAAAATAATTATTTTAACCTTAAAATTAATTTAGTCAAATTTCGGAATTAATTTATTTGCAAGATAGTGTGCTGAAAATATTAACTCAAGCAAGCATGTGCAAATAAATAAATAAGAGTGCGGAAAATAAATGACACCAAAATTTAACGTGGTTCGGCCAAATCCCGGCCTACGTCCACGCGCCTAGAGCCCCCCGTCTCCTTTGCGCTTCACTAAACCTGATCCACTTGCGGGTAGGATCAAATCACCGCGTACAACTGTTTGCAAGTTAACTCCAAGCTTCAAACCCCGTGGCCCACTTGCGGGTAGGAACCAATCACCGGTACAAACCGAAGCTTCAACAAAGCTTCACAACAAATCTGAATTTTTGTAGTACAAGATACAATACTGAAACTCCTTAAAATACAATTTGTAATCTGAGTTTCTCCTTCTTGAATCAGACTTCAATAAATAATGTTGAAGTAGGCACAAGACTTCTTCTTCAATGATTGAGCAGATGATAAAAATTAATTGCTCTCTTGAATGTGTAGTTGAGTAGTAAATTATATGCTCTCAATAATATTTTAAGTCTTGCTCATATTCTCATTTTAGTCTGCTGTTGGTTCATCTTCAATACAGCACTTGAAAGCTTTAAATGTGTCTCCAGAAAGCTAGATGTTAGACACAAGCATTTTTAGCATTTAATGCTCCTGATTTTGCTGAGATGGAAGTAGCTGAAAATAATCTCAAAATCTGATATACGAATCTACAGTTTGATTCTCAATAAAAATATGGCTGTTTGTAGAAGATTTGGAATTGGTCTGAGTGTAGCATTAAATGCACTGAATTTGTTGAGATAGTGAGGTTTCAAAACTGATCTCCAAATCTGAAATGCAGACTCTATATTTTTATCTTCTCCATAAAGATATAGCTGTTGAAGCATAATAATGGTCATCTGAAAATATGGGACTGAAAGTAGCTTTGAGGTGACTCATATATTTTCTATCAAGAAAAAGTTAGTCCAAGAGATAATATACAAAACTGATGTATAAATGTGGAACCATTGTGTAAAGAATATAACTGATGTGTAAACAACAATTTAAGTCAAGATAGTAAATGGGACATATTAAGCATATCAGATACAGATATATATTAAAAAATTTCGAACAGATAAAATTAAATTCCTCACATATTATAAAAGAAAAAAAATATTCTGAAAGAAGTTTTTCGGACCAAAAAAAATATTACTCTCGGATTTATAAATGAACTTGTTAAAAAATTCGAGAAGAACAATTATACGTATAGATTTAGATATATATATATATATATATATATATATATATATATACGCATATATAAGATCATTAAAGGCGAGGGATCCGAACTCATTTTTCGGATTTCAAGGCTCATAAAAGAGCTGACATACATTGCAGTCTATGAGGTAGTAGACGAAGGTCTAATTCTCTAACTGGTACAGCACCAAACCAAAGCCATTTCTATTATGACACAGACACAAGACTACACAGGCTAAATCTTGCGCGGGGCCCAAGGTGATAAACTATTGGCTGTCAATCCAATAGAAAGGATTTATAGCCAGTACTGACTTCGGCCATATATGCTGACAGGACTTGATGAAAGATGTCTTGCAAAGTCTTTTAAAGACCAATGACAACTCAAGATATTTTCCATGCATAAATTTTGGTAAAAAGCCAAACGGTGGTAATCCATCTAAGGAGGAGCTATTGACAGTCCAACACACAAAACAAATTATTTTTTATGCAGAGGCTTTAAATGCCCGTTGGGGAGCCCCTTTAAAATTCCAATAAGAGAGCACCAAAGTGCATCGGTCAACATCATCATATGGTAATTATTATCTACATTTCATGAAGATAAAGAAATCCTCATTTAATAATGCTTTTGTGTATCCATACCTTAGGAACAATCTTCTATGGGATCCTTAGGTTTATAAAAAATAATAAACCTATACAGTTTTAAAGAGGGTAGCCAAAAGATGTTTTAATAAACAAAACACTGTTTTTAAAAATGCATTAAAAAAATAATTCCAAAAAAAAATTTATTTTAAACAGTGGTGCATAAAAAATGTAATCTCATTTAAAAAAAATGTTTAGGCTCATAATTAATTAGTCACACAATTAAAATCATTGAAGAAGAAATATGCATGTGTGCCTAATGTGTCAAGTGCAAATGTGCGATACACGTGAAAAGCTTTACTCGAATATTAAGTATATCATAATAGATATCGATAGAATAAATATCGATAGAATAACCTAATAAAAACAATATGTTTGGAATCATCAAAATAAATATATTAAGTTAAACTAAAATGTACATTAATTAAACTAAATTAATTAATTAGGGATAAAATACATTTTCGTTAACAGTCGTAACAATACCGCCTAAGGAGACCTTTCCTACTGCAAAATGTGCAAGTGAAGTGATGGTGGGAATGATTACCTATATGTGGAACTTTTTTAACCTTCCTAGTGTTTCTCACACGTGCGGGGGAATGGGAACAACTCTCTCACTAAGACTTATACCTACCCTATCTCCGTTAATTTGGACGGTGCCTAGGATCTTATCTAACTTCTCCGACCTAGTCTATAAATCAAACTTGACTCCAGATGAGTCTCTCAATCTCCCTTCCAACTCGTGAATCCTATACTCAAGAAAATGCCTAGATTCCTCAAACTCTAAAATCTCCTTTTTCAAGGACTCCATCAAACCATGAAGATTATCTCTCTCTTCCTCCACGAACTCTAGTTTCTCCCTAAACTTCTTCTCTCGTTCCCTACGATCCTCAATCAAACTATCATTATTTTCTATGGCACGCTCATTCAACTTAGCTTGCAATTTTGAGTTAGCCTTTTTCACCTTCACCGTTTCGGCATACAACTCATTAAACACAACTTGCAACTCATATATCTCCTCCTCGTCACTCTCTTCACCCTCACTAACATGGGATACACTCAAAACCTCCTCGAAAGTGTCATCCACATGAGAATCTTCATCACTAACATGACATGCCTTGAACGCAACAAAGTTACGATCAATGGGGGAGCTCCCTCCCTCTTTCGGATCACTATCACTGAAGGTGGAATTATAGACAATGGGTTACTTGCCCTCTTTCTTAAGTCTAGTGGGGCACTCCTTAACTTTGTGACCGTACCCCTCATACCCAAAAAACTTATCCGACTCATCTCTCTTAGGCTTCTCAAACTTATCCTTAGAGGCGGGATCTACTTTTTTGTTCTTGAATTTTTCAAATTTGTTGGCATCTTTCGATTGCTTTTGAAAATTAATAATTTTTTTAAATTTCTTTACGAACAAAGAAACATCCTCAAAATCAGAATCGGAATCGGAATCGGAATCCAAAACTTTAATTTCCTCCTTTTGAGTTTTTAAAGCGATACCCTTTTTTCTCTTAGGCACTTGCTTGGAGGTAATCATGTCGATTTTATAGGTTTGTAAGTCACCTACAATCTCTTCTAGTTTCATCGACTCTAACCTACCCAAAGAGTTGAAAATGGTGGCTTTCGAATCAAACCTACTAGGCAACGACCTAAGGATTTTCTTAATGACACAGTTGTCGAGAAATTTCTCACCTAGGTTAAACGATGAGTTGACAATATTGGATAACCTAGCATAAAACTCATCAAAAGTCTCACTCTCTAACATCCTAATGGTCTCAAACTGTGTAGTGAGATTTTGAAGTTTTGACGCCCTAATCATGCTAGTGCCCTCGTGAGTGAGTGCCAAAATATCCTCAGCCTCTTTTGATGTTTCACAAGTCATAATTCTATTATATTCTTCCTGTGTGACATGTGAAGCAATAACGTGCAGACACTTAGAATTATATTGTGCAAGTCTTTGTTCAGTTTCGGTTCATGACTCAACAGGCTTTAAACTAGTGACCTCACCTACGATAGTGACAGGGGGTGTCCAACCTTTCTCAACTGCTAGCCACACACGTTCATCAATAGATTTTAAAGCACATCTCATTCTCATCTTACAATAAGTGTAATTAGTGCCATCAAAAACAGGAGTTCAAGAAAATACATTATATCCAGAATTCATCTTTGAAAACACACAAGATCACAAAATAAATATAATATGTTTTCTGCCTCTGATACCAATTTGAAAGAGTGGCCAGTATGTGTGTTTCAAACAAAACCAAATTTTTCTCAGAAAAATTATCCAACTTTTAATTATGCACCAAACCAAGTTATGAAAATCCAATTCTTAGTCTAAACCAATTTTATCTTGATTAATCCTAAACATGCATCTAGTGATTAAAGTAAGTAAAATAAAGTAAAGAATACTCACAACGCCGGATGTACGAGGAAAAAAGCCAAAATAGGAAAACAACTTCGGACAGACCAAGCCAGACAGTCACTATGAATAATGGTTTTACAAAGACAGATTAGCCTTACACTAAGACTCAATCCCCACGGGTCTTGACGCTCCTTCTGATCTTAAACCTTTCTTCAATAGTACCCACGCAGAAATTCCGTCTTCCACGATACCTGTCCACAACACACGCGTCCACATATGTCTCGATGTCTACCGATTGGCTTTGATACGTCTATGATGTCGAACAAGAAGCCCTTCTCTTTTCTTCATTGCAAAACCCTTTGATGTTCAATGTGTAGAACAAACAACTTTGGTGCAGCAAGATCACTTAAACATATAAGAATGATATTTCGGATCTTCACAAACTTCTAAGGATGTTTTTAAGCTTTGTAAACCTTAGAAAACATGTGCAAACAAGGTACTGTAATGTATTATATTTTTTCCAGTTGCATACTTACGAAACTCTATTAGAAACACACTTTAAATAACAATTTAACGTCGCCTCAAAAAATGTGTCGTTCGAAAGACAAGGCCATGTCGTTCGTGTAACTTAGGCATCTCGTTCGAGCGAGATCCCCATGTCGTTTGAACGAGCTGATGTGGCAGTTTGACTTTTTGACTTTTTATCCAAAATGTCTCTTTTAAAAGAGATCCAAATAAGTCAAACTATATTTCGAGTATATCAGAATAAAACGTAGTGTAAACAATTAAAACACTTTTAAACAATTTTTTTTTATATAAAAATACATCCTTATCTTTTATAAAAAATAATTCCGAGCACCATTAATTATACGCATTCATACCTGAGTGATCTCGAAATGCAATTAACTTTGAGGATGAGTAAACTTGCACCAATTAAACATCGGCGTGATTTATTCTTTGAATTTCTTTAAATTTCTTTAAACATCACCAATTAACGTCTTTAAATTTCTTCAGTAAGTCATAGACCAAGTAGGATCGTGACAAAATAAAAATCTCCCTATGACATATTACAAACAAGTTTTGTTTACGGAATTAAGTCAAAACAATACAGGGACTCAATTGGAAATTTATGTCCTTACATCTAGGTTAAACCTAAGGCTTGAGGACCAAACATAAGTTACAAGTCTTTGATCCTTGGCTCTAAGTTTAATCTAAGATCTGAGGACCCACAATGAGTTGCAAGGATTCAATCCTTTTCTCTAAAAAATTTGATAAGGTCCAGGAGACCTCACACCAACAACTCATGGAGTTTCAAGGCTTTCCTCTTTGGCTTCCAAAGTCTCTAAGGTCTTAAATGACCCATCAAGAGTTTTAAGGAATTCATTCTTAGTTATAATTAATTGTTAAAGATCTAAAGACCCTAAAAAAGAATAAAGGAATTACCAAGGCTTTTATCCTTGACTCTGCCTAAATTGACTAAGGCCTGATGAACCCACAATAGCCAGCCTAAAGGACCTTTTTGCACCTAAAAATGTTTTCAAAAAACAAAATTATACAAAAATGCAAATAACTTAGCAAACCATCTTTCTCAACAGTCATTTTTGGAGAAGTTCGGCTTTAAAGTATCAAAATTTTATTTTTAAGGACACAACTAAAAAGCATGAGACATGGAACAAATTCCAATTATAAAAATATTAGGCGGCTAATTATTAATATGTAAAAATTATTTAAAATTCCAATTTTATAAGAAAATGTGCAAGATCCCAACTCTCTGAGGATTTTATCCTTAATTAGAAATGGTTAAAATGTATTAAGACCCATTATGGAACCTCAAATTTATTCCACAAGGCATTAACCCTAGTAGGCTAAGGTTTGAAGGTCTTAGCACCCATTGTGGGATTTCAAATTTAAAAAACTCTTAAATTCTAAGGTTTTAGGACCCGCAGCAGAACTTTATTTGTTATCTTAAGGCTTTCATCCTTAGTGAAACAAGTTTCGAAGGCCTTAGGATCCTTTATGGAACAACATCGAAATTCGGAAACTCTTACCTTTAAGTTTAATTGTGAATTTAAGGTCTTAAGACCCTCAATGGATTCACCTTTTAACTGCAAAGGCTTATGAATGGTTAAAGGAAATCTAACTGATTTAATTACACAACCAGAACAATTATTTAGTCATTGTTATATACACTCTTAACCCACTGTTGAGAGTTTTAAATCATAGCTTAGATCGTTTACAACTATTGTACTTGTTTTACACCCTATTGAGTCCTAAACTAAGACTTAGGAACCCTTAGAGAAGTCCATAAGTTACATCCTAAGGTCCTACGTATTAGTAATAAAGACTACAAGGACCTCACACCTTCTAAACTAGAGCTCAAGAGGACTCTTAGATTGTAATAAACATTTTATGATCTAATAAATAGTGAAACACCCTTTGAAAGTGGACATAGGATCCTCAGTTTAGGTCCAAACCACTTTATATATTTGTCTATAACTTTAACACACCTCCCCTAACCTGTGTGAGGTCTTGTGGGGAGAAACTATTGGGTTTGAGGTCTCACACGATTTCAACACTGACCACACCACATCATAGCTCTTTGAAGTATCAAATATTTTAAATGATAAAAGACCATTTAATCCCATTTAATCCACCTCGTCTGGTTTAATATTTTTAATATCTCTCTCCCCCCCCCCTCTCTCTCTCTCTCTCGCTCTCGCACGCATGCGCACGCCCGATAAAACCAATGTCGGCCATTATCCATGGCTTCTTTGATTCTCTAATGTCTTACTTCATTTGAGAAACACCTTTCGATGATGGTAAGACTATTAAGATAATTACCAGTGACTCTCTACTTTCTAGTTGAAAGAGAAAAAATTATCGAGTTTAGTACATGTAATATCTGGATCTTCATTTTTCTTTGTTAAATTTTATATGCTTATTATGTAAGTATGCATGATAAATGGTTGTAGTGTATGAACTTATCGACCAAAAACCCTAATTTTATAATTGGCAGGACATCGAGTTCAAATAAGTCTTGTTTTTTATACCCAATCTGAAATAAGAACCATAAGAGAAAATATCTATTAAACCGATAACAAGAATACCAAGTGAGGTACTATTATCCAAAGAGGAATCCTTCCAATATTATCGGCCATTAACCCCACTTTCCACCACATTCCATTAAGTGTATGTGATAAATACAAAAAGACATAAATATGGTTGTACTGTAGGAATTTTGGTTTTGTATTACATATATTTTTTAAAACAAAAATAAGGTGGACTCAAATGGGCCACCGAAATAAGACGAAAAGGAAGTTCAGAGGAAGCCTCACATATTCAGGCCTTAAAATTAAACTCCATGGAAGAATATTTTCCATAGATTTTACAATGCGTATATGATCTGTGTGTGTTTTTAACAAACTATAGTGTACCTATGCTTTTATTGTCTCATGCAAATTATCGAGATATGTAAATTTCTTGATATATAATAGTAAATTAGAGTGGTATGATTATGGAGTTAATGTCTAGAAGGAATTTTTAGAGTGGATATTGGGAGTGAAATATTCAAACTAGACATACAAAAATTAAAGTATTGTGGAGTGAAAATGTCTTAAAGTATTGTGATTGATTAAGTTGTGTTTTTTCCGCTATATAAACCCCAATGTGGTGGGGTGGGTGAATGAACGTGAACCCATGATTATTGATGTAATAAAAGGGGGGGGGGGGGGGTAAAATGAAAAATGTGGGAATGGAAAAAAACTATTCATTCTGAATTTTCATCCCATTCTAAAAGACACACTCATTGGTAAAGGCTTTACAACGTCCCCATTTCTCCCTTGAGTCATTTTTTTTCTTTACTAAAAATCTTTTTATTTAACTATCCACTTGAATTTTTTTTACCTCGCTTTAATTCCCTAAAACTTCTTCTTCCAAATTGGCTAGAGTTTTTGAATTGTTTTGGATCCACGCATTATTATTTTTACTAACTACTCTAGAATAGCGAACTTTCCCCAAAATTTTAATAATTGATTTTTACTTTTTTATTGGGTTATTTTATCCCCCCCCCCCCCCCCCCCACAACTTTTATGACGAGTTTTGCAATACACCCCAACTTTTTTTTAAAATTTGCAATAAACACCCATTTCGTTAACTCCCCATTCAAATAGTTTGTCAATGGTAATTACTATTAACATTTTGAGTTTTTGTACTTACACCATGTTAACACAAACCA
The DNA here is from genome assembly GCA_949130495.1 of Sambucus nigra. Classification (NCBI taxonomy): domain Eukaryota; kingdom Viridiplantae; phylum Streptophyta; class Magnoliopsida; order Dipsacales; family Adoxaceae; genus Sambucus; species Sambucus nigra. The sequence continues at coordinate 468,232,622 of OX422215.1, read as the reverse complement.
ATGAGGTATTGTGTCATACCTTAATTTTGGTATGTATGTACACGAAAGTATATATATAGAAATGAATTAAAGTTAAGGAGAAAAACATAACTTTATTCACTATTAAAACGATACACAATGTGTATTACCACCATAGGGATGAATTACATTTTATTGCCAACTCGAACTATAAAGTAGAAAATAGAAAATGGAAAAGTGACACTCCTTGCTCAGTCACATACATATGTATCTAAATTTCGCTCTCTCAGTCATGTGAGACCATAGGCCAAGTAAAAAAATTCCCTGGGATAACACGACAATCTACTCCATAGTTATTACTGATTCTTTTACAAGAAATAATAGTGCACAAAAGTGCAACGTCAATTGAATCATTACAACGAATTATTACGATGTCAGTTATTAGATGAGAAGGGTTCAACTTGATCTAATTGATCATAATTAAAACAAGGAGTGATATAATATCATATGAGTATGGTAATTTCTACGCACACTTTGAATGAAATAGGGTTATCATAGAATGATATCAGTAGCCGTTAAACAAGTACACAAAATTTATTATCAAACGGGAAAAATTACCTACTTCATTGCTAGTTTTGAACTTCTTACGGATCAAAAGAGGGTATCAAGAGGAGCTGGTACTTGATTATCTACATACAAATGTTTGGGTGAATAAGTATTGTTGGAATTGAGGTTGGTTTTAATCAATTTAAACCAAAGAATTTTGAATTTTAAAGTTTCAGGGGTTTAATTGTAAATAACTTGAGACTTTAAAATCTTAAACTTAAGGTTAAATTTGTACTTTAGTGTAGAAAACATTTTGACTTGAAACATTTTAAAGTAGTTATAGATAAAGTTTGGTGTTAAAATTCACAAGTTGAAAAAATCAAGAGAAGTCAATTTGTAATTTAAGTTCAAACTTAAAACTTCATTTTTTCCAAAACTTGGGCTAGTCTTAACCAAACACAACCTTACCGTATACCAATAAAATAAAAATATTGGAACCAATTTCAAAAAATTCGGATTGGCCACACGCCTTCATGCGTGTGGTTAAGGTTTCTAGTCAAATAATTCATCTTCAACCTCTCGATTTTTTACTTTAGGGCTTAAAATCTTTTACCTAAGATATGTCCTTCATTTATAAATCAATCCTGATGATTTCTAAATAATCTTAACCTAAAACTTCATAAGATATCCAAATATATGAGTTTTATGGATTGAGGTGAAGTATATATTGAGTTCCATAATTGGGTGTTTTTTAGAAATTTTGACATAACATTCGAAGCTTTTAAGAGTGTGGTAGGGATTGTTATGAACATTGTTAGGTTTCTGCTATGTCAAGGAGGAGTTGTCTTTGATTTCAGGATTTGAGGTGGTTTATATGAGGAGACAGAAAACACTTTCGATCAATTGAAGCTTGTTGTTTAAATTAGTGGGTTTGGATAATTGTATTAGAGTTCCTAAGGTTCTAATGAATGAGTTTATAGCTTCAAACGTGAGTTATAAGCATTATATCGAAGTTCACCATTAAAGCTCTAGATTTAATGGTGAATTTTCACATGTCTTAACCTGGGGGTTATTTTACACGTAAAGTTTCTACTATTTTGATGGATATAAGCACAATAACAACACGTAAATCATTTGGAATTGAAAGAACTGAATGTAATGCATAAAATTATAGTTTACCTAATTTGAGATGAAATTCAAGTTTTTAAATACACTGAAGACGTGAATTCTACTGGCTTAGCTTGTGGGGGGTTTATAGTGTATGAGTAGGGGTCTGATTAGTTCGAGTGGGAGGTGATTTGGTACAAGTTTTTAAAGGTTTAAGATATGTTTACTTGAACCTCACTTGTTTTCATGGTTCAAACATGTGATTTTTGGCATTATCTGCTTATGTGGAGGGTGAGGTTGATAGGGAGTTTTATGTAAATTCAAATAAAATGGTTTTAGTCCTTAGTTGATAAGGTATATGCTTAAACAGCCTTAAAAGTGATTTTTGGTAAAGTTTAGGGTCATATTTGTAAGTTTAGAAAGTTATGGGGGCTAAAATTATAACTTTTTATTAGTTGAAATCAAGAGGGTCAATTTGATATAAAGTTGGGGTCTAGGGGTTAAGTTTAAGTCAAGTTATGGTAGTTTGAAATACTCAGGGTCTAATTTATCATTACTGAAACTTCAGAGATACTGGGTTAATTTATTTATTTTGAAGGTTTTGTACAGTAGTTTTAACCCTTCTTTTGAATATGTTTGAGTTTATATATTCTGGGAGGGATTAAATGGCAATTAGGGTTTCTTAATCCGAGTACGGATATTACATATTTCCACGTAATAATTAGATAAGAAAAGATAGTCGAATTATTATGTAAGACTATAAAATAACAAGTAACATGCTTGTGTGACACTTGACACAAGTTAGAACATATTATTCAAAGTGGGAACTTGCTGCAATTTAAATTGCAGTGTTAGTTCACCAAATCAGGAAAACTCAAATGGGTGAGTAAGAACCCAACAATTACAAGAGAAGTTGCGTTGCATGGTTAGGAAAAAATATAAATAAGCAACGAACCCAACTAGGAAGAGATGACTCACTCACTAAAAATACATTTACATTAGTTTGATCCTCTTTTTCCTTTTCTTTTATTTTTATTTCTAACATTTCTTTCAATTCCATGAGTAAATTTTAAGGTAGTTGTAATATTTTCTTTCAAAGTTTATTAAAGTTTCTTGCCTTTAAATTTGTTTTTGTTTACTTTTATGCAAATCTTTACTTTACTTGCAATTTACTCTCTTGAAAATCTTGACTATAATCATATTTGTTTTTCTCATATTGACAAAGCTTTACGTTTCTTTAATTTATATAATTTGCAGCTTTTTCCTAATTAATTACTATAACTTAGCACTCACTTCAAAGTCTTACCTAAAGGAATCATAAGTCCTCTTCATTGAGGCATCGAACACAAAAGAATTGCCTGATAACTATGACTAGGCTAAAATCTTTAGTTGAAAAGGTCACAAATCTGGTGTGGCATGATCGTAATCCTAATTAACTATCAATCCAGTGAAAATAACCCAAACATATTGTTGGCATGCTCGATGTGACACAAGTGTGGTGTAAAGTTTATGAATGGTTAGTACACATCGAAACAAAGATACAACTGAGAGTGTTAGTGAAACTATCCAACATATTGCTACTTCATAACAAGTATTGGTCGAAACAACTCAAGAGTTAGAACCATTGATCCATAGGCAAGAATTGAATATTCCAATAGCTCCCAGAGCCAACAATATTAAAAGTACACTAGTAATTGATGTGCCCACAAACATTTAAAGACCAATTGACCAACCAACTAAACTCGATTTTTTATCACTTTGTTATTTGCTACAAAATCGTAACAATATGATCACCATGGTGATGACTAGATTTGCCTTACCTCGTGGTATGATAACTAGTAGTTGGACATATGCACCACAATATAGAGCAAGTCCAACTACTCAACTAAATCCCTACTATAGGGACCAATATAGGTTTCCCACGCACTTCGAATTATTAAATTATCAAAAATTAATTCTTCGAACCAGAACTCGGTAGGTTGGGGAACCTTAGGAGGTTGGATAATCAAAATCCTCAAGCATCCCACACTATGCCTTACAAAATACAACAATTTTTCCTCCACAAATTCTACCACCATTAGTGCAACTAACTCCATTGGTAAACCATGTAGCTGCCCCACAAAATAGGCAAATTCCTGGGGGAGTGGGAAGGAATGAAATTGTGGACTTAATACATGAATTACGTGGACCATTTTTTTGAGGGGTGAAAACCCTAGTTTATAGAAAGCCTTATCCATAATGGGTAGATAGGATTGAACTTCCTGAAAGCTTCAAATTTCTAACCTGTACCTTCTTCTCAGGAGATGGAAGTCAGTTCATAGTGGAACATATTACTAGGTTCATTAGTTAATGTGTTGTTTCTTGAACAAATGATTACTAAGGCTACGTCTATTTTCAGTTCTCTCACAGATGTAGCCTTTGCATAGTTAATAATTTTGCCACCAAACTCTGTTCAATCTTGGCAACAAATGGAAGATATGTTTCATGGTCAATTTTTCCAAACTCAACCAGAAGCTTTCGTGGCTACCTTGGTCAGATTAACCCAAAAGCCTGATGAAAAGGCTATTATATTCATGAAAAGATTCAAACGGGCTAGGAATAAGAACAAAATAGTCTTTCCCGAGTCAGACATTATAAAATTGGCTCAAAATAGTTTAAAGTTTAGGATTCGACAGAAGTTTGATGCCACTGAATTTAGGGACTTACTGGAATTAACTTCCAAAGTATCCAAATACGATACTCTTCTTAAAGAAGAATATGAAATAAATACTTCTTCATTCAAAACATATTATAAAGATCCTAATTTTGAAATTAATGTAGCTGAAATTATAGGACTTGAAACTATAATATGTGAACAGTTTGTTGGAAATGATACTACAGCAGAATCCTTTACACCAAAGTAAAAAAGAGTTATTAAAAAGTACTCCTTCGACATTACTAAGGATGATGAGATTTTTGACTTTATCTTAAAAGAAAGAATGTTAAAACCACCTGGTGATGCTAAAAAAACACATGAAATTAAGGGGAAAAAATACTGTAAATTATATAATGTATTTTCTCATTTAACTAGTGTTTGCTATGTATTTTGTGATAGGGTGCAAGATTTGATCATGCGGGGGGAGATCAAATTCCCTAAAAAAGAGTAAAGAGAAATGGGGGTAGATGATGACCCTTTGCTCAAGGTTAAAGAGGTGGGGACTAATATTAAATCAATCCAAATGCCTAGAAACAAAGGGCATATGGAATTCGGAGTGAAAACAAAGGCTAAATACATGGCTTCGAAGCCTGAAACTAGTGAAGATCCTGATCAGAAGGTGATGAAATATATTTGCATTAAATGTGGAGAATACTATGCTTTTTTAAAAAGAGGGAAGGATTCGCCACAAGTTTTATTAGAAAATGAATAAGAAAGGAGAATAGCTCTCCATGTGGCTTACAAACTAATGAAGGGGGACATGTAACCTAATCTTCAAATAAAAGGAAAAGGAAATAATCCATCATAACTATTTATAAAAATATTTATGAGGATCATAAGCAATGATTGTGGGATATATCCCCAACCTAATATAAAATAAAAATACCAAAAAACCATACCAGATAGTTAAACCTCAAACATATCACCAAACCACTTAGAAAAATCTGAAGGGGGTAGAAATTTAAAGGTCTTTATCAACAATTGATGAATGTCTATAGGATCTTACCACCACTATTCCACTTTTTAAAAATATCTTTCCATAATATTTAACGTATCTGCAACTTAGTTACCTTATCTACATATATGAGAAACCAAAAAAATCATGTTAGAAATGATTTCTTTTTCAATTTAACCATATTATTCTGAAAGACCAATGAGAAATGAAATATTGATTGTTCAAACATTTGATAACCTAAAGAAAGTCCAATTACAACTAAATATTAGTCCATTTTTACTTCCAAGCAATATTAATGCCAGTTATAACAACTAACATCGCTGCAGAAAGCACCTTGAATAAACCCACGACGATTTCTAAACACCCTACTAGTAGAAGATGTGGATCCTAAAGAAGAACGATTAGTATTGAGCTTTGTCCAAACAGGAATATGACGTTACATTTCACTTCAATAATCCTAGGAGAATTTGTTTCCTTTTATTTTTAAGTAATGAATAATTACCAAGTCAATAATTGAATTGTGCATATGAACTTTACCCAATCTACCAATATAAAGAAGAAGATTAATGATATAATGAATACAAATAGCAAATAAAGGGTGATTATTATAAAAGATAGCTTGATTCCTAGCCCTCCAAATAGCATCAATAGAAACCATAATGGAAGTTCATTATTTCACCTTCATTTGAGGACTAAAATTAGCATAAATAACATCCATCTAAAGAGAGTCAATACATTCAAAATTGAGATTCCTTTTAAAAACGCCAATAAGACAATTATAGGTAGACCAGTAAAATTCACATTTTATGAAAAGTTGATGAAGATATTCCTCCTGCCTTTAGTAAATCTCACGTCTAGAGCTTATAAAATAACCTTTATTTTGAATCACATCTTAAACTGCAATTTTCCCATGAAGAATCTTCCACAAAGACATTAACACTCTAGGAGGAAAATAATTACACCAAATATAAGTGAAATTAGTTATTTTAATACTCTTCTTCCTAGTAAAATCATAAGCCTCTTTAAATGATAGGTCTCATGTTTGACTGGACTGCTATACTAGTTGATTAAGTGCATCAAGCATTGGAAGTTGAACACTCTGAATTGATGGAAAAAGATTAGGAAAATCTTCTTTGATGTACTTTAGTTCATGTCAAGAATCGTCAGTAATGATATCACAAACCTTCAAATTATGAAAGGCAAGATGACCAGGTATCATATCATTGACAGGAACTCCAAGACAATTATCAAAAAATAATTGGACTTTTTCTCCATTGCCAATTGGTGGCTTAGAAAGAAAAAAAACACCAGTAGAAAAAGAACAATGAATGGGCATAATGACATTCTAGGAAAGGCCCCAATATTCTAAGGTCAATAGGTTCAAAGTAAACCTTATGGGAATAATACAATTCTTTAATCATTTTTATCCCAAAGAGAATGTTAAAATACCAAAGAATAAAGAGTACATTAGGATGTGCTTTAGAGAGGACAATTCTCACCAACACATGGGAAACTGGGGGTTAACCAAGGTTCCAAAATTTTTTCCAATGGTTAAAGGTGTACCTCACAAGTTTATGGCTCAAGACCCAAAGGTTACTCAACAATTCAATGATATGCCAAGGAAACTGTGGGGCTCGAACCATGAAGGCCAAATTTTTGGCAATCCGAGAAGGCTTAACATGCTACCCTACTTAAGTTTAGTGTCAAGTGAATAAATACAAATTCTTATCACGTGGATAAACACAAATTCTTATCACACGTATATTGACAAGATTAATTTTTTACCTATAGTTTCGGACGAGATAAATAGGAGTCACCACACGAGCAAATAAAAATCTTGGAGAGTTCCTTGTACGACTCAACTTCTTTACATTGCTATAAATACAACCCTCACCCAAGGGTAAAGGGGGACGTAATTTCGAACCTTATGAGAAATTAATAAGAATTGAGAATACTCTTCGTGGACATAAGCAATTACCGAACCATGTAAATTCTTGTCTTGTGAGCATTTATTATATTCTTTTATTCCCTGCTTTTTAGAAATTCTTTTTTGTGATTTCTTGATCTCACAATTAGAACCATTTCTGGGAATTGATATTCTTTTCTACGAAAGCAACCCAAAGCAAAAGAATAAACACAAATGTCTCACCACCCAAGCAGTGCACCCCAATCAAGTGGTGTCCGGGGTAACCTAGATCCACTTAGGATAAGGTTTGAAGTTCGCCAAGATCAAAATCCAAGATTTCATTCAGAGGAACAGTATCAAGGAAAGCAATTAGAATCCTAGATCAATTGAAATCTCACAGATGGTCGACGCTTATGAAGCACAACTCTAGCTGTAACGACGTAGGTTTCCGAAAAAATTCAAATTATTAATTTCAAAAGGGATGGTTCACCAAATATTTTGATTTTTATAAATCCTTTCAAAATTAAATTATACTTCTTAAACAAGACTTCAATTCAAGTTCCAAGTTCTGCAAATCAAACCAAACATGAATTTTCTCAAATTAATGATTCCTACTTGAATTAAAGTAAATTAAAATTACCCAAATTTAGTTAAACACCAATTACACCATTTTAGTTATTAAATAGATTTTATGTTATTAAACCTAAGCATGCATCTATGTGAGAATTTACAAGATAAAATACATAACCACAACTCGCCGATTTATGAGGAAAATCAACAACGGGAAAAACCTCGAACGGCCCAGCCACAAGTCCAATAAGTATGGAATTAAAAAGGGCACGACATAAAACTGACACAACGACTCAACGCACTCTCAAGCCTTGATACTCTTCGTTTCTTCCATTTATACCTAATGACAATGCAGGAGTCCACCGATGGGGTAAAGCTGTCGTCACGCACATAGAGTTCACCGTATGAAAATACATGAGCATGGAATCCTCCATAAGAAACAATCTCTATGGTGTGTAAAATAAAACTCGGTGCCAAAAATGATATCAAACAACTATCAAGTTGAAACTTGGATCATACAAATAGAATGGGTGTAAACTAGTTTTTATTTTTGGAAATAAATCAACAAATATTCAAAGGAATTTCCTTAAAGGTTTATCTCTTTAGGACTTGGAAAAACTCTTGTAAAAATATGTAATCCCATAATACATAAAAGGTGGGAAAAATTAGCGGGGAGTTACTAGAAGAAACCGCTGAAAACTTCCCATTTTCACGAAAATTAACGCGATCGTTCGAACGACATACATGAGTCGTTCAAATGACAAATCGAATGAGAAGACAACAGCTTCAAAAACAAAGGCTCGTTCAAACAACAAATCAAATGAGATCTCAACGAACACAAAAGGAATCTTCGTTAGATACCTGGTTTGAACGACCTAGTAATCTCGTTCGAACGAGGTTGTTCAAACGACTTTACAGAAAAATTATTTTTACTAAAAAAAATAATAAATCATTTTAAAATATGTTTACAAAATATGACACCTACTAAATATATCCAAGGCTCATTAATTATATAAGCATTCATACCTCTGACAGATCCTGGGAATGTTGAGGACAAAAATAAGGCGCACTGCAATGATGTGATCTTCTTAGACTTGGTCGCTATGTCTTCAACAATAATGTCATAGGCTTGAAAGGTCACAAACTTCTATCCTATGACTATAATAGTTTTTTCTTGAATTAAGCCAACACAAACAAATTGACTCAATTGGAAATTTTTCCTTACAAATCTCCAGCTTTGGCTATTCCAGGAAAAAACTAAAATAAAAAGTCTATGGGTCATCAAGCTTAACTAAAAGACATAATCCCACCCAAAAAAATAAAAAATACAGATGCTTGACCGACACATATGTTAAGAAGATTTGCATTAAAAACTTTGTTGCATGGATGAAAACCTTCACATTTAAATAGACCATCGAATGCAAAGGGATATAACAATATAAATTATATAATTAAATCCTCCCCCTTTGTCTAATATTATCTACCTAAGAAAATACGTACCCTCCAAGATAGATCTCCCCAAATAAAAAGAGTTAGATCCCATTTCTCCCCCTTTTGTTCAAGAATAGGCAATGATTAAGATGCATAAAATATCCCATCTCTCCCCCGATTAATTCAATTCTCCCCCTAAATGAAACAATGAATAAATATAAAGGAAAAACAATAATATCATGCAATGGTGTATAGCGATATAGTAAGAACAAAGAAACATGTCAAAAGAAAGAAAACTAATTCACATAAAGAACTATATATACCAACTATTATGCGATAGCAAAATGATATCAACTATAATGAGCTAAAATGAGCATGGGATACCAATGAAAGATCACAACAAGATAGATACCTATTTGAACCAATAAGATATAAGCACTAGATACAAAATCAAAGACTCAAAACAAATGATACCATATATACAAATGTAAAAAATATATTAATAAAGCACAAGCACACATATATGTAGGTATAAATATCACACAGGACACTAAACATAATAAGATTTCCGCACTCATATGATATAAATGTGTCAATATAACCATGTGGTAAATGGAGTGAAGGGGTGTGAACTAGAGACAAAATAATTATGATCCAGTCACTTAAACATGTTCAAGGAGTTCTATTTGATTGAAAAACTTTATCAAACTTGGTTTTACCGTCATGTGGAAAGATAATGAGAACTCAAAGAACACACAAGCACAATTCACACAAGCCTAGAGTTTTGATGATTCAAAAAATCAATAGTTTTTTTTGAAAGATCATGAAAAAATCATGAAAAAATAAGAATAACTAGGATTAATTTCCCAAACTTGTTAATCTTCAACTAAATACCCTCCAAAGATAAACCTATTACATATTTTCTACTCTTTTTTTTTCTCAATTCTTTAGAAGTTCTTTCTTTTGAAAGATCAAACAAACTAAACTATGTTGGACTTGGCTACTTTTTAAATGCCGCACTTTTTAGGCTCTTTTTAAATGATGGATTTTCACACAAATTCAACTTCAATTTCCCAGCCCGATTCCACTGCTAAACAAATCTTTATCGGATAAATGTTTATCTATTTTTCTCAATCTGGGGAACGGTTCTTACATGCACAAAGCCCCCATATTCACAAAACATGTAGATAACAACATTGATGGGAGAACATCTTACTTAGGTTAATATAACATGTGGAGATAAATTTTAAAAGAGCTCGTGCATATGTGCGAGGAGGCATATACAAAGAGAACCCATTAAGCAAATCAAAGTCAAAGAACTCCATTCAAACATGATAAAGAAAAATTTAAGAATTGTAATTCATAACCAAAAGTTCTAAACACATGGAAGAGAAAAGTGATATAGGATTCAAACACAAAGATTTGCCACACAAAATGTGTAAAGCTAAAATAAAATAAAAAATTGAGTTTTTTTCAACTTTTTTCTAATAAATTTGAAAAACAAAGACAACTCAAATGACTAACAAAATATTTTTTTATTTTTTGTAAGACCCAATAAAAAAACAAAAGACACTTGTCATGATTCTAGAAAAACATATATGATGAAGCATAAATTAGAATATAACTAATAAAATACAACTAGCAAAAATATATCATGAAGCACAACTAGTGTATGTAAACAAAGCTAACACAACCAACCTTTAGATTTAGCATGGGAAGTATCATGAGCAAGCAATTGAGAATCTTTAAGCATATCATGTAAAGACTCCAAATCGGATCTCCTAACCCACATAAGTGAAATATGACGCTCTCGGGTTTGGGTGACCTTGGTGACTCTACCCTTGGACTTCATAGGGCCATTTATAAGATTAACACAAAACTTCCTAAGGTGACCCTTCCTACCAAAATATGTGCAAGTGAAAGAACGGTGAGAAGTGTTACCTAAGAATTGGCCTTTTTGAGCATTCCTATTCGATTTTGTCAAATGTATTGTATTGGCGTTATTAGCTGAAGCATATTTAGTATCGAAGATAATTCCACACCTGTCATTTTTTCTTTGGATGGTGACTTCTCCGACCAACATTCCAAAGTAAAATTAACACATCTCGAGTCTCTCAAATTCTCTGCAAGCTCTACTATCCTAGACTCAAGGAAACTCCTAGTCTCTTTAAACTCAATAAGTTATTTCTTCATAGGCTCCATCAAACCTCAAAGACTTTCTATCTCACCTTTAACATACATTAGCTTCTCATGAAGAGTTATCTCACGTTCCCTAAGATCTTCAATTAAAACACTCTCATCATTTTCGACAACACAATCTCTCATCCTAGCTTCCAACTTCAAGTTAGCCTTTATCAATTTCAAAGATTCTGCATACAACTCATGGAAGGTAACTTGGAGTTTACTCTATTTCTCATCTTCTTCATTTTCACTCTCTTCACTATCAAACACATGGAATTCACAAATAATGTCCTTGGAAGTGTCATGTATTAAGTTATTATTATCGAAAGACTTTTCACTATAGCTCACATGACTAACCATGAAATGCGGTAAAATTGCGCTCAATGGGGGAATCAAATCCCCTTTCGATTCACTGTCGCAAAGGGTAGCATTGTATGCTATTGGTTTCTTTCCCTCCTTTCTTAGTTTAATGGGACACTCGGATACCCTATGATCATAACCCTCATAACCAAAACATCTATTCGACTCGTCCCTATTGAGATCACCATTACAATTTTTAAGGAGTTTCTCGGCTTTGTCATACTTAGACTTATCAAATTTCTTATAATATTTTTTACATTTCTCTTTATTAAACTTAAGAAATTTTCTAAAATTCTTAGCAAACATAGCCATATCATCGGAGCCGATGTCAAACTCATCATTCGAAACATGCATTTCCTCCTTTAGAGATTTCAAAGCTATGTCATTATCTTTTATCTTCACACATACTTGGAGGTAAACATGTCAAGTTCATAGGTTTTTGAGTCACCTACAAGATCTTTAAGTTTCGTAAAGTTTAAAGTGCCTAAAGAATTTAAAAAGGTCATTTTTGGATTAAACGTTTCGGGTAATGACCTCAAAATCTTCTTTATGACACGGTTATCGGGTATCTTATTTCCAAAATTAAAAGATGAATTCGCAATATTGGACGATATAGCATAGAACTCATAAAAAGTCTCACTTTCTAACATCTTAATAGTTTCAAATTGAGTGGTGAGGTTTTTTATCTTAAAAGCCTTAACAATGCTTGCACCTTGTTGGGTGAGTTGTAGCATATCCTATGCCTCCTTAGACATTTCACACATCATAATCCATCAGAACTCATCCAGTGTGACCGCACTAAAAAGAGCATTTAAACCCCAAGAATTAAAATTTGCAAGTTTAAGCTCATCCTCACTCCATATTTCTACGGGTTTAAGAAGACGAGCTTCTCCTATTAGACACGTTGGTGGGGACCACCCTTTAACAACCAATTGCCAAATTCGTTCATCTGACAATTCAAGTGCCGATCTCATTCGCGCTTTCTAATACACATAGTTGGAACCATCAAAAATAAGAAACTTTGAAAAATCCATATTTTCCATATTCAAACCCAAAGGACCTAACACGATAAATTAGTGTTCCTGCTCTCATACCACTTGTAAGGATGTAGGTTTTCGAAAAATTCAAAATTTTAATTTCAAAAGGGATGGTTCACTGAATATTTTGATTTTTTTTATAAATTCTTTCAAAATTAAATTGTACTTCTTAAATAAGACTTCAATTCAAGTTATAAATTATGCAAATCACACCAAATATGAATTTTTCCATATTAATGATTTCTACTTGAATAAAATAAACTAAAATTACCCAAATTTACATAAACACCAATTACACCATTTTAGTGATTAAACCAATTTTATCTTGTTAAACCTAAGCATGAATTTATGTTAGAATTTGCAAGATAAAATATACAACCATAACTCTTTGATGTACGAGGAAAATACATAAACCTCAGATGGCCCAGCCACAAGTCCACTAAGTATGGAATTACAAAGAACACGGCAGAAGACTTACACAATGACTCGACGCCCTCGCAAGTCTTTATGCTCTTCGTTCCTTCCATTTATGCCTAGTGACAACGCAGAAGTCCACCTACATCTCGGATTCCACCGATGGATCAAGCTACCATCACGCACACGGATTCCACCATATGAAAATCTATGAGCATGAAATCCTCCACAAGAAACAATCTTTATAGGGTAGAGAATAAAACCCGGTGCCAAAAATGATCTTAAACAAATATCATGAAAGTTGGATCATACAAATAATATGGGTGTAAACTAGTTTTTCTTTTTTGAAATTAAATCATTTTGAATCATGGGACATTTCTTAAAGGTTTATCTCTTTAGGAGTTGTAAAAAGTCTCGTTAAAATATGTAATCCCATACTACATAAAAGGTGGGGAAAAAATTAGTGGGGAGTTACTAGAAGAAACAATAGAAAGCTGCCCATTTTTGCAAAAACTGACGCGGTGGTTCAAACGACATACCAGAGTCATTCGAACGACAAATTGAATGAGAAGACATCAACCTCAAAATAAAGGCTCATTTAAATAACAAATCAAACGAGATCTCAATGAACACAAAAGGAAGCCTCATTATGTACATAGTTCGAACCAGGTCGTTGAAATGATTTTACAGAAAAAATATTTTTCTAAAAAAATTAAAAATCATTTTAAAATATATTTATAAAATTTGACACCCAATAAATATATCCAAGTCTCAACAAGGATATAAGATTTCATACCTCTGAGAGATCCTTGGAATGTTGAGGACAAAAAAAAGGCACACGTCTATGATGTTATCTTATTGGACTTGCCTTCTACGTCTTCAACAATAATATTATAGGCTTGAAAGGTCACAAACTTCTATCATATGACACAAATTGTTTTGTTCAGAATTTATCCACCTAAATAAAACTAAATAAACTGGAAATTTATCCTTTCACCATCAGTAAGAGGAGGCAACTCGCCTCCAAATGGAGGAAAATGCATGCCTCTAGAGACCATTCGAGAGGATGGACAAAGAACTCTGTCAGGAAAACCAAAAATGCTATGATTGGACTCCTCTCCCTCAGGCGAGCAAAAGTCGCAGCCGAGGGAGGATTATTGAGCGTGACCAGGACTGTTCGGAACATGGAAGTCACCTGGTTAGACAAAACTAAGATGAAGAGATCCACAAGAATAATATACAGAGTTTCATCAGGAGAGAGATGGACTAACACCCATCACACCAAGGAGGCAGATGTATAAAAGAGCTGGTTAGGAGGGATCTTACAACCAAGATGAAGTCTCTTTTCTCAAGGGCCATTGAGGAGGAGGAGATCCCAAAAAAAATATAGCCCCAAAGTTCAATATTTTTTATGGTAGGACAGACCCCAGAGATCATATTCGTAAGTATAGGCAAGCAATTACTTTGTGGAATTTTAACGATGCTCTTATGTGTTGCATATTCCGCTCTAGCCAAGGAGATGTCGCTAAATAGTGGTTTGAGAAGATGCCACACAAGTCGATTATGAGCTTTAATTCCCTTATTGAGGTCTTCACAACTCGCTTCATAACCAACATATCACATCAAAAGAAGATGGACTTTATACTCATAATGAGAAAAAATCCACTGGAGACCCTAGGGGAGTATGCTAAGAGATACTAGAAAACATTCAACTAAGTGGAAGATTGCTACGACCAGGTATCCATAGCATCTTTCAAGATCATCTTGCTCCTACCTTTATACTGCACTAGTACCTTAATAAAAAGAAGCGAACACCATTAATGACCTCATGTCGCATATCGAAAAGTATGCCAAAGTGGAGGACATGGTCAATACCAACCAAGTAGAGACTGATCGTGCAAAGGCAAACAAAGGCAATGACAAGGAGAACCCCCCTAAAAAGGGGAACAAAAAGAAAAATAGAACTAAGAATGAGCATAGAGAAGATTCTTCCAAATATTTTCAAGCCATCAACACAGTTTTCAAGGAACCAATTTATAAAATCTTGGGGAAGATCAAGGACCAACAGTTTCTCAAGGCGGTAGAGAAGATGGGAGGAGATCCGACCAAGAGAAACAACACACTTCAATGTGACTTCCACAAGGAGAACGGAAATAAGATAGAAAGTTATAAAGCCCTAAAATCTCATCTGGAGGAGTTGTCCCAAGCATGGTATCTGAACGAGTACATAGAGAAAAAAAGTTGATCAGATCGTTACTAACGGCAACCAAAAATTAGATAACGTGTTGAACGATGAAATAGGACACGAGTTCGCCATTATTCATAGGGCATTTGACCTCAAGAAGATCTATGGCAATACAATTCGGATGGAAATCAAAAGGTTCACGGCAGTAATGGAGGCATTCCAGATAAATCTCGCTAAAAGACAAGCTGTGGAAAATGAGGTAGGAAAAATTATAGAGGCAGGATCCATCGAATAAGTTTAATTCCTAAAATGGAACTCAAATCTAGTAGTAATTCATAAGAGCAACGGTAGCAGGAGAGTCAGTGTAAACTTCCCCGATCTTAACAGGGCTTGCCCCAAGGATAGATTCCCTCTGCCAAAGATACACCAGCTGATTGATGCCACAACAATGTACAAGCGAATGAGTTTTTAAGTTACTTACTCGGGGAAACACTAGATTACCACATTCATCCCCAACCAAGATAAAACTTCATTCATCACAGTGCCGAGCATGTACTGTTATAAGGTCATGCATTTTGGCCTTAAAAATTCTAGAGCCACATATCAGAGATTGGTCACCAAGATGTTTAAACAATAAATGGGTGATACAATGGAAGTTTACAATGATGATATGCTTGTCAAGAGCAAGTGCAAAAATGACCGCCTTAAGGACTTGGTAGAAACCTTGGAAATCCTCAAGAATTACCGAATGAAGCTCGAGTAAGTGCTCATTTGGGGTCCAGTTATGAAAGTTTCTCGACTATCTGGTCTGTAAGATAGGATTGAATCAAAGCCCGACCAAATAGTGGAGGTCAATAATGTTCAGCCATCGAAGACGCTGTGAGAGATCCAATAGCTGACCAGGATACTCGTGTAACACCCCGCCTAATTAAATACTGGGTGGCCAGTCCCATACCAAATTAAAACAGAATATACAGTTGGCTCATTCTTAGTATCACTGTCGAAAACATTTACAACTCACCCAATACCCAATTAAGCTGGTGTTAAAAACTTTCCAAATTTTAATTTAACAAAATGCATTTCCAGTTTAAGAATAACACAACACATTTTATTCTACAACACTGATAACCAAGTAGATAACACAAAATAATTTAAATGCAATTTGAATAAACATTCCCAAATAATATTAATCCATTACAGTAATCCCAACAATATTAAATGTATTAAAAAGACCCGAATAAAATAGTATTCGACCCCGATAGAAAAGAGATAACTGAATCCTTTGGGCGACATGCCCTACTAAGAGAATACTGTGAATCAAATGATGATAGGCGTCTAAGAAAAACTCCATAAATTCATAGCCTGTCATAATCCGCTAAGGTTTGCGTCCCTGTTGTGGACACCTGATATAGAAGATACAATAGAAGAGAAAATATGCAAGGAAACGGGTCAGAGCCCGAATGTGTAAATGATTTTTAAAACAGCAAGTATTTAACAAGTGCAATAAATCATTTATTATGTACATGTTATATCCAACTCTCACTTGCCATTCTCACCTCTCAACTAGAGTGCACACTTAACGTTTCCTATTAACCTCCTAGTTAATGGTTCCTCTTTTCTAGTCTCCATATTATAATTCCATTCCCATATCATAATCCCTATATGTCCCATACCATACGTCACATTATTATTCATTTACATTTCTCCTTTATATGATTAGTTTCTCATTAATATGAATCATTTCTCATTAATATGAATTAAGCTTTTCAATTCTTTAAGAATAAACATTCATTAACTTAATTCCATTATCTTTCTCTTTTAACCGTTATCCACAATTATCACCGTAGATAGATTTAACCATAATAAATATTCATTCATTCATTTAATCCATTATATATATATATATATATATTCATATATAATACGGCACCCCGAGTCACATCTGCGGTGCAATGCATTACTCTGCTATCATGTCCCAATATCGCTGGTCGCTGAATAGTGGACAAAAGGTTCGGTGAGGATACCTCAAACCATTAACAACAACACAATCATTGGAGGCGAACATAGTTCTCATACCCATGGGTCACGCACATACCTACGTACCCATATTTTAAATACTCAAAAAAATCAGATCCAAAAATTATTCAAATCATCAATCCAACTTCAGATTTGGATTCTACACGAAAAATTGAGTCAGGTATGTGTTTTGAGTTTTTCTTAAATCTCATCCAAATGCACTCAAAAAGAAGATCTAAACATTCCAAATTGGCTCTCCTCGTTCCACTCGTTTTTGCCTCTTTTTCCAGAAAATTATCAACATATTATCTTCAAGAACACTAAATTATTTTCAGAATTTCTTCCACAGATTGATGAATATTTATTGGATTACTAACTACCTACAACATGAGTTTAATTCCTATATATTTTTAGATTCCAAAAATCCATTAACAACTATATCCTTTCATCTTCCAAGCATGAAAATCATCTATTTTTATAATTATCCTAACATGGACAATATACGAACTTAAATTGCAAATATCAAACACTTGCCTCTAATGAAGATCTGATCCTTTGGAGTTGAATAACACAAGTGGCGATGGTGGTGGTGACCTTTGACCTTTGGTTCTCCTCCTTCCCAAGCAAACTTCTTTTTCTTTCCAAGCAACCTTCCACTCTCTCTAAGAAGATGACTTTTCAATTTTGTGTATAAGAGATGAATGAACCCACATTCAACTAATCTCCAAATACTTAAAATAAGACAAAACCTAAAATCACTATTCATCCCCATTGTAAAAATAACCAAAATGCCCTTTGGGGTTGTCTTTTCACTTCCAAATGACTCGAGACTCAAAATTAACATCCAAATAGACTTTTCTGACTATTTCGAACCTTCGGACGCAACGACGCAATCGAAATGACTATAAGGTGGATAGAAAATAAATTTCCTTTTTAATTTAATAAATTGTTCCCGACACATCCCATACCGCGTCTGACTAAAAATTCAAATTACTGAATTTATATCATAGCGTCATGTCAATGACATCACATTCATAAATTACCTAAATATCTTTAAGTAATATTCGGAACAATCCATTATAATATCCACAATTCGGATAAAACCCAAATGAATTAATTTATAATAAGATCCAATTAATCCATTAATTTAAAATATAACCCATTTTAAAAGTCATTAAAATTACGGGATATTACATACTTCCCCCCTTATAATAGAATTTCGTCCCGAAATTCAGAAAAAGGAACCATACCGATTAGGTCAACTCCGAGTATAAATCTCACATTGCAAGAAATCTAAGTAGTACCGCCCATACATTACATTAACGAAAATCCCCATCGATGTTACACTAAGTCTTACCATATAGTTCCAACTGAATCAAATTTAAATTATACCCAATCTTCCCTATACCGTCCTCGTGACAAAGTTTGGGAAAAATGATCATCACTTATTAAACAAATAAATTCTGAAGTTCCAACTACTTACTGTTTTTTCCCAATTATGAAAACTACTACAATCCAATCATCCAGGGCGCCCATACACCCTATCGTACAACTTTCATTATAATAGCAAAGGTTATAAACTCATATCCTATAGACCTATCTTATTTCGACTCCCAACGGTTATTAGTTTCATGCGTGGGGTGTCTCGCAAGCGAAATCCAAACAAGGAACCCCCCCGATACACTACTACCTAAAGTACTCGGTCATCGAAACTCCTCAGGTCTTTAGTCAATAGTTTATAACCTCTCTACAGGGTTTATTAATTCGAATAAAGTCTACTCATCTACTCTCTTATAAAAAACAAGATGCTAGTTATAGTAGTAGTACATATGCTCTCCTATACCACAAGTCAATGCATGCTGATAGTCATATCATGCTCGGACATGCCCAAAGTAAGTAATTCCGCGATAAAAATCAAACCCACGTGATGACATGAAAATATAGGTATCCTACACCCGTCGGTGAGTCTACGTAAATAATAGTGCTATTGTCAAAGTTTAGCAACCCTTTTTGCTCACACAATATTAATTGCTACAAAAATCAATACGCCTCATAATTCCTTAGATAGGAAACATACCCTCATTCGTGGGTGGTGGTTGTTGAATCCCACTATTAAAACTTTGCTCCGATAAGTCAAGAAAAATTTTACCCCAAATTTTCAGTTCTAGTTAACCACACTCCACTATATGCCCAAGCCTTTGAATATATTGCCTTCATTAGGTAACACACACAATTTCCGCATTTCAAGAACTTCTAGTGATGTCTCTCCTCAATTTTCCATAGTAGGGGTGACCTCGACTACGATCATCATACTCGAACATACTTCATAACCTCCTAACTACGATCTCCGATATCCATTCAATGGCCCTCATCTGCCATACTTCTTTGTTCGATCACTCCCGAACGTAAATAAAATTCACTGATATATACGGAATCTTACCAAAGAGATCAAGAATCCTAAACATAGGGCTCTATATCAAAGAACGCTAAGCTAAAAACACAGTAAGCCGTACAGATCCTAAAGGACACTAGAACCTGATGCTCTGATACCACCTGTAACACCCCGCCTAATTAAATACCGGGTGGCCAGTCCCATACCAAATTAAAACAGAATATACAGTTGGATCATTCTTAGCATCACTGTCGAAAACATTTACAACTCACCCAATACCCAATTAAGCTGGTGTTAAAAACTTTCCAAATTTTAATTTAACAAAATCCATTTCCAGTTTAAGAATAACACAACACATTTTATTCTACAACACTGATAACCAAGTAGATAACAAAAAAGAATTTAAATGCAATTGGAATAAACATTCCCAAATAATATTAATCCATTATAGTAATCCCAACAATATTAAATGTATTAAACCCTGATAGAAAAGAGATAACTGAATCCTTTGGGTGACATGCCCTACTAAGAGAATACTGTGAATCAAATGATGATAGGCGTCTAAAAAAAACTCCATAAATTCATAGCCTGTCATAATCCGCTAAGGTTTGCGTCCCTGTTGCTGGACACCTAATATAGAAGATACAATAGAAGATAAAATATGCGAGGAAACGTGGCAGAGCCCGAATGTGTAAATGATTTTTAAAACAGCAAGTATTTAACAAGTGCAATAAAGCATTTATTATGTACATGTTAGATCCAACTCTCACTTGCCATTCTCACCTCTCAACTAGAGTTCACACTTAACGTTTCCAATTAACCTCCTAGTTAATGGTTCCTCTTTTCTAGTCTTCATATTATAATCCCATTCCCATATCATAATCCCCGTATGTCCCATACCATACGTCACATTATTAATCATTTACATTTCTCCTTTATATGATTAGTTTCTCATTAATATGAATTAATCTTTTCAATTATTTAAGAATAAACATTCATTAACTTAATTCCATTATCTTTCTCTATTCACCGTTATCCACAATTATCACCGTAGATAGATTTAACCACAATAAATATCCATTCGTTTATTTAATCCATTATATATATATATTCATATATAATACGGCACCCCGAGTCACAGCTGCGGTGCAATGCATTACTCTGCTATCATGTCCCAATATCGCTGGTCGCCGAATAGTGGACAAAAGGTTCGGTGAGGATACCTCAAACCATTAACAACAACACAATCATTGGAGGCGAACATAGTTCTCATACCCATGGGTCACGCACATACCTACGTACCCATAGTCAGCGGACTTATCAACTCCCCGATAAGTCTTTCATAGACCTATGTTCTCGAGCGACAAATCAAAGATCCCATGGATTCATCAAGATATAACTGCCCTCACGCACAAATCTCCCACCGATAGCAAGTAAGCTAGGTATGTCATACACATAATCATTAATCAATCAAATAGGCATTATCATACCTATAATATAATATCAATAAGGTAATATCACTACCCTAAGATAATTCCCATACGTAGCATTATATCTCTTTTAAATTCCACGTATTAAAATATCATATCTTTACTTCATAATTTAATTATCGTCGCGTCATATAACATCTCTCCACTCCCGACGTCATTAAGGTTCATGCGCGGAGCATCTCGCAAAGCGAAATCCAAACAAGGAACCCCTCCAATAAAATACTACTTAACTTTGTCGATCGAGGAGTTCCGTCAACTTTAAATACGTGATTGGGATAACCTCATACCCTCTTTCAACCAAATGTGTTCTAAACTCCCATCTCTATCCAGGAGTCATCATATTACACTTAGTCCTTGCACAATCAATAATGAGCTTAAACTCAGTCCTCGGTGTTCATATTGTAATTCTAAGGTTACCCAGGTGTTACATTCAATCACCACTACTGGACCTATCCTTAATCCTCAAGCAAACCAATTATAATCCAACAAATGAATCTAGCAACCAAAATTTCTTTAATTTAATTATCATAATTCTAATCAATTAAATCCCAATCAAATTAATTCAAATCTTAAATAGGGCTTACTGATCTTCTCTAAGTCCCATAATATCCAATTAATAATCACCGAAGATCTACAAAAGTTTTGGGATAAGAACCAACATTAAAAAGAAACAACATCATGAATTCTCATATTTTAAATACTCAAAAAAATCAGATCCAAAAATTATTCAAATCATCAATCCAACTTCAGATTTGGATTCTACACGAAAAATTGAGTCAGGTATGTGTTTTGAGTTTTTCTTAAATTTCATCCAAATGCACTCAAAAAGAAGATCTAAACATTCCAAATTGGCTCTTCTCATTCCACTCATTTTTGCCTCTTTTTCCAGAAAATTATCAACATATTATCTTCAAGAACACTAAATTATTTTCAGAATTTCTTCCATAGATTGATGAATATTTATTGGATTACTAACTACCTACAACATGAGTTTAATTCCTATATATTTTTAGATTCCAAAAATCCATTAACAACTATATCCTTTCATCTTCCAAGCATGAAAATCATCTCTTTTTATAACTATCCTAACATGGACAATATACGAACTTAAATTGCAAATATCAAACACTTGCCTCTAATGAAGATCTGATCCTTTGGAGTTGGATAACACAGGTGGTGATGGTGGTGGTGACCTTTGACCTTTGGTTCTCCTCCTTCCCAAGCAAACTTCTTTTTCTTTCCAAGCAACCTTCCACTCTCTCTAAGAAGATGACTTTTCAATTTAGTGTAGAAGAGATGAATGAACCCACATTCAAATAATCTCCAAATACTTATAATAAGACAAAATCCGAAATCACTATTCATCCCCCTTGTAAAAATAACCAAAATGCCCTTTTGGGTTGTCTTTTCATTTCCAAATGACCCGAGACTCAAAATTAACATCCAAATAGACTTTTCTGACTATTTTGAACCTTCCGGACGCAACGACGCAGTCGAAATGACTATAAGGTCGATAGAAAATAAATTTCCTTTTTAATTTAATAAATTAGTCCCGACACGTCCCATACCGCGCCTGACTAAAAATTCAAATTACCGAATTTATATCATACCGTCATATCAATGACATCGCATTCATATATTACCTAAATATCTTTAAGTAATATTCAGAATCATCCATTTCAATATCCACAATTCGGATAAAACCCAAATGAATTAATTTATAATAAGATCCAATTAATCCATTAATTTAAAATATAACCCATTTTAAAAGTCATTAAAATTACGGGGTATTACAGCTCGCATCCTTGAACCATTTTATCTCCAAGTCATTTTAGCATTGTAGACTATTCTTTCAACTGCTCGAGAAGGTAAAAGGCATTACCTGGCACGATGAATGTTCAAGGGCACTTGAATAAATCAAGTCTTAAGCAAACCCCCACTATTAGCAATTCTAGATCAAGGGGACTCTCTCTACCTCTGCCTTACAGTTTAAATCCACGCAGTTAGTTTGGTCTTATCCTGCAAGAAAGAGGGAAAATAGTTCTCCATTTACTACGTTAGTAAGACACTCCTGGGTTTCAAGCAACACTACTTATCGCTAAAGAAATTGGTGTATGCACTGTTGATTGCGTCCCAAAAATTAAAGCATTACTTTGAGTCCCATTCCACCATGGTCATCACATATTTACCGCTTAAGGTTGTTCTTTGCAAAGTCAGACTATTTTGACACATGTAAAAGTTGTTAATAGATCTTGGGATATTTGATATACACTACTAATAAAGAACAACAATCAAAAGGAAGGTGTTTGCTGACTTCATAGAAGAATTAATCAGTGAAGAGACCTCTACCGACCAATAGGTAGCCAACCAGTTGAAATATCATGAGTTGGATCAATCCAAGAAGTGGATGTTGTATATGGATGGTGACTCTAATTCTAAAGGATTAGGATTAGGAGTTGTTCTCATAAATCTAGAGTTCCATGATATAGCAAAGGATCAGGTTGGGCTTCGAAGCCTCTAATAATGAAGTTGTGTACAAAGAAATTATAGCTGGACTGTGTAAGCCTCACTTGCTTGGAGCAAACCACCTTGAAGTATATTGTGATTCAATGTCAGTATCCAACCAAGTCAGTGGAGACTTCAACGTTAAATATGAAAGGATGGAAGCATATCTACAAGTGGTTCGCGAGCTAATATCAAAGTTTGAGGAAGTGCACATTCAATAGTTCCTCTGGGGGCACAACATTCATGAAAATTCTTTATTAGCCCTAAGCTCAGCAGTAGATTCCAATCTTAGGAAAATAATTGAAGTTGAGTTCCTCTTCAAACCTAGCAATACGAAAGTGGTGGCCTCCGAGCACGTTCTTTCCATTAAAAAGGTCCAAGCTGGATGGATCTGATCATCTCTTACCTACAGAACGACTCATTGTCAACTGACGAAAAGTAAGCTCATGAAATCAGAGTTAAAGTTGCTCACTTTTTTTGAAAACCCCTATTTTAATACTGGGTGGCCAGTCATCTACTAATATAAAATAGGAATCTCGATATGGTTCATCTCAGCATCACTATCACAATCACAATATAATACAAAAATATGAAAAAGTCATACAATTAAAATAAATGAATAATTATCGTGTATCAATAGATAAGAAGAGTTAACCGAAT
This sequence comes from Sambucus nigra, assembly GCA_949130495.1. Taxonomy (NCBI): domain Eukaryota; kingdom Viridiplantae; phylum Streptophyta; class Magnoliopsida; order Dipsacales; family Adoxaceae; genus Sambucus; species Sambucus nigra. Next base: position 468,208,214 of record OX422215.1, on the reverse strand, counting down.
AAACCATCGGTCACCAACTAAAACATTCATAGTGTAGAACTAAATAATAAAACTGAGTACTAAATCATAAATGTCTAATGGAATATAAAAGCCTATCCATCTACAAGCAATACGCCAAACTGAAACTGAAATAACTGATTCTATCTAGATAAAATAGACTAAGGCATTTAAACAAAGATGTAGCATCTACAACTACCGCATGGCAAGAATGAATTTATCCATACGGTCCAGATTGCTATCGCTACATACTTGGGGTATAAAATAAAAATGAGGAAAAATAAAAGCTTGTGGGTCAAAGCTTATAAATTGGAAAACATTTTGAAATTGGATAATGATTTTAAATCGATTAAAACAGTAGTGTACTACTTTCATAATTAATCGGTTCCACTCACTTGAGGTAAACCTCACCACTCAGCTATAGTGCACACCTAACGTGTTCAAATTATTTATCCTAATTAAGCTGCCTCATATAACTAGGACATATAATCTCTATCTGAGTCTAATCCCTCTAATAACCTCTATTAGCTAAGCTATACTACGTTCTCTAGGTATATGTTCATAAACATTATTGTAGTGACACACTTGCTATAAGTAAATAATCATATAATAAACACAACATAACTATGCTAGTGCTATTAATAAATATATGTACTATATTGTATAAAATATATTTGTGTGTGTGTATATATACATACGTATAACTGTATCCCCATAGATTGGACCTCACGGATACATCTCTCGTGTGTTATTCGTCTCCAGGCATCATGCATCACACAGATCCATCAGGTCAGAATCTTACCACCAATACCAAATGTAAATACATACCACGGAGGCTATCATAGACATACACCCGAGAGTCGCAACCATACCACATCGAGCCCAACTGGACTCGAAACCAAACACCGATCCTCACACACAAATGCTGACCACGCAACAGTACTATGACCTGCATAATCAACCCAACATATGTTGGTCAACACCAGGATGGACTGCCCACTACACGCAACCTCTTATGATAGCACTCACGAGTAGGTATGTTTAATATAACAAATAGCATACACACATGCATATATATATATATATATATAGTACCGAACTCGTATGCATGTCCCACAACACATGGTTCACTAATCTTAAAGTTCAACCTAACTTCTCCATTAATTTATCATTTCATCACTCACTTGTATCTTCAGTTCTCACCCTTGTCTTAAGAACCAACCCCTAGTAAATTTCTAAATTCCCCAAATAATGAATAGTGACACAAAACTATTTTTAATTAAATATCGGCTCACTTGGATAACATCCCACATACTCGCTTGATTCATAAAAATCCCCTGAACATTTTCACGTTCCAACTTGACCCAGTCCAGGGACCGAATCAAATCGCCTTCCAGAGCCGAATCGATTCACCTGGATAAATCAATTTTCCTGGCCGAATCAATTCTCCCTAGAGGCCGAATCGATTCGAAATACAACAAAAGCCCAGACCTGCTTGTTTTTCCTATATGAATTTCAATCCCAAAAATTAAATTCCATTTCAATGGTTCTTCCTACTTAATTTCCAAAAACTATAACCCTATTATAGTCAAGAAAACACTATTACATCCTCGTATATTCAACCCCCACATGGTAACCCCCATAAATTCAAGAGCATAATCTTTTATTGAATTATTTTTAAAGATTTAGTCTTTCTATCCATGTTCTATATGTTCATTAATATTAACCTGATAATATATCAAATATGAATAATCTCCATTAATAATTCATTTATACTCCCTAATCTCTTATCATTTTGGTCTCTACATCAATTAAGCAAGTCTAAATCTTTAACAAATTTCTATCTTTAATCATGAAAATAATTAACTATTATCAAATTGCGATATAAAGTAAGTAACTAATTACCTTGGTGGATTAGAATCCGAAGTCTTCTATAAATTTGATGACGGATTAGGTCCTCTCTCTTCTCGTCTCCAAGATTTCTCTTCTTTATTCTTCTTTTTCTCTTCTCTATGCCTTTCTCTCTCAATCTCTTATGTAAAATATGAAAGGTGGGTTGACATCCACCTTCCCAATCTCTTAAATATCTCCTTAATTAACCTAATCTTATTTTTCTTCTTAACCTTCTGTGTAAAATGACCCTCCTACCCTTATGCGGGCCCTGTTATGTCTAAAATGTTTTCGAAACCCAAACATAACACCCCGGGTACCTATTCTAGATTATTTCGACCCTTTCCGGACCATCGGTGCACTCGAAAAGGTCATCTAAGTCACCTTACTTCAAATATGCTAACATCTCATTAACTAAGACATTAACCGAGCCCAACACGTTCGTACCCTACGCGTCGCCCATAAATTATACTAATACATCGATGTAACACACTATCAACAAATAATGATAAACCGTCACTATCACTCATACACGATATATAATAAATCACATAACTATTTACTTGACACGTACATGTAAATAATAATTATAATAAATATTAATAATTTATCTCACTAATCAATATTTACTAAAATCCAATTTAATTTTCCCCAATTAAATTAATAATATAAAGTACACTAAAATTAAATAATAATAAAAGTACAGGGTATAACATTCTTCCCCACTAATACTAGAATTTTTTCCTTAAAATTCGAACATACCTGCCACAAAGAGCTCTGAATACTTTTCTCGCGTATCATCCTCATGATCCTACATCGTCTTGGTAATATTGTGGGGTCCCCACTATACACGCACTAAAAGCACCTCCTTTCACTAAAGCTTATGATCATTATGATCCAAAATGATAACAATTCTCTCCTCATATGAGATATTTGTCTGCAAGTCAATCACCTCTAACGTATGTGCCAGTAAGCCACGTTCCCCTGAGATACCTCTTCAATGACGACGCATGGAACATGTAATGAATCTACTATAAATGCTCTGGTAAGGCAAGCCTACATAACCGACCCAACCCTCTCGATAATGGGAAAAGCCCCACATACCTTAGTGTCAACTTTCCCTTCATCCCAAATCACATCACTCTCTTCATAGGAGACTCTCGCAACAACACCTGATAACCCATGTTTACAAATCTTCAATTTGCATCAGCGTAAGTCTACTGCCTATCCTAAGTTACCCAATGTGACTCCTAATTAACTAGATCTTCGCTGACATATCCTGAATCAAATTTGGTCTTAGTAGCTTCTCGTCAAGGGTGAATGACAAGGTCTCTCGTATAAAGCCTCAAACAGTTCCATGCCAATAGTGAACTGGTATGAGTTATTATACGTAAAATCTACCAAAGGCAAATACTACTCCCACCTACCCTTAAAGTCCAAAATACACATATAAAACATATCCTCCAACATCTGATCATCCCTCATCGCATGTCCATCGGTATGTGGGTGATAAGTCATGCTTAAACGCAATTCGGCCCCCATCGTCTTCCAAAAACTTTTCCAAAAGTGGGACATAAAGATTTTATCCCAATATGAAATAATGTTGAGAGGCATCCTGTGCAATCTCACTATCTTCGTGATGAATAGATGTGCATATTTACCTATCATGTAATCCACCCAAACTGACAAGAAATGGGCTACCTTGGTTAGTTAATCCATTGTTACCTAGATGGAATCCTGATCCCACTGTGATGTCGGTAACCTTGTGATGAAGTCTATTGAAATACACTCCTATTACCGCACCAGAATGTCTATGGGTTATAAAACCTCAATTGGTCTTTGATGGTCAACCTTCACCATCAGATAAATGGTGTATCTGGAGACAAACTTTGCTATGTCCCTCTTCATCCTAGCCCACCAATACTATCGCCTCATAAACTAGTATATCTTATCCCCTCCAGGATGTATTGAAAATCGTGACATGTGTGCCTCTTGCATAACTACGCGTTGTAAGTCCTCGTCATCTGGAACAATTAACCTCCCATTAAAGCATATGCCACCCTCAAAACTGATTGCATCAGACTTCGATCCTCCTACCAATAACTGTTGAATCCTTTCCTGACAAGATGAATCCCCTACCTGTGCCTTCACAACCGTTAAAATGATCTCAGGTGTGACGGTCATTACTACTAAGTGCACCCAAACTACCTCATCCTCATGACGAAGCTCTGCTCATTTTGGCTTCCACACTACTCCTAATTGCCCCTTTGGCATCCGGCTCAACACATTTGCCACTATGTTAGCCTTCGCTGGATGATACTGAATGTCAAATAGGTAATCATTCACGAACTCTAGCCACTTACGTTGCCTCATATTTAGCTCATTCTGCGTGAAAAAAAATACTGAAATGACTTATGGTCTGTGAACACCGAAACTTCTCCCCTAGCAGATAGTTCCTCTAAACCATCAAGGTAAAAATGACTGCTTCTAGATCCAAATAATGAGTGGAATAGTACTTCTCATGGATCTTAAGATTACGAGATGCATAATCTATGGCCCCCTCCAACTGTAGAACTCCCCCAAGTCCATGTAAGGATGCAACGATAAAAAACAAAGTACTCCACTCCTCCCCTAGGCAATACGAGTACTGGAACCGAAGTCAACTTTTCCTTTAGCTCATCAAAAGCTAATTGACAGTATGTATCCCATACAAAAGGCACTCCCTTACGAGTTAAATTCATTAAGGGACCTGCAATCTTTGAAAACCCTATGATGAATAGATGGTATTACCTTACTATCTTAAAAAAATATGCCCATTTGTCAGTGTTATGGGCGATCCCTACACTCTCATCACTGAAACCTGGCTCAGATCCACATAAATCCCTCTCTCGGAGATAATGTGTCCTAAGAACTGCACTTCCTGCAACCAGAATTCACACTTCTTAAACATGGCATACAATTGGTGGTCCTACAAAGTTTGAAGAACCATATGCAAGTGCTCTTCATGTTATCCCTCTATTGCATAATAAACCAAGATGTCACCTATGAACACAATGACAAACCAATCTAAGAAGTCCCTGAACACCCTGCTCATGAGATCCATGAAAACCTTTGGTGTATTGTTCATCTCAAACGGTATAACCCTGAACTTATAAGTCCCATATCTCTTTAAAAATGTGATCTAAATGACATCGTGCTCCTTGATACGTAACTGATGGTACCTCGACCTCAAATCAATATTAGAGAAGTAGGTTTCTCTTCTTAACTCATCGAAAAAGTCATCAATATGTGGGAATAAATACTTGTTTTGGGTCATAACGTTGTTCAACTCCTGGTAATTGATAAACAACTGTAGTGACCCATCCTTCTTATTTTCAAACAAAACTGGGACACCCTAAGGTAAACTACTCATGTGGATAAAATCCTTCCCCAATAAATATTAATTCCAATCCCTCAACTCCCTCATCTGTGAAGGAGTAATACAATAAGGTGCTCGTGCTATCGTCCTAGTTCCCGATGCTAAGTCGATCACAAAATCAATATCCCAACTTGGGGGTAACCTCGATATCTCCTAAAACACATCAGCATAATTCCTTATAACATGAATTGAATCCAATGAGATGACTATAACCTCCGAAGTCTCATCCTCAATATAGTAAAAGTCCGTGCTTAACCTTCCCTCTGAATGAGGCATCACCACAAGAAACATATCCTTCCCTAAAATAATGAACACGATAGTTCTACTGTAACAGTCCACCATCGCTCTGTACATCACTAACTATTCCACATCTAAAATAACATCATACTCATCCAATTCTAATATGAGTAGATCCACTACCAAGCACAACCCCCACATGTCCACACTTGCCCCTTCCATATAGGACGAATGAAAGTTTCACCACCCAAATGGTGAATTTATAACCATAATAATATTTGTGGCTAAATCCACTAAATTCGTCGCACGTGCAACTCTAGTGCTAACAAATGAGTGTGACACTCTTATTTCAATTAAAACCCGCCCCATGTGCCCATGGATAGAAAGTATACCCTAAATCATTGGCAGTGCTGGCTGTAAAATAGGTCCTTAGAGGTGATACACACCCCCAAACTACCCCCGCCCCTACCCTTGCCCTTGTGGAGGTGGTAACATTAGAATCGCTAGTGGGGTTGGAAGCTGTTATACCTTTTACCCCTACTGGACACCATGCTCCTGGAACCTAGACCTAATCTGGCATGCACATCTCAAGTGGACCTTCTCCCCACATACGAAACACCCCATAGTAAAGTCTATCTAAATCTGGCCTTGCTCGCCCTGACGAGGTTATCCCTATCTCTGGCCTTGCTAGCCCTGATAACCCCAGCCTTTCTAGCCCCCAGTTTGATTCATTTATCTCTACTCCCTGAGGGGCAAGTTACTGGCCCTGATGGACTTATCTGAAGTTGTCATTACCCGACCTGAAAATCTTAGCAGATTCCCCCTACTAGGAACCCTGCTCATGTTACATATGTTATTATTATAGTGCTCCATTAGCACTGCTACTCCCGATGTTGCCCAACTAGCTAGATTCTTCTGCCTTTTTCGCTCCCCTTATATGGAATCGATGATCTTGATAGTGGAGCAATGCGACAGTAATGACCTCAATGTATGTTTGCAATGCCATGTTCCCCAACAAGTGATGTAAAATCCTCCAAGTTAATCTATTAGTAAACTGAGGTACCCTTTTGTCCTCTATATACACCTCGTTTGGCATAGAGTTTTCCAGGTACGTGAATTCCTCCTCGTATTCGACCACAGTTTGACCCTCTTACGAAAAGTCTAGGAACCTCCTCTTCATCTCTATCTGAACTGTCGACGAAAAGAACTTGCGGTCAAATCATATTTAGAATTCTAATATCAACCTAGTGTCTCTCTCCTCTTCTATGGTGATTGACCCCCACCACTGAAGTGTTGATCCCAGTAGCTTAAATGTATCCATTATCTTCTTTTAAGTGTCACTTCACTCAAACAAGCACAAATACCTTTGTATGTCTTTCTTCCATTAGCTAGCTACAACCACATCCGTACTCCCCTAGAACTCTCGCAGATGGCCTTTCTGAATGGCCTCTCTAACTCTCTCCCAAACGAATGGCACTTGGTGAGTTTGAACTGATACATCCACTGGCTAATGTGGCTATGCCTGAGGAAAATACTATGTTAAGGTAGTCATCATGACATTAATCGTCGGTACAACAATAGGGGCAACTTCTGTAGCGCTCACCATCCCCTAAGTGTCATAGGGCTCCGATTGAGCCTCCTCCTCAGCGGCCCTCCTAGTAGCACGTGCTGGTCGACCTCTCCTATTATTTGTCATCTGAAACTAAATCGAAATGGTATGAGATTCACTTTAATCAGAAATAATAACATAAGAATGTAAATGCATAATATTAAACAACATCCCTAAATATAAGGCTCTATATAAAAAAAGCAACGTAGGCAACGTAACAAGTTTTCACAGATCCTAAGGAAACTAGAACCTGGCTCTGATACCAAATGTGACAACCCACCTATCTCAATACTGGGTAGCTAATCATCTTTTGAAAATAAAACAAGAATCTGAGTATGGTTCATTCTCAGCATCACTTTCATAATCACCATATAATATAAATAATACGAATAAAAAACATATAATTAAAATGAATGAATAAAAAACTTTATGCCTTATAAAAAAAGCACTGAAAAATGATGCCTCGTTCGAACGAGGTTAACGTTCGTTCGAACAAGTTATAATGAGGTACCAAGCATTTAAGACTGATATATCGTTAGAATCTATAGTTAGAAGTTGTTCGAACAAAATAAGGTTGTCGTTCGAATGAGATGCCTTTTCGTTTGAATGACCGGGCGTTGTTTTGATTTTTTAATGTATATCTTCCCATTACATTTTGTGTTTAACCTTTTTGTATCTCCTTCTTATAAAAAGGCTTAACGGGGTTCGATATTTGTAAAATTCTTTGCTAAAAAAGAAAACACATTTTGAGTTCTATTTGCTGATAAGAAAAATAATCATAATCATAGTCCTCACCGCAAAAAATTATTCAAGGTCACTTTTATCAATCAAAGAAGGATTCTTGTTGAGTTACCTTTGTAGAGATTTTTTGCTATAGCTGGCTTTGTGAAATAAGCATTTAGTACTGTAAAAGAAGGCCCAATTGATGGATACTGAAGGTAAACTATTACCTATGAATGGCTCTTAGGTGAGTCGTGTCAATTGCAATTTTGGAAGATCTACGCATCTGTGGAGAGGGCTTGAAGGTAATCTGGAGATTAGAGATAATCCACCAATTAACAACAGTGTTTGGGATTAAGGCAACGATGCATCTCAAACAATGCAACTCAATAAGTCAGTTCAAGCGAGGTAGCTCAGTATGGCAGCCCAGAGGGATCTTTCAGCAAAGAAGATAACCAAGAGTGCTCACCCTTTAGTCATATTGCTTTACTTAGTCTTGTTGCATCTCTTTATTTATATTGACCATGAGTTGTAATGATTATAATGATTTTTTATGAGGTTGAATGGTACTCGCAAGAGACCAGGCTTGGTAGGGACTGGAAGAGCTTTTATGCTCTATAGAACGACCTCATCGTGGGAACTTTAGAGGGACTTAGTTTGGAGGATTGAGAAGTGAGGCACTATTGGGGCTTGTCCTGACCATCTTAGATACACCTGGTAAAACACCAAAAGACCTTGATCGTGGAACCTCAGGCAGGGAAGCCTTAAGTTCCATTGTGTGCTGAGTTGTGAACCAAATAACCCTCCACTTAAGATCACACCTACTTTAGGTGATGTCACTAGCCAGCTAGGCAAACGTCAAATATTCACTTGAGTAAACCACCATGGTATTTAGGGCTTTTAAACAGTTGGTGAGGAACCTCTGGGGCGACAGCCCCCTAACACACAGTGGTTTCGCAGAAGGCATGTCTTGGTATTTATGTTTATGATGTGGAGCTAACTAGTGCATCAGTCATTCAGTGTTTGTGACATAAAGTTTGAGGGATGTCTTTCACAGTTATTAAATACTGAGTTACCTAGGGAGTGGTGTGGGTGTTATTTAAGGACCCCAACCACCTCTGGGGAGAGGATGTTCTTTTTGAGAGTTCAGAAGTTATTACTAGAGAGAATATACATCAGAGAGATATTTATTTCAAACCAGAGAGTTTACCCACCCACTATTGTTATTTATTATTAAGCTTTAATACTTGATAGAGATCTTAGAGGGTGGTTGGGGTGTTTGGTTTCCTGCCAAGGTGTACCTATGGTTCTTACTTCTCTATCCCTCTAAATGAGTTACTTCTGAGTCCATTATTATCTTCTGAGTTATACATGAGATATTTGTGAGTTCAAACTGAGTTTATCTTCACTAAGTTGTATTTGCGTGTCTTGTAGTTAATCAATAACTGTTGTTAGTTAACTTATCATTACTGTACTCAAAAGGGGTTCCGCCCAATCTAATCTAAACTACCATCTTATAGCATCTAGCTTAGTGTGTCTAAGTGATTTATAAGTCCTTTGTATTCATAAACTTCTAATGGTGTTGAATAAAAGCTTTTTCCCTATAAAGGTATTTTTCCTCATTTTGTGTATTTTTGCATGTTTAGAGTGAAAATTGCATATCTATATTTGAACACAACTCGCATGTACACTATAATTAGTTGAAGATTAAAATTTGATTCAAAATTAAATTTGTATGTGTGGTAATTAGGTATACAACTCAATCCATTGATTCCCTAGCACTCTTAAATTGGTATCAAAGCAGGTTACACTAATTTACCGTGTGATCTTTTTTCATAAAATATTTTTTGTTATCAAATTTAAAAAAAATTGTTGATCTTTATAAATTTGGGATTTAATGGATAATCTGTATAATCGAATGCCCTTTTGTATGGTATGAACTATGCATATTAGAAAGGTATGATGAGGACAGCCTTAAAATCTACTGATGAGCGTGTCTGGTTGTTCTGTGAAAACGTATGGACACCACCCACAGTGACTATTAACAATGTCCCCAGCCCTAAACATGTCTCTTTTAGGACGGAGGATGACTTTGAATGGAGCCATTTTATCTCTTGTTGTTTGAGTGTCATCTCGGGATCCGTCACCCCTGACGAGTTTCACCGCATTATGATGTGCACCACGTCTAAAGAAGCTTAGGAGACCTTCCATCTCACTCACGAGGGAACCAGTGTTGTTAAGCTTCTAAGCTGCAAAATTCACCACACAATTTGAAACTCTATCACTATGCTTGAATCTGAATCGTTTGCCGAGTCATATGCACGACTGTCCAATATAGTAAACTCAAGTTCCAATTTAGGTGAGAAAATACATGAGTCACGCGTTGTTAAGAAAATTTTGAGATATCTCCCTACCAGCTTTATTCCTATTACCATACTAAATTCGTTAGGAATCCTAGATACTCTTAGGTTACAAGAACTTGTAGGAGATCTGCAAATGTATGAGACAGATATGTTTCCTAAAACTGTTTAGCCAAAGGAAAAGGGAATTGTACTAAAAGCTCAATCTAAAAAGAAAGAGGAAGTTTCGTTAGATTTTGAGTAAGATTTTTATTTAGATGATTTAGCCCTTTTTGCAAAAAATTTCAAAATGTTTCTCAAACTTGAAAATCAAAATACTTCCAAAGAAAATAAAAGTTTTGCAAATGATAAAAAATATAAATCGGGCAAGACGAGGAGAGATGTTATGAGTGCGTGGGAAAGCCATAAAGTACATGAGTGTCAAACTAGGTTAAAAAGGCAAGGGAAAGTCAAAGCCATATTAAATGTCATGCTTAGTGATATCAAGGTCGAGACAATGAGTTTGAGGGATGAATAACCTCATGGATGAAACTTCACCTCATTCATCTCTAGTCATGTCAATTCACCGATTTGACTCAATGAGGAAGCTACTAAATATGGACACCTCGACAGTAAGTCTAGTCATTCCGATGAGAGTAAGGAATAGATTTTTAAATGAGAGCGAGAGTGACCTAAAGTGCACCTATGATGATGTTTATGATGAATCCTTTAAAACTAAGAAACAAAACAAAGGTTAACAATGAGAGTTTTAGCATTAGATAAGGAGGTGAGAGAGGCGAGAGAGACTGAATCCTCGATGAGAGAATATTTGGAGGAGAGAGTTTTTTTAGTTCAGAGAGGGAATGGAGACTTGACCAACAAGGTGGCTAGTCTTACAAGAAATCTCCAACATCCATAGAGACTCGTGATAAACTTGAAGCCCTTGTATCCCAACTCGAGAAAGATCTTGAATGTGCTAGAAGGTTAAGGTAACTATCGAGGATATATTGAAGAAGGTAGGTAATATGCTCCTCGACCCCACTTTAGGTTTTGGTGAAAGACATGGAATAGGTTATAATGGTGTATCCACTTCTAATACCGCACATAAACCGATTCCAATATTTGTGGTTAATCCTTATGTCCCTCAACCTAAACGACAAAATAAAGTTCAACCTAAGAAAGAAAACCAAGGTAGACCCAAAAAATTCTATGTTTTCACCTTTTGTAAGAGAAGAGGTCACCTTAGAGTGTTTTGTTATAAACTAGGTAGAACTAGGAATAGGAATACTTCAACGCGCTGCTCTAGCAACTTTTCTAGTTTAAGAGAGCAAGTGGAGTTCCTAGTCGCGACTTTACAAAGAATAATAGAAGAATTTCAACAGATGTCTTTGACATTTGACAACACTGCCAATTCTCCGACTAGAACCAACAACGATAAGGACAAATAAAAGGTTACCACCACTTGGGTACCTAAGCCAGACGTTAAATCCCTTGTTTTGCACATTGTTCTGAAGGTTTAAAATACGTACCAATGGTATTTTGATATTAGGTGCTCTAAGCACATGACTGGTGACATTTCATTTTTTACCCACCTTGAGGATCCCAAGGTAGGTAAAATCACTTTTGGATATGGGAGTACGTATAGTATTTTAATGCATGGATGTGTTAAGATACTCGGATTCCCTAAACAAGATAATGTGTTGTACGTGAAAGGGTTGAAAGCGAACTTAATTAGCGTGATCCAATTGTGCGATGAAAACTTTGCACTAAAGTTTGACCGGTTCGAATATAACATTTACGACCAATCCGGTAAAATTTTACTACAAGGTGTGAGAAATGAAGATAACTATTATGGGATTATGACCAAGTCCTCCTTTGTGTGTAATAGTACCACGGTCTCCAATATGGACCTTTGGTATCAACCAAGCACAAATGCCTCTGGATATCTTTCTTCCATTGGCTAGATACAACCACATTCGTACTCCCCTAGAACTCTCGTGGATCGCCTTTCTGAACGGCCTCTCTGACTTTCTCCCAAACAGACGACACTTGGTGAGTTGGAACTGATACAACCACTGGCTACTATGGTTATGCCTGAGGAAAATACTACGCTAAGGCAGTCATCGTGACATAAATCGCCGGTACAATAATAGTGGCGACCTCTACTGCGGTCACCGTCCCCTAAGTGTCCTAGGGGTCCAATTGAGCATCATCCTCTGCGGCCCTCCTAGCAACACGTGTTGGTCTACCTCTCCAATTATTTGTCATCTGAAACTAAATCAAAATGGTATGAGATCCACTTTAATCATAAATAATAGCATAAGAATTTAAATCCATAATATGAAATAATAGTCCTAAATATAGGGCTCTATATAAAAAAGCAACGTAGGCAACGTAGGAAGTTTGCACAGATCCTAAGGACACTAGAACATGTCTCTGATACCAAATGTGATAACCCACCTATCTCAATACCGGGTGGCTAATCGTCTACTAAAATAAAACAAGAATCTGAGTATGGTTCATTCTCAGCAGAACTGTCGCAATCACCATGTAATATAAACAATACGAATAAAACCCATATAATTAAAATGAATGAATAAAAAACTTTATGCCTTATAAAAAAAAGAACTGAAAAATGATGCCTCGTTCGAACGAGGTTAACGGTCCTTCGAACAAGATATAACAAGGTACCAAGCCTTCAAAACTAAGATCTCGTTAGAAGCTATAATTCGTAGTTTTTAAAAAAAATAAGGATGTCGTTCGAATGAAATGCCTTCTTGTTTAAACGACCGGGCGTTGTTTTGATTGTTTAATGTATATCTTCCCATTATCTTTTGTGATTAACCTTTTTTGTCTCCCCTTCTTATAAAAAGTCTTAACGAGGTTAGATATCTGTAAAACTCTTTTCCAAAAAGAAAAACACGTTTTGAGCTCTATTTGGTTATAAAAATAATCAAAGAAAAACACGTTTTGAGTTCTATTTGGTGATAAAAAAAAATAATCATAATCATACTCCTCACCCCAGAAAATTATTCAAGATCACTTTTATCAATTAAAAAAGGATTCTTGTTGAGTTACCTTTGTAGATATTTTTCTCTACAACTAACTTTGTGAAATAAGATTTCAGTGCTGGAAAAGAAGGCCGAATCGATGGATATTGAAGGTAGACAATTACCTATGAACGGCTCTGAGGTGAGTCATGTCAATTGGAATTTTGGAAGATCTACGCATTTAACTTGGTGTGGCCTTATGGCCCTCAACCTAAACCACAAAATAAAGTTCAACCTAAGAAAACAAAACCTGACCCAAAAAATTCTATGTTTGCACCTTCTGCAGGAGAAGAGGTCACCTTAGAGAGTTTTGTTATAAAATAGGTAGAACTAGGCATATGCATACTCCAACGCACTGCTCTAGCGACTTTTCTAGTTTAAAAGAGCAAGTTGAGTTCCTAGTCATGACTTCACAAAGATTAATGGAAGAATTTCAATAGATGTCTTTGTTGTTTGAGAACTGTTCCAATGCTCCGACTAGAGCCAACAACGACAAGAACAAACAAAAGGTTACCTCCACTTGGGTACCTAAGCAAGACGTTAAATCCCTTATTGTGAACGTTTCTCTCAAGGTGTAAAATACATCCCAATAGTATTTTGATAGTGGATGCTCTAAGCACATAACTGGTGACCTTTCATTTTTTACCCACCTTGAAGATCTCAAGGAAGTTAAAGTCACTTTTGGATATAGGAGTAGGTCTAGAATTTTAGGGTGTGGATGTTTTGAGATACTCGTAATCCCTAAACAAGACAATGTGTTGTACGTGAAAGGGTTAAAAGCGAACTTAATTAGCATAAGACAACCGTGCGATGCAAACTTTTCACTAAAGTTCGACCACTCCGAATGTAACATTTATGACCAATCCGGTAAAATTTTACTGCAAGGTGTGACAACCGAATATAACTATTATGGGATTATGCCCGAGTCCTCCTTTATGTGCAACAGTACCACGGTCTCCACTATGGACCTATGGCATCAATGACTAGGTCATATGAACTATAAATATCTTGAGAAATTAATGAAAAAGCACCTAGTTCAGGGCTTACCATCACTTGGGAAACCAACTTCCTTGGTTTATGGGCTTTGCCAATAAGGAAAAAAAATTATAAGTCCCCATCAGAAGTTGAATACCATTACCACCTCTTGATTTTTGGAGTTAATTCACATGGATCTTATGGGTGCTACTCACTTGGAGAGCTTAGATGGTAAGAGATACATTCTCATAATGGTTATTAACTTTTTTATATATTCTATCCTAGGACTCCTTATAGAAAAGTTCGATGCAGTTGAGTTCCTTACAACCAAGTGACGTGTCATACAAAATTAACACGGTGTCACTATTAATTGGATGTATAGTGACAATGTCACTGAATTTAAAAAAGATAAAGTAGATAGCTATTATGATGGAGTGGGCATCAAACATGAGTTTTTGATCATTTTTACTCGTCAATAAAATGGGATTATTGAGAGGAAGAACCAAACGATACAAGAGATGTCCAGATCCATGCTTCTTAGTATACGCACACATATACATTTTTGGTTAGAGGTAGTGAGCATCGCATGTCATACTGTAAATAAGTATATCTTTGTTTGTACACACTTCACACACCTTATGAGTTTTGGACAGGGAAGAAGACCAACCTATCATATTTTATTGTCTTTGGGAGTACTTAATACATCTTGTGAGATAGAGAGAACTTAGGAAAGTTCAAATCCCAGAGCGATAAGGGGATATTTTAGGATATTCATTAATGAGTAGGTCTTA
Source organism: Sambucus nigra (assembly GCA_949130495.1). NCBI lineage: Eukaryota > Viridiplantae > Streptophyta > Magnoliopsida > Dipsacales > Adoxaceae > Sambucus > Sambucus nigra. The sequence goes on along the minus strand of OX422215.1, from coordinate 468,193,188 downwards.
TCGATTTTTTGACCTTGCGAGATTTAAGGTTATGGAGTTAATAAATGTCACGAATAGAGATGACGAGCCACTGGTGTTTATTAATACTAGCCCCTAATGTGAGGATGATGCACCCCCAGGTGACGATCTCATCCTTCCTCATCCTACCTTAGTGGAACCCATTCCTAATTTAGTATAGACACCATCTTGGGTTCGAAAGAGTCATGACCCTTCCGCTATAATTGGTGATCCTACACTAGGTGTCAAGACTCGTGCTCAGCTAAAAAATGTGGTTAGCTATTTATGCTACACATCCTTAGACGAGCCCAATAATATGAAAGAAACACTCAAGGATGAGCATTTGATATCTTCCATGCAAGAGGATTTTCTTCAGTTTTGCAAGAACGATGTTTGGTAGTTAGTCCCCCGACCTAGCGAGTCTAATGTGATAGGTACCAGGTGGGTTTACAAGAATAAAATGAATGAGAATGGTACCATATTTCGCATTAAGTCTAGGTTGGTCACTCAAGGCTATACACAGATCTAGGGTGTAGACTTTGACAAGACATTCACTCATGTTGCTAGGCTTGAGTTCGTCGCTTACTACTCATCATAGCATGTCATTTGCGCTTCAAGTTATATCAGATGTATGCCAATAGTTCCTTTTTGAATGGCATTCTACAGGAGGAGGTTCACGTGGAATAACCAAAAGGGTTTGAAGACCCTAAGCACCTATGATTTGTCTATTATCTTAAAAAGACCGTGTATGGTTTGAAGCAAGCACCCCGTGCTTGGTACAAGAGGCAAACTTCTTATATCATAGGTCGTGGCTTCAAGAGAGGGGGATTGGATAAGACATTATTTATGAGGATAGAGAGTGGTTCTATCTTTATTTCACAAGTCTATATGGATGACATAGTCTTTGGATCCACATGCTCCCGTCATGCTCACACCTTTGAGGCAGAGATGGAGAGTGAGTTTGAGATGAGTATGGTAGGTGAGCTTACATTCTTCCTAGGTCTCCAGGTTCGTTAACTTGAGAATGGGATATTCATATCTCAATCGAAATATGCAAGAGACCTTGTGAAGAAGTTTGGTCTAAACTCCTTTAAGACGCACACACTCGTATAAGTACCTCGACAAAGATTAGCAAAGACAATTTTAAAAAGGATGTAGAGAAAACCCTTTATCATAGTGTGATAGGTAGCCTCCTCTACTTTGCTTCTAGTCATTCTAATATTCCCTTTAGTGTTGGAGTCTTTGAGCAATACCAAGTATCCCCAAAAGAGTCACACTTACTCAAACTTAAATGTATCATCAAATACGTGAGTGGAACTCTTTCAAATGGCATTTGTTATTCCCTTGATACCGATGACCATTTGTCCGCTTATTTGAATGTCGATTGGGTCGGGGATGTAGATAATTGTAGAAGCACTTTAGGTGGGTGTTTCTATTTTGGGAGTGCTCTTGTCTCTTGGTTGAGCAAGAAGAAAAAATCCAAATATTTGTCCACGATGGAGGCTGAGTATACTGTCATTGGAATTATTGCATAAAACTCTTATGGATGAAGCAAATGTTAGATGATTATGGAATTCCACAAGGCATGATGACTATTTCTTGTGATAATACGAGTGCAATCCATATTGCCCATAATTTGGTCCAACAATTATGCATGAAGCACATTAGGATACGTGACCAAATTGAGAAAAAGTCGTGTCCTTAATCTTTATGAGCACCAATCATCAGTTAGCTAATATATTCATGAAACCTTTAGATGCACTTCGATTCGAGGATCTTAGAAAATTTTAAGGTATTTGCACTATTGTTTGAGTTCAGATACTTTATCTAGTCGTCATCATCATTATATTATCTTATCCTTAATCCTATCATATGGGGTCAGCCACATGGATTCTCCTTTTTCCATTCTAAGCTATTATATGCATTATTATCATTCAAGTTTAATTCCATAAGGTCTCTCCTAATAATCTCCTCCCACGATATCTTAGGGCGACCTATTTTTCTTTTATCCTCTATTTCCAACAATCTTCCTCTTATTATCATGGTATCTACTATAACACCCCGTATTTTTGGTACATTTAAAATTTAATTCATTCGGAAATTCTAAATTACTAGTGTGTTGTAATTTAATGAATTAATTATGGTAAAATAATATATAAATATTAATCTGGGATTGAATGGTTAATATTTAGGGAAATTTATTTACTAAGTGAATAGTAATAATGTAATTACGTCGTTTCGAGTATTGATGACGAGGTATGTATTTATCACATCCGGAAGTCGGTATAGACTATATTGGGTGGGGGATAAGTATTTTTATAAATTAATTCGGATGCAAATTCTGAGTGTACAATTGAGTCCAGATGGGCCGAGATAGTCGAAAAAGTGTACCCGAGGGTAGTAAACGGGTCACGGGACGTTTTTAGACATAGTCGGGCCCACTCGGGGGCATTTAGGTCACTTGGGCTTGGCCCATTAGTCAAAAAACGGGATTTGGGTAATTAACCTAATAAAAAGAAGTAAGGGCATGGCTCAACTTAATTAGAGAGAAGAATTAAAGGGTTAGGAAACCCTAACAGCAGCCAAAGCCATTTGGGGATCTCAAAAGAGCCAACAAAGGTCATCTTCAACCTTGGAATCCATCTCAAATTCAGACACTACGAAACCTAAGGCAAGTGAATAACTTGCAATAGTATTAAATCTGTCTTTCAATTCATATTTGTGTGAGGTAATGAATTAAAATTCGTTTTGGGGTTTCATGGCATAAACATGGGGTTTTGAAAAACAAAAGAAAATATTAATCTGATTTGCCAAAATTTATGAGGATTTATGTAAAAATCTGATATTGGAATATTGATGTGTATCTGTTAGAATGATATCCGCATAAATTAGAACGAGTTTGATGAAGAAATTTGGGGTGTAAATGTGTTTAAGAATAAAGATAGATTTTGCCCCAAAATTATAAATCAGTAGTTTATGGACGAATTGATGATTGTTGTGGACTTTCTGGGGGATCCTAATAAGGTTTCTGATATGTACTTGTGTAAGAAGGCTTATAAGTCATGTTAGAAGAGATTAGGGTTTAAGTAAATTCGTCCATGGCTGCCCTGTCTACGCGAAGAAGACAAAGACCTGTTCGATCGATCGATCGACGGTCTGGGGTCGATCGATCGACGGTCGTCAGAACTTGGCAGTTTCGCCAATTAATTATATAAAAGGGGAAATTCATATAAAAATCTTATGTAATTAATTATTGAGAAATTAAATACATGAGTTTAAATCTAATTAATTGTAGATAAATTAATTAAGGTTTGAGGCAGAAAAATTTGGTTGTCACGTTATGATGAAATACGGAGCTATTGTCGAGTCCGGGGATATTGGTTGAGCGAAACCGAAATGTAATAATTTAATTAGACAGAAGCTAATAACTTAGAGTCTGGGATTTTGACTCGGGTAAATTTATTTTGGGCTACGAGAGTAAGTCCAAATTTATGGTGGGGGCGACACCAAAAGTAACTTAATTAATTAAGGTGAAATTTAATTAATATTTAGAGTTGGACCATAAACTCTTAATAATTTTAATAGGCTTATGTTACGAATTTAGCGCACGGTAGAGCCGGGACTTTTATATTTATATGTACGGATGGGATAGTATATATATATGGTGTGTACATTAATATCAGTGATTAGATATTTTATACTATAGTGCTATAGGGGGAGGTTGCGCGTAGTGGATGAATCCCCTAGCTTGAGGAGTAGGGTGAGTATATTCCCGAGGTCATAGCGTCCATTATATGGGTGAGGGACATCTCACTTTCAGGGAAGGAATATGACCGCCTCCAATTATTTATTTTTATCAAGTTGGTGTGAAATTCTGACTTGGGATAACTAGGCTATGTGATTGTACCTAGTGGGATAGCACTTTATAGAATTTACATTCTGTGAGTATTTTACTCGGGTGGATGTAAGTTGTTAAATATATTACAGTATGATTGTGAATGCTGAAATATGATTATAAGTATATAATTGGATAATTAATTATATATGGGTTATTAATGAAAAATATGAGTTGTTTCATATGTATAACAAGTGTCGAAGTTATATGAATTTAAAAAGGGAAATGCTTTAGTTAAGTTGATGTTACTAATAACTTAAAAATCATAATCACTATATACTCAGTTAGAGTAGGGTGGGTATAAAGGAACTTTGTTAATTATCTAGTCATGAGATGAATAACTCGGTAATTTAATTAAAGTGTTAGTAGTGTACATTAGAGGAGGGGTAAGGAAGTCCTCAAGAGAGTGCGACACTAACTAGAATATGAAGAGCATGCATATTTATTTATTACTACAAGTTAATCATTTGTTAAATGTTTTCCAAATGTTTTGGGTACTAACCCTTGCGATAAATCTATTTTCAAAACCTTTTAGGTGTCCAGCCACAGGGACGCCAGCCTTGACTCAATTCCAGGGATCCGTTGCTGCAGCATATGTGGATGTTGCGGGGTTTTGATAGACGCCTCATTCTTCATTCTTAATGTAGAAATTCATGATTAGTTATTCGAGCATGTTTCTCATATTCCGTTTATTTGTGTTAGACTTGTTGGGAGTTCATTCTTGTCTTTACGGGATTTATTATTTGGACCGATGGTTTATTCGGTTAATTATTCTTACTTGTGGATGATTATTTCAGTTATCTGTGAATGTTGTATTGTTTTTTGTTCCGCATGGGTTTTTATTTAAATAAGGAAAGATAAAAATTAGCACCAGTCTATTTTTCTCACTTAGGTGGTTAGTAAATTAATAAGACGAGAGTGATGCTAAGAATCGACCAAATGAGAAACCTATTCTAACTTGATTTAGGACTGATCACCCGGGATTAATTAGGCGGGGTGTCACAGATGGTATCAGAGCATCAGGTTCTAGTGTCCTTAGGATCTGTGCGGCTTTCTACGTTTTAGCGTAGCGTTCGGTTGTTATAGAGCCCTATTATTAGGACCGTTGATTATATTTTCCGCTTGTGAGATATCGTATTCCTGCTATTAGTTTTTGTATAAATTGTGTACTTATACATTTCAATCTATTTCAAATGCCACCAAAGAGACAGAGAGCGGAGAGGGCTGAGGCTAGAGATGAGGTGAGGGAGGCTCGCCAGGAGCCACAGATACCGCCACCACCACCACCACCCGAGTTGATTTCTACCACTCAGGTGGTAGTGATAGTGGCCCAAGCGGTCGAGACAGCGATGCGAGCTATGGCAGCTCATTTTCCATAGCCCAGGCACCGCCTCCAATGGCCCCAGCAGTTCAGGCTCCAGTGGGACCACCGTCTTGGCAGCGAGTGAGGGAGACCTTTCAGAAGGGTCACCCACCTGAGTTCCGAGGTAGCACCAATGTGGTGGAGGCTTGTGACTGGAAGAATAGCATTCTGCGCCACCTGCGCATGTTAGAGGGTACAGAGGTGCAGAAACAGATGCTGGCTACCTTTAGTCTGTCGGGGGCAGCCTTACAGTGGTGGGAGTCCGTTACCACCACTGAGGAGTGTGATTTGATGCCGATTTCTGAATTCTGGGTGCGGTTTGACCGCAAGTACTTCCCTCTAGCAGTAGAGTCTGAGATGAGAAAAAAATTCAGCGAGTTGGTACAGGGTGACAGGTCCGTGGCAGAATATGAGGAGGAGTTCACCCGTTTGTCAAACTTTGTGCCAAATGAGGTGAGCGATGAGGAGCGGAAGAAGTCAAAGTTCATGGATGGCTTAGCCTGGAGGATCAGGAAGCACTTGATTGGAAATTCGGAGTTAGTGACTTATACAGATGTCGTTAATGCCGCACTTGTACATTGCCAGGATCATCGTTTCCATGCTAAGGGGAACAAGAAGGCAGGTGAGCTGAGCCAGCAGGGCAAGGCGGTTACTAGTAGTGAGACAAGTGGCACACAGCAGCAGGTTATCATTCAGCAAGGGAATTAGGCTAAGAAGTTTAAGCCTGGTGGGTTCCGACCGGGAGGACAGGGGTTCAGGCAGGGGCAACCAGGCCCTAATCAGCAACAACAGGTTCCTCAGGGCCGTCACGGCCAAGGGAACAAAGGGGGAGGCCAACAGGGCCAGCAACGTCAGGGCCAGCAGGGCCAACGGCAGGGTGACGACCAGAAACGCTGTTTCGCCTGTGGCCAGCTAGGACACTTCAAGAGGGAGTGCCCGCAAAGGGGAAGAGGCCAACAACAGGGTGCCCAGCAGGGGCAACAGGGTCAGATGCCGTCAGCAGCACCAGCTCCACCCGCCCCACAGCAGCAGGGGCAGATGCACTACGAACGTGTGTATAACGTTCGGGATGTTCCCAATCCTCCAGCAAAGCAGGCGCTGCTAGCGGTTGAGGGTATGTTTTTTATTCATGGGCATGAGGGTAGCATTCTTTTTGACACGGGAGCATCACATTCATTCATTAAATCTAATTTTGCTAAACGGGCTGGGTTATTAGAGACAGCGGGTAGCCTCCGTATGAGTGTAGAGTCGCCAGTAGGCAGCGGGGCTTTGATTCGCTCGATTTGTCGAGGAGTAGACATTTTGATTGGGAGGCTTAGTTTAGAAGCAGACCTCTTAGTGTTAGATATGGAGGGGTATGATGTCATCTTGGGCATGGATTGGTTGGCAGGTTACCGGGCTACGGTGGATTGTTATGAGAGGACAATCGTGTTCTCCATTCCGGGACAGGAGATGTTCCTGATAGAAATGCCGCTTCCTGAGGGAGGGTCATGCACTCACTTATATTACATTGAGGAGGAAACCTCACAGGAGGTGGTAGTCCCTTTAGACTCTATTCCTATAGTGAGGGACTTTGAGGATGTATTCCAGGAGATACCAGTATTACCACCTAGCAGAGAAATCGAATTTGTTATCGATTTTGCACCGGGGACGAGGCCGATTGCTCGGGCACCTTACCGTATGGCCCCTTCAGAGATACGAGAATTGAGGGAACAGATTCAGCAACTACTGGGTCAGGGTTTTATTCGGCGGAGTACATCGTCGTGGGGTGCGCCGGTGTTGTTTGTAAAGAAGCGAGATGGTTCACTCCGCTTGTGCGTGGATTATAGGGAGCTAAACAAGGTGACGATACGGAATAAATATCCGTTACCTCGGATTGATGATTTATTTGACCAATTGAGAGGGGCGTCTTACTTCTCCAAGGTCGACTTGAGGTCAGGGTATCATCAACCGCGTATCCGAGAGGGGGATGTTCCTAAGACCGCTTTCTTGTCGCGGTATGGATCATACGAGTTCAGGGTGATGCCCTTCGGGATCACCAATGCACCTGCAGTGTTCATGGATCTCATGAACAGGGTTTTCAGGGAGTACCTAGATCAGTTTGTCATCGTGTTCATTGATGACATCCAAATCTACTCGCTCACCGAGGAGGAGCACGCAGAGCATCTGCGCATGGTTTTACAGACACTGAGGGATCATCAGCTCTACGCCAAATTAGGAAAGTGTGGATTCTGGCTACGGGAGGTACAGTTCCTTGGTCACGTCGTGTCAGATCAGGGTATTGCAGTGGATCCGAATAAGGTGTCGGCGGTGAGGGAGTGGGGACAGCCCACGACACCGACCGAGGTGCGCAGTTTTCTGGGTTTGGCCGGTTACTACAGGCGATTCATTAAGGGATTCTCTAAGATTGCAGGACCTTTGACGAATCTGACTCGGAAAGGGGTACCTTTCAAGTGGGATGATAATTGTCAATTAGCGTTCGACGAGATAAAGGACAAGTTGACATCTGCACCCGTGCTTGCATTGCCAAAGGGAGGGCTAGAGTATCGGGTTTACATAGACGCATCCTTACGGGGTCTTGGGGGTGTGCTCCAGCAGGAGGAAAGGGCTATAGCTTATGCTTCCAGGAAGCTAAAGCCCCACGAGAGGAATTACCCCACTCACGACCTAGAGTTGGCAGCGGTCATTTTTGCTTTGAGGATATAGAGGCATTATCTTCTAGGAGAGCAGTTTACTCTATTCACGGATCACAAGTCACTTCAGTATCTCTTCACACAAACGGATCTGAATATGAGGCAGAGGCGGTGGCTAGAATTAGTGAAGGACTACCAGTTTGATATTCAGTATCATCCTGGTAAGGCCAATGTGGTAGCAGACGCATTGAGCCGAAGGCCGACAGGGGAGATATCGGAGGTATGGAAAGCGAAGTGGAGAGAGCTTCGATATGAGGATGGCGTAGCCAAGGCTTGCATGTCAGCATTATCCATCACACCCGAGATCATTATGCGAGTTGTGAAGGCTCAGGGAGAGGATCAGATTTGCCGGGATAGGGTGGGCAGTTGTTAACTGAGGGAGAAGAGGGTTACTCAATTAGCTCAGAAGGAGGCCTACGCTTTACTGGGAGGTTAATGGTGCCAGAGGATGAGGATTTGAGGCACGCTATTATGACAGAATCTCATGGTTCAAAATTTGCGGTTCATCCCGGTGGGGATAAAATGTAATAAGATATGAGGAGGCAGTATTGGTGGGCAGGGATGAAACGGGACATAGCGGAGTTTGTTTCGAAATGTGCCACGTGTCAGCTTGTGAAAGTTGACCACCAGAGACCATCAGGGATGCTACAGCCATTAGAAATTCCCGTGTGAAAGTGGGAGAGAATCTCCATGGACTTCATCACAGGGTTACCTGTATCGTAGAGGGGTCACGACTCCATATGGGTTATTGTGGATCGATTGACTAAGGTGGCCCACTTTTTGCCGGTACGCACAGACTTTGAGACGATGCGTTATGCACAACTATTCATAGCAGAGATTGTTAAGCTACATGGGGTACCAATAAATATTGTATCCGACCGAGACAAAATCTTTGTTGCCCACTTTTGGCAGAGCTTTCAGGAGGCAATGGGCACGGAGTTGCGCTTGAGTACAGCGTATCACCCACAGACTGACGGACAGACTGAGAGAGTTAATCAAATGCTGGAAGACATGCTCATAATGTGCATTTTGGACTTCGTGGGAGGATGGGAGAAATATCTTCCTTTGGTAGAGTTTGCGTATCACAACTCTTACCAATTCACGATTGGCATGGCACCGTTCGAGGCACTGTACGGGAGACCTTGTCGTTCACCCGCTTGTTGGTTAGAGGTGGGGGACAACAAACTCTTGGGGCCGGAGATTGTCCAGGAGACATCTGCCAAGATAGAATTATTTCGAGGAAGGATTCGGATAGCTCAGGACAGGCAGAAGAGTTATGGTGATGCTTCTCGAAGACATGTGGAGCTAGAAGTTGGGGACCAGGTTTTAGTCCGGGTATCCCCTATGAAAGGGGTGATGAGGTTTGGCAAGAAGGGTTAGTTAGCACCTCGGTACGTAGGACCTTTCCCTATTATTGAGAGGGTGGGACCGGTGGCGTATAAGCTTGGGTTACCAGAACATCTTCAGCGGATACACGATGTATTCCATGTGGCATCGCTGAGGAAATATCGAAGGAGCGAGAGAGCCTTTTGGCACATTCCACTCGAGGAGATCGACTTACTGCCAGACATCTCATATGAGGAGAGTCCGGTGGCTATTCTGGATCATAGTGAGCGGAAATTACGATCCAAGGTTATTCCATTGGTTAGAGTACAGTGGGGTCATCACAATGTTGACGAGTCTACCTGGGAGCGGGAGGAGGATATGCGGGAACAATATCTAGAGCTTTTCACCGCATGTACGATCTAATTTCGGGGACGAAATTCCTTTGTAAGGGGGGGAGTATGTAACACCCCGTATTTTTGGTACATTTAAAATTTAATTAATTCGAAAATTCTAAATTACTAGTGTGTTGTAATTTAATGAATTAATTATGGTAAAATAATATATAAATATTAATCTGGTATTGAATGGTTAATATTTAGGGAAATTTATTTACTAAGTGAATAGTAATAATGTAATTACGTCGTTTCGAGTATTGATGACGAGGTATGTATTTATCACATCCGGAAGTCGGTATAGACTATATTGGGTGGGGGATAAGTATTTTTATAAATTAATTCGGATGCAAATTCTGAGTGTACAGTTGAGTCCGGATGGGCCGAGATAGTCGGCAAAGTGTACCCGGGGGTAGTAAACGGGTCACGGGACGTTTTTAGACATAGTCGGGCCCACTCGGGGGCATTTAGGTCACTTGAGCTTGGCCCATTAGTCAAAAAATGGGATTTGGGTAATTAACCTAATAAAAAGAAGTAAGGGCATGGCTCAACTTAATTAGAGAGAAGAATTAAAGGGCTAGGAAACCCTAACAGCAGCCAAAGCCATTTGGGGATCTCAAAAGAGCCAACAAAGGTCATCTTCAACCTTGGAATCCATCTCAAATTCAGACACTACGAAACCTAAGGCAAGTGAATAACTTGCAATAGTATTAAATCTGTCTTTCAATTCATATTTGTGTGAGGTAATGAATTAAAATTCGTTTTGGGGTTTCATGGCATAAACATGGGGTTTTGAAAAACAAAAGAAAATATTAATCTGATTTGCCAAAATTTATGAGGATTTATGTAAAAATCTGATATTGGAATATTGATGTGTATCTGTTAGAATGATATCCGGATAAATTAGAACGAGTTTGATGAAGAAATTTGGGGTGTAAATGTGTTTAAGGATAAAGATAGATTTTTCCCCAAAATTATAAATCAGTAGTTTATGGACGAATTGATGATTGTTGTGGACTTTCTGGGGGATCCTAATAAGGTTTCTGATATGTACTTGTGATAATAAGGCTTATAAGTCATGTTAGAAGAGATTAGGGTTTAAGTAAATTCGTCCATGGCTGCCCTGTCTACGCGAAGAAGACAAAGACCTGTTCGATCGATCGATCGACGGTCTGGGGTCGATCGATCGACGGTCGTCAGAACTTGGCAATTTCGCCAGTTAATTATATAAAAGGGGAAATTCATATAAAAATCTTATGTAATTAATTATTGAGAAATTAAATACATGAGTTTAAATCTAATTAATTGTAGATAAATTAATTAAGGTTTGAGGCAGAAAAATTTGGTTGTCACGCCATGATGAAATACGGAGCTATTGTCGAGTCCGGGGATATTGGTTGAGCAAAACCGAAATGTAATAATTTAATTAGACAGAGGCTAATAAATTAGAGTCGGGGATTTTGACTCGGGTAAATTTATTTTGGGCTACGAGAGTAAGTCCAAATTTATGGTGGGGGCGACACCAAAAGTAACTTAATTAATTAAGGTGAAATTTAATTAATATTTAGAGTTGGACCATAAACTCTTAATAATTTTAATAGGCTTATGTTACGAATTTAGCGCACGGTAGAGCCGGGACTTTTATATTTATATGTACGGATGTGATAGTATATATATATAGTGTGTACATTAATGTCAGTGATTAGATATTTTATACTATAGTGCTATAGGGGGAGGTTGCGCGTAGTGGATGAATCCCCTAGCTTGCGGAGTAGGGTGAGTTTATTCCCGAGGTCATAGCGTCCATTATATGGGTGAGGGACATCTCACTTTCAGGGAAGGAATATGACCGCCTCCAATTATTTATTTTTATCAAGTTGGTGTGAAATTCTGACTTGGGATAACTAGGCTATGTGATTGTACCTAGTGGGATAGCACTTTATAGAATTTACATTCTGTGAGTATTTTACTCGGGTGGATGTAAGTTGTTAAATATATTACAGTATGATTGTGAATGCTGAAATATGATTATAAGTATATAATTGGATAATTAATTATATACGGGTTATTAATAAAAAATATGAGTTGTTTCATATGTATAACAAGTGTCGAAGTTATATGAATTTAAAAAGGGAAATGTTTTAGTTAAGTTGATGTTACTAATAACTTAAAAATCATAATCACTATATACTCAGTTAGAGTAGGGTGGGTATAAAGGAACTTTGTTAATTATCTAGTCATGAGATGAATAACTCGGTAATTTAATTAAAGTGTTAGTAGTGTACATTAGAGGAGGGGTAAGGAAGTCCTCGAGAGAGTGCGACACTAACTAGAATATGAAGAGCATGCATATTTATTTATTACTACAAGTTAATCATTTGTTAAATGTTTTCCAAATTTTTTGGGTATTAACCCTTGCTATAAATCTATTTTCAAAACCTTTTAGGTGTCCAGCCACAGGGACGCCAGCCCTGACTCGATTCCAGGGATCCGTTGCTGCAGCATATGTGGATGTTGCGGGGTTTTGATAGACGCCTCATTCTTCATTCTTAATGTAGAAATTCATGATTAGTTATTCGAGCATGTTGCTCACATTTCGTTTATTTGTATTAGACTTGTTGGGAGTTCATTCTTGTCTTTACGTGATTTATTATTTGGACCGATGGTTTATTCGGTTAATTATTCTTACTTGTGGATGATTATTTCAGTTATCTGTGATTGTTGTATTGTTTTATGTTCCACATGGGTTTTTGTTTAAATAAGGAAAGATAAAAATTGGCACCAGTCTATTTTTCTCACTTAGGTGGTTAGTAAATTAATAAGACGAAAGTGATGCTAAGAATGGACCAAATGAGAAACCTGTTCTAACTTGATTTAGGACTGATCACCCGGGATTAATTAGGCGGGGTGTCACATCTACGCAACACATATCCGTAACACCTAAGTCTACTTTCTCTTAATTTATCGCTAATGGGAGCTACTCCTAAATTTTCTCTCACGTATTAATTTTTAATTTTATCCTTTCTAGTAATTACTATCATCCACCGAAGCATCCTTATCTCACTAACATGGAGACTTTGTTCATGTTTTTTCTTTAACGCCCAACATTCCGCTCCATACAGGGTTGTTGTCCTAACAACTGTTCTATAAAATTTTCCTTTTAGTTTATCAGTTATCCTTTTATCGCATAACATCCCATTCATTTTTCTCTATTTCATCCAACTATTTGATATTCTACTCGTAACATCCTCATCAATATCCTCATCAATATCCCCATTACTTTATATCATTGAACCTAGATAACGAAATTTATTAGTTTGGTTTATCACTTTTTCTTCAATCTTTAACATTATGTTACTCGACGCCTCATTATTAAATTTACATTCCATAAATTTCGTTTTATTGCTATTGATTTTTAGTCCGTTGGACTCTAGGTCTTTCTCCAAGTATCTACTCTCATCGCTAAGCTTTCCTTTGAAGTGTCTAATGAAACTATATCATCCGCAAACAACATACACCATGGGACATCTTCTTGTATTTCCTTAGTAATCTCATCTAAAACTATGGCAAATAAATAACGACGTAAGGCCGATCCTTGATGTAAACCCACTTTAATCGTAAAGTCATTAGTTTCTCCACATATAGTCCTTACTCTAGTGTTTATATTATTATACATATCTTTAATAACTTTAATATAACTCATAGGGATTCTTTTCCTCCTTAAAGCCAACTAAATTATATCCCTACTCTATTTTAAGCCTTTTCTAAATCTATAAAGGCCATATATAAATTTTGATTCGTACTTCTACATCTTTCCATTAAATATCTTAATAAGTAAATAGCTTCCGTGGTGGATCACCCTGGCATAAATCAAAATTGATTATCAGAAATAGTTGACTCGTTTTTTAATATTTGTTGTATCATAGTGTGATTCATCAGTTTGATCCTTTATAATTACCACAGTTTGGTATATCCCCTTTATGTTTATACAAAGGTATTATGGTGTTGTTCCTCCACTCATCTGGCATGTTTCCTTCTCTTAAAATTTTATTAAATAATCTTGTTAATCATTCTACCCCTAAACTTCCAAGGGTTCTTCACACCTCTATAGGTATTTTATCCAGACCAACCGCTTTATTCTTTCCCATTTTTCTTATTAATATATCCACTTCTTTTTTAGTAATCGGACATACCATTCCTATATTTGGTTCAATATTCTCAACATCTTTTTTTAGATATTCTTCCTTCAATAGTCCTTGAAAATACTCTACCCATCTATCTTGAATTTCTTTATCATTAATTAATATATTTTGATTTATGTCTTTAATACACTTAACTGGACCCATATCCCTTGTCAGTCTATCTCTATTCTTTGCCAATTTATATATTATATTTTCACTATATAGATTATCTAGTGCTTTTTGTTACACGTTTTTTATAATATTTTTTATTTCAGTTTTTAACTTCTTATATCTTTCTAAATCTTCTTGATTTTTACTCTTTTTCTACTCTTTAAAACTTACTCGTTTCTTCTGTATTATTTTTTGCACTTCCTCATTCCACCACTAGGTCTCTTTTTTTATGAATCTTTTTCCTTTAGTCTCACCTAAAACTTTCTTACCTATTTTCTCGATATCATTCTTTGTTTTTGACCAAATGTTGTTAGCATTATCGTTCCAATTTCACTTCATGTTTATCAAGAACTTTTCTCTAAATTCAATCTCTTTTCATCCTTTTGAATCCTTCCATTTTATGTTTTGAAAATCTATTTTCTCTTTGCGGTACTTAAATCCTTTAATTGCTAAATATATTACTAATAGACAATGTTGATTTGTTAAGCTTTCACCTGGTATAACTTTACAGTCTTTGTATGTGTACAAGTCTCTTCTTCTAAGTAAGAAATAGTCTATTTGAGTTTTATTCTCTCCACTTTTAAATGCTACTAAATGTTCTTCCTTTTTTTTAAATGTTTTTGCTAATGCTAGATCATATGCCTTATCAAATTCTAAGATAGTTTCTCCTTCTTCATTTCTCTTACCAAAACCACAACCTCCATGTATCCTTGGATAACCATCCTGTTCTACTCTTATATGTCCATTTAAGTCATCTCCCAAAAACTTGTTTCATGCATAGGAATTTGTTTTAATACTTCATCCAATAATTCTCAAAATGATTTCTTTACATTCTCATTTAAATTTCCTTGAGGTGCGTAAGCACTTATAATATTCAATATTGTTTAACATCCACGACTTTATATTTCATTTTTTGGGACAAAGGCGAAAAGGAAAAAATATTTTATTTTGATAATATTTTTCAAATCGACAAAAGGAATTTTGTAATTTTTTATCACCATATATGGATGAACATTTAAGATGTTTGGATCACTCATTCATTCCATTTGTATTCCTAGACCAATGAAATCGTGTTTTTATTATCTATTTATTTTTAATTTCATCAATCACAATCAATTAAAATTACTAAGCATTTACAACTTAAAAAGATAAGAAACAAATCTCAAAATTTCCAACTAACATGAAAAGTAATGGAAAAACCATCGCTTTGTACAAAAATAATAATAATACAAACGGTGAATCTTTGGCTCTATTAGTGCAATGCAGTCCCATAAATAATTAGAAACTTGACCACTCTAAGGTAGAAGCATTGAGCTTTACCGAAAATGAATTATGGACTCTATTAGAATAAAAAAACTGAACAACGAAAGACACGAAAAATTCCCAATAACTTAATAACACAACCACAACCATAGGTCTCCATGAAACCTAGATGTTCAACATTTTTTTTGCCTAAAAATTGGATCTAAAATAAACACAGTGTAATAATCCCTCTTCAAGATTCTTGTAACGTCTCTTTTCTCTTTGGCTCCCTTTCTCCTAAATTTCAAAAAACAAACAAAAAGTACGATTAGACACAGTAAAGAGATAAATACTTTTAATGCTATAATATTCACAAAACACCAAACAAATAACATAGTAATGTAGAGAATCAAATTAGCAAGAACTAACATATGCTCTGATATATGAAGAATTGTACCTGTTGAGTAAATGCTGTGTGAATAAAGTGATAATGTAGATCATCATATTAGCAAGAACTCATTCTAAATGGGAATCTAAAACGTTGGCGATGGATTTCAACTGGAAAAAGATATCACAACCAGTAATAGAGCATTATACAGAGGCAACATATGGATGTTTTATAGAGCAAAAAGAAAGTTCTCTAGTGTGTCATTATCAGGAAGACGACCCTGATTTCAGCCCATGGCATGCAAAAGAGCTTCTTGATCATCTCAAGAACATGCTTGCGAATGAGCTTTTGGTTGTTAAAAGAGTCCAACACATTATTGAAGTGAAACCACAGGGTGTAAGCAAAGGAGTGTCTTATAGCCAGTATGCGGAATTAGTGAGAAGCCGCCAGATTTTGTGTTGTCCATAGGGGATGACCGATTGAACGAAGACATTTTTGACAGCATCGCGAGCTCAGTTTCAAACCTATCAACGCCTACCATAGTCGAGGTACTCGCGTGTACCGTAGGCCAAAAACCAAGCATGACAAAATACTATCTTAGTGACATGGTGGAAGTCATAAAGATGCTCCAAGTGCTTTAGACAACAACATCTCAGATTCCAAAGCCTACACAACTGCCCTATAATCATTCACCACCCCTAAAAGGATTAAAAGATGTTTTGATTAACATCAGCCTCAATTGAATTGACATCATGACCAAAATATGAATTCCTTTTTTCATGAAAATGGAACATATGACCAGAGAGGTTAAAGTCTATTTTGAGTAAAATCAGCACCAGTATAATAGAATATGAAACTACAAAAATATTATACCATAGTTAGAATTTGACACATATGAAAGATTAATAGATAGAAAGATGGATAATGTGTAAATTCTAATGGGATGAATTAAAGTAAAAGTTTGAGAAGTAACTAAAGAGGGATATATCAGAGTATACATGAAACAATATAAGAACAACAAAATATGAAAACATTAATAAATCAGAATCCAACTAAAATCTACTGTACAAGCATCCATCATACTTTTTTTAATCTTAAGGCATGAATTAATTGAAGTTTAAAAGAAGCACCTTAAATTTTTATTGAGTTTGATTGACCATTTTTAAAGTTGTCTCAAACAGGGGGAAATAATTGAATTGAACATGAAATAGGACAATACAACTACCTGAACAAAAGAGAGAAATAAAAATAGAAAAGGGTAAATAATTTTACACATCATTTGAATTAAAAACTTGAGAAAAAATAGAAATTGAAGTGGAGAGCGTTAAAACATCAAAGTAAATTATTCTACTATCAAAGTTAAATCATCCTACTACCTTATAACCTCCATGAAACTATAACCACCATAACCTCCTATTTGAGAAACACATATGAAAATCCTATTGCTTACAGTTCTAAAAAGATCATCATAACATACAACCTCAAATCAAGCCAACTGACCAACAATGAACTATAATTTCTAAATCATACCAATAAAAACTACACTTTTATTTTTAAACCCATAAAATCAATCCCAATAAATCGTAATTTCTAATATGAAAATACCATTAAGTCGAATGATGAGACTTTAAATGTGTCTCTAGTGCATGTAAATACGGCTCAAGTGTAAGCCAGTCGCTCAAGTAATAATTCGGTTAACCGAATGTCGAACTCGAGGAATAGGAAGAATGCTCGTGACGATGAATAAGAAGAACGATTAACCCTACGATTGACTCAGGGAAAGAAAGGAAAAGATGATGATTTTGTGACTTTCCTATCAACTAATGCAATTTAATGAGACCAGTAACTAAACTACATATGCAATAATAATTAAATGAGTTTCAAATATATATGAGAAAATAGAGTTAGGGTACACTCCCCCGAACCATTGGTGATTACTTAGAACATAAAATTTTCAAAAATCTAATTCTCATTTCAAAGAAACGTCAAATATGTTTTAAGCATTAGACATATGTGGATTTTACTCCTCACAATATCAAATCAAAAATTATATTCGATGAGAATGATAAATTATCAAAATGCCAATTGAACCCTTAAATATTCCAATTACCTAGCGCAAACGGAATTAAAAGAGCAACAACTTTTATTTTGATAAATTTCAAATCTTTGAATTGTTAATTATATTTTATTCACTTTAAATCCATTCGTAAGCCGCAGGTTAGGTTCATGTACCCCAACTCGCTAAAAACTTAGTCGTACATAGCTACATGGAAACAAACAAAAATTTAACGTTGCATGCATAGAAAATCATAATTAAACTATTACTAAACATGTGTGAGAACTTTAGAATCCCAGAAAAATAAATCAAAACATGTACATATGAAGAACATCCAAGAACAAGACACAGAGAACAAACTTCATATTAAAAACCTTGGAAATTGATCCAAAATTGTTGAACTTTAATGCATGAATGAATATTAGGTTTATTATCTATTCTCCTCTCTAATTCCAACGTAAAATCTTATGAAAAACTAATATATTTCTTTATGCGTGTTTACATATTTCTTTCATATATTATATATATGTATTCTTTATGCACCTCATGTTATTATATGTTTGTGTCCCGTTCGTTACACACATCCTCTCTTTCATAGCGACTTGTGATTCGGTAAACACTCATATTGTATATTGAATTATTATTTTCGGGAACATTCCTAAGGATGAATTCACTTCGTCCTTTTCCATGGCGTGAGTTCAATGATTCCATTCTTCGCCTATATTATACACATGCACATAAACATCGCGGAGTATAAAATGAAAAGATTATCATTTTTCCATGAGAGATCGATAGGGCGGGGTGGGTGACTAACACCTTCCCATCTCATAACTTAGTCTCTGGACTTTTGAACTATTTGGTTTCACAAGCATCAGCATTAGCCTTGATGCCTTTCTCTCAAGGCAGTATAATTATTTTGCTGTTTTGAGCAAAATAATTTGGTAACTCTATCACTTTACATTGTCCCCTATAATGATGATGGTTGAGAACCCCAAAAGAAAATCTCATAACCCCTCGTGTGTCGAAAGGAATCCAAGGCCCTGAGTAGGCCACACTTTCATAATCAATCTCATCGCTTAATTCTCTTATATATATATATATATATATAGAGAGAGAGAGAGAGAGAGAGAGAGAGAGTGAGAGAGAGAGAGACCGCGACTTAGATATCCTTTTACGATTTTGATTGATTGATATCTTAGCTTTCAACCAACGAATATTTCTCAAAATGGATTTTTGTTCTTAATTACAAAATATTTTGAAATGTGTAAATTTTTTTAAAATGTTTTATCTTTATTTAATTAAAATCTTAGCAAAGTTGCAAATATTATTATCTTCTTTTCACAAGAGTGCACATAGAACAAATTTACAACTGTGCACGTCGTTTTAATAAAATTGCCATACCCCATATTTTGATTAATTAGTTAAAAAAGGGTATTTAATATTTATTTTAATTTGCTCATGTCATGGTTAGTGTGTAATTTATTAAAATTATTGAATATATGTTATAATTGAATTTAGATTGGGAACTTAAATTAATTATGATCAAGTCGCATTTAAATAATAACGCTGTCATTTATTTTTTTACTATGAGTGTCTGCCATTTGATCAAACTTAGGAGATACGGAGTCTCGAAGTTGTGTTTTTAGTATACCGAACCCTTTTGGCAAAGTTTTGAGATCATGTGGGTAGTGTTTTTGGCTTGTTTAAGGATCTTAATTTAGGCTCATAGGAGACCAGTGGGATTTAGAGGTTAAATTGATAGTTAGCCCTCCTTATTAATAGATCTAAAACACAAGAGATAGCCCTAATTATCGAGGAGATTTTAAGGAATAAAGAAGAGGAACTTAACAAGATATTTTTATTTCATACAAGTAATAACTTTCTTTACAATGTATTATATGTAAATTGTTTACGTTTGTTTTTTAGTTTGATTTAAATTAGGTTAGTCACTTTCTATGCTGAGATCTTATGCAAATTCATGTAATTTATTAGTTTTAATCTTATTAAATGTTTAAAATTATTTAGATTTTCTTTAGAATTTATGTAGTATAATATATCACATGATTATATTGATATTTTTATGATTTAAATATATTTTAATTAATTAATTCAATAATTGAGATTAACCCTTATTAAAAACATGCTGAAATGAATGATTTAAGCCTTACTTTCACGGATTAAATCGAGGTAATGATCATATAATATTATAAAAATGTTTAGTAACACTTATAAATCATATTTGGGATGTTTTGAGAATTATTATAGGTTATAATAACCTTTTAAATGCGATATGGTTTGAAGAAAATTGAATTTTGTGCTGAAACATAAAATACAACATCATTTTTGAAAGAAGCTACTATGGGAGGTCAACTCGAGCCTACTTGGACCCAAATTATACGGATTTGATATATTTTTCATTTTATTTTTATTTTTGTTAGTTTTTTAAGGGTGTTTTGTCTTGGGTATTCGTGGGAATTTTAAGAGGAACAATAGAGATTTTTTATATTATAGTATACATACTTTTATAGGTGACAATAATTATGGATACAAAAATAGTTAGTGATGGGTTAATGACTCTAGTTAAATATTTAGGATTCGTTGCCGTAATTATATATGTATAGTAGATGCTTATGCTTTGTTCGCTATTTTTGGACACAAAAGGGTGTGTGGATAATTCAAAAGGTATATATTAGTGAGATTGGATGGTATTGTTTGTTGAACCTGGTACTATGCACTTGACTTATGATGCAATCTGCATATAGGTCTATATCTCAATTCGTACGTGTTTTTTGCAAATCATCTCATGTGAAGGATCATAGGAAGATAAATCTCTCTTGCAATTAGATTAGTGGATATACAGTGACGATGTAGATGTAGTGATTAGGATCGATGCCATTATATTTTGTTTATATGTATAGCTATTACGTTGATGGACATATTTATACGAGAATATTTGAATATACGATTATGGATAGTGAGATATACTTGCGTTATAGAGGACATTATAGTATATGGGTACTACGTATACATCTATCACTTACCATGTTATTATTATTCATGATATTGTGTTGTAGCACTTGGTAGTGAGTTTGTAGCCACTTTTGTGGAACTTAATATTTACTTGTGTTATGTATGGTATGATAGTTATTTGGGGAGGGTTATAGCCGACACACGATTTATGAGTTTTATAACTAGTCGAGTGTGGGTTTAGTTTGTATGGGAAATGTATGATATATCAGTTAGATTATATTTTAGGATGGTTCACCAAGATAGTTGGTAGTATTGTGATTATCATATTAATGATTAGTTCTTATATAGGTAATGTGTAAGGTCAGAGTTAGTTTGGTGTAGTGTGGTATTGAGATACTATGAACCTAGTGTTAATTTTGTTATTTGTTTATCACTGGTGATATTACACTGGATACTTAGGTTACAGTAGAAGCTTATAATTCCTTTAGTGGTTATGGTACGACATTCTAGCTCAAAGTAAGACTTATGTAAGGCACACGAATAGTCTAGATACTTGAGTACATACATTGTTAGGTATCGATTTAGTACACGATGAGGATATAACTTTAATATATATGAGGTGAGGTATTCGGATTATGAGTTCTAGTCGGGGAAAAATGAGAAGTAAATGAGCCCCATTCAATATTTTTTAGTAAAGCAAGTTATTTCTTGAAAAACATGGGGTATAACATGCAATGTTTTTCCTAAAAATATTTTAAGGTTTTCCTAAGTTGAAGCAGTAGAATTGGGCTTACATATTTGAAGTGTTCGAATATTTTAATTTATCAATCCCTGTGTGTAGGATGTTTATTCATTTCAATATTTCATTTTTGTCAAGAAATTCAGTTATTTATTCGGATATTTCTTTATGGGCCCGTGTTAGGTTCCAGAGTTGTTTATATTTTAATTTTGATTTTGGATTAGTTGAAACATTTATATTGTGGAGACTTATTTAGTTTTATTAATTTAGTTTTGAGATTCAACTTAATTTTTCTCTCTTTATTCCATATGTTATATATTATTGTGGAAAGTTTTAGTCTTTGTTAATTATTATTGATGCCTATATATAAATTTTTTGATGTCCCCATTTTAGGTATATAGGTTTTCCACCTAGCAAAATTGAAAATAATGGGTGTTACATAAATGCTGTCAAATACACATGGAACATTCCTAGACAATGAGATATAAATCATGTGCACGAAGTGAATCTAACACCATGTGCACAAGAACTCTATTATTTGGATGTGTCTATATATTCAATTTTTCTAAATATATTAAAAAGTTGAGTAGTTGAGTTTCGAGTCTAATTAGTTTTTGAGAGTTTTCAGTGATTCTTTTGAATATCCACGCGTCCTTCTTAAATGGACTGTTTTGGATAGATTTATACTCAATTTATGACCAGTGAGGAGTTTTATGAGCGAAGTGATTTACCAAACCACAAAACTAATATTTAACTTTAATTCTAATAAAAATTCAATCTCGATTTAGCTCTAAATCTTGATTTATTCATCTCAGTGGAGGAATTGCCTCAAGGTGCGATGTTAATGAAGGATATGGACTTCCTCACCAATTTAATGGCATTTTAAGGGGTTTCTCATCCAATAGGGGAGAGTCTGTATGTTCATAGGAAATTAATTATAAAGGAGAAAATTGAGAGATGTCTTCTTACATCTTGTAAAATTTTTATTTTCAAGTTGAATGAAATATATGCATGAATCCGAGTTTTTTTTCCCCTATGTGGGTTTTTTATTCATAAATTTGGTGTTGTGTGATTTATTTGTGGATGATTTGTAGTTTAATTCATATCATACACCCTATCACATATATATAGGGTTTCCTCATAATTTGATAGGTTAATTGAACTATTAAAGGCTTAAATCTAGTTAATTAATTATTAATTATCGTTTAACTTTATTTATGTGTGTGAGTTATGATTAAAGCCATCTAAATCTATTTTAAAGATTTTAAATTCCACTCACACTTATTCAATTTTAATTTAATGGATTAAATTGGTTTCCTATATGTTTTTCTCATATCTAAGGTTCTCGATTTTTAATTAATCAAAATTGTTCTTAATTGTTTTCATATCCTATTCACTCCCTCAGAGATATTAGATTCTTCACTTAGATCCAATGTCACATTCAATTGGAATTAAAAGTGGTTTCATCTTGAATGCATTCACTTTCATGAGTAAATCCTTAATTTTAGGATTTGTGTGATTTTAGTTTTTAGATCTATTTTTCACAGGATCTATTTGTGAGTTACTCTAGCTGGTTGAGATGTAGGTAATGCATGTTGGAGATTCCATTAGTCACCCACTATTTTTTTTATCAGAACTACTATGGTCATTGGAAAATAAAACTCGGATCTCATTTAAGATTTAGGTTCCTTTATGGGAAAAATTGTGGCCAATTCCAAGTAAAACTGTGATCTTAATCAATATCAAGGCATGAGCGTATTTGGATGAGTGTTGAAGATGGATGTTCTTAGCCCATGGTTGATGTTAATGGATTCCGTGAGATAAATCATAGGGCTAATTATAGTGATGACAAATTTTTTGTACGCAATTATAACTCAATTTCTCTAAATGCCTTTTTTAATTATGTAATTACCTTATAGTACAATCGTATTCTTAATTGTAAGACAAATAAAGAGGCTTGTAACTTTTTAGGATTTACTCATGAGGGAACCTCAATGGTTAAAGTGGAAATGTTTTAAATACTTGTGACTGTTTCGAAATGATGAAAATGAGTGAAAAGGAAACTTTTAATAAGTACTACATTAGGTGGACGGAGGTGGTCAACGCCTCTTTAAATCTTGGAGAGAAGATCTAATAGAGTCGTAGAGTCAAGAAGCTTTTGATATCATTGGTTTTGAGGTTCGATATAAATTGTCTATTTTTAACAAGATTTTGGATACGAACATGTGCAAAGTTAAGACTCTCGTAGGTTCACTTTAAACATATGAGAATGAGAAGGATCAAATTGTGAATTCAAAAAAAGACTTCGCATTCGAAGATGAGTCAAGTGAGAAAAAAGTAGCAGAATAAGGTGAGAAGAAGACCAATGAATGTATTAATGAGGACATGGGTTTTTTTCGTCAAGATATTTATCAAGTTCTACAAAATAATAATAAAAAATTAAAATGAAAATAACGATCCTAGAAAATCAAGTTTGTCTAAACACAATTATAGAGGTCATAAATAGAAGAGTTCCTTAGACTAAAGAAGAGGTTAGTCGAAAGAAGATGATACATGTAATTTTTATGGTGGTTTTGGTGTTGGTCATCAAATAAATATTTAACCCACTCATATGAAGAAATGTGAGAATGCTTGTTGATTTAAGAAGGAAAATAAGTGCATAAGGCTAGTCTTAGTGACTCGGAGAGTGAATCCATTTTGGATTCATTGAATAATGAGAGTGAGGATGCCCATTGCATTTATGGCTAAGTTTTATGAGTTGGACGTTAGTGATCATGAAGAACAATTAAGTGGAACTCATGTTGAGATAGTAAATGAGAGTCCCATAGAACATTTTAAAAGTAGTTTCTATGATGTGTATAGATTTATATCTCATAAAGATACTTTATCTTTTGCTAGCATTAATTCTCACATAGCTTGTTATAATTATTCATGGTGTAGTTCAAACAATGATAAAATGTTGATTAAATATTTTGATGAATTTGATCAAGAATCATTAAAATTGTAAGGGTTTAAATTAAAGCTTATGTAAAAATTCAAGGTTTTTCAAGTTGATAAAGAGAATGCTTTGAAATATATTGGAAACGTTCACTTGAGAATCAATAATTAGTTGAATTGATGAATGGATTGAATGTTGAGATCTCTTAAATCAAGAAGGTGCGTGAGATTGTTCTGAAAGATACGAGACAAATAGAGTTGCAAAACATGGTTTTGAAGGTTCATTGTAAGAAATTATTGATTGAGTTGAAAGAAAGGAAAATGTATTAAAGTGAAATTAGAATCGTTTTTTCAAACTCAAACAAGAGAGACCAATTAGTAAAATTAATTTTTAAAATAAATTGAAAAACTATCTTGTAACATGGTTAATTTAAGAGAGAAAAATTTGGAATTAGTTTCTTACACTCAAACAAAAAGTTAACAGAAAAGGTTGAATCACTCTTTTAGACCAAGTCGTTTTCTGAGCGATCAACCAAGGTCCAACTTCCAGAAGATAAACAAAAGAATAAGTTTGGATCTAAGTTGTTTCCAAAAAATAAATAGAAATTTGATAGAAAAAATTTGATAGCAATGTGGTTAGAATTCATCAAAGTAATTCTATGCTCGTTTTGTATTAAATATAACAACATTTCTCAATTTTGTTTCCAGAAGTGAAGACTTGGAAAAAACTAGAATGATCCTTGAGAATACTAAACCTAGATAAAATTTTCATAGATATGTTCCTTTTAATTCACATTATAAGATTAAGGGGAATATAATTAATAATTATCAATGGTTGCTTGTTATAAATCAAAGGTTTGTTGCGATAAGGAATGTTTTTAAGGGGAGAGATCCCACAAGGGATTTGAAAGTTGAATTGGGCAATCTAATGAGGAAGGTTTATTTTGGTTTGATTTCATGTCTTTATGGTGTACATGTCTACAAATATCTTACAAATACCATTAAATTCAATTTGTTCCGGTATATTGTGAACTCTTAGCTTGTTTATCACTACATCGCACTATCGCACTTGTTTTTTTAGTCTTACTTGGACGATTGAGATATGATTTATTTACATTTATCATTGTATGGAATGATTATAAATCTTCATGTTCCATTTTAAATGAGCAAGAGTTGATAATAATCGAAGGAGTCAAATATATGTCATCTATATTAGTTCATAAGGGATGCCATTGGAGCGATAACACCTAACTTGAATATAATAGCCCATATTTTAAATTAATTAATTAATTAATTAATTGGTTATTTAAAAATTATTTCAATTGTATTCGTCTTTAGGGTTGTTCTGTAATTTAGTGAAATTATTAGTTTCTTGGTATAATTGAATTTAAGTCGATAATTTAAATTATATATGAATGACTCGTAATTTAATAACAAGATTGTGATTTATTTTCTTGTTGTGAGTTAATATTATTGGACTGAGATCTAGGGGGATACGGAGGCCTGTGGTGGTGTTTTTATTATACCAATTTGGGCCTAGGGTTGGATACCCATTTGGGCTAAGTTTGGGGAGTGTTTTATTAATGTTTTGTCTTATTAAGAGGTCTCAAGTTAGGCCCATAGGAGACCTACAAGATTGATGGTTTAAATAGAGACCTAACCCTCAGTAAACAGTCCCCTTAATCATGACATAAAACATAAGAAGCAAAGGAGATTTTAGGAGAATAAAAGAAGCGAATTTTAGGGAGAACTAAAGGACTTACAAAAGGATTAAATCAAGACACTTAATCTTCCAATCTCATGAAGAAATAACTTCATTTACTACTGTATTTTATGTAACTTTCTTATTATTGACTGATTTTATTAATTAAATTGAGATTAGACTCATGCTAAGTTAATATCTCATCCATAAACTTGTTGTACCTTAGTTTAGTTTGAATACCATGCATAAATATGTTAGAACTTAGTTTTAGGTTTCTATCTCATGCATAAACTTGGTGTACCTTTGTTTGTAATGTTATTATATAATTAGAACTGGTTAAATATCTTATAAATTACTTTTTTAGATGATTAAAACTTATTTAATATGAATATTTCATATTTTATAAATAGGCTATAAGGATTTTAAAAATCAAATTTATTATTTAAATCCAAAATTAAGAACATCTCTTATAAATCAGAAGTTGTAAGTGAAGATCTAATACATATTTTTGATGAATATGATTTAAGTTATGATCCTATAATGTTATAAACTTGTTTAGGAGTCATTAGAGATGATTTTTAGATGTTTTGGGACTATTATGAGGGCATTAATAACATTAATGGTGAACTGGTGTGTTAATAATTGATTTGGTTTAGGTTATGGGCTATTCTTACATACACTATCATTTCGGTGGTTTTAGGTGGAACCTACCCGGGGGTGGGGGGGGGGGGGGGGGGGTCTCGAGTCATAGTCGCACACTTTTCAAGGCCCCAGTGTTGGTATGGCTATAATGTTGGTTTAGATTGTTTTTGGTTAGGTTTTTTTTATGGGGACTTTGGTTGGACTTAAGGACCTCTATAAATATTTAATTGGCATCGACGATCCAATATGTATTCAAAGAAGTTATGGTTATGGAATTATGGTTTTACTCGATATATGTTTAGTTCAGTGAGTACGGTTAGGATGTTATACTATATTCACTTGTGTGTATTGATGTATATATATGCTTTGTGTGCTATTGTTGGACATACCATTGGGGGGGGGGGGGGAGGGGGGGCAATTTACCAATGGGAATTTAATGAGATTATTGCACGAGATCAAGTACTACCACCCTACTTGATGACACGGGATGTGTATAGGTCTATATGCCAAATCCTATATGTTGTTGGTAACCTATCTCATGTGCGAGAGACATAGGAATATGACCCGTTGGAAATTTTGGGTCAGTTATTATACGATGGGGGTGCTGGTGTAGTGAGTAGAATTAATGCCTTCGTGATGTGATTACATGTATAACTAGTTTGGCAATGAACATGATTATAAGAGAGTATTAAAAAATTACACTTACAAGTAATGTAATATGTTTCCTTTATAAGAGTACGACATAGTATATGGTTCCTACATATATGTACGGCATCTAGCGTATGATAAAGGATCATAATATGGTTCTATAACATGAAGTTGGGATTTTTAACCACTTATGTGAAGCCTAATAATTATTAGTATTGATTATAATCGAATAGTTAGCTAGTGATAAGCATAACCTAATAGGTATTTAATAGTATGATAACTAGACTAGTGATGGTTTAGTTGTACGAGTATGATATGGTATAGTATTTCAACTATAAAGGGAGGTATTGTTGTCCAGGAGGTTTGGTAGTGTTGTGGTTAGCCTAGTAATGAGTAAATACTATGTAAGTGGGGTGCATGATAGTAGATAGTCTGTAGTGAGGGACATAAGCTAGTTGGGTATTGTGCGGTATAGTTATACTATGGGGCTAGTTTTAGGTTTGGTATTAGTTTATCAGTGATGATATAGCTTGGGATATTTGAAATTTGGTGATGGAATAATATTAGTTTATCAATGATGGAATTACATATTAGTTAAGGTAGGAATTACACTTGGCACATGATCAATATTGGGACTTGAGTTCTTATATATTTCTTGGTATTAGTTTGATATGTGGATAGGACATATCTCTGGGAAAGGTGAGGTATTTTGGATGTGAGTATCAGTGGGCAAGATATGATATGTAAATGAGTCTCATTTAATATTCTTCCGTCAAAGTAAGATATTTCTCAAAAACTTTGCAGTCTACCCCCACTTTATTTTCCTAAAAACCTTTGCAGGTGTTCATAAGCAAGGGCATCATGGCTAAGCGATCAGACTTGCATTTAAGACGATCATTTGGAAATCTATCCTTAGTTTGGTATTCTAGTTATATCATAATTTATTTTGTAATAGACTTTCATTAATTTATTGATTCTTTAAAATATTATTTTTAGGCTCGTGGTAGGTTTTGAGGTTGTTTATTTGTTCAGTTGGGACATTAAGTATCGTGGAGATTATTTATTTATTTTTTCAGTTTGAAGTTTCTTAATTATTATCTGAATTATTAGTTAAATAGTTTATTTACTGTTATTGATGGTTTATTTTATTTATTTATTTTTTGTTACTGTTGAGAATGGTATAAATTGTTTGACTATCTTTGGCATTGAGCCATAGACACTCGATAAGTGGAAAATAGGGTGTTACATATAATTTAAGTATCGTTGGCTAGTTTTCATCCAAAGTGTGTGTGAAAATTCCATCAACAGAAAAAGCCTTTGTGTTACGTAAAAATATCTAGGTGCTAAAACATGAATTTGCATAATTAAAAAACAAGATAGGGAAAAGCCTTTCACAAGAAATTTCTATCTATTTTTTGCATGAAGAGATTCTTTGCATGTTCATAGGCAAGTTAAAAAAGTGGGTGAATGACACACCCCAACCCAGTTACTTAGAATTAAGTTTGAAAGTCAAAGTGAGTCAAACCATAATTAATCTAACCAAACCATAAACACGAGTTTTAATTTCAGAGTCATCATTGTAAATCCATATAACTGAAATACCTTTTTACAACATCAGAGTAGTCATACTTATACAAACTTTCTTGAAGGATAATTTAACTTAATTACATCATTTACATTTACACAAAATCATAGTTTCTCCCATTCCTGGCTAACCCAACCCGACTTCCTAGATTTGGCAGTGACATCGCATTACCTGAAAAATGTGAACATAGGAACCATGAGCAAAAATAGCCCAGTGAATGCATCACTACTAAACTACTGCATGAATTTAAATGCAATAAATCATGTCCATATACTTATGTATTTACTTATCTGGCTCATTCATAATGAATGACCAACTTTTCCAAATCATGATTCACATATCTTGTCTAAATAGACAATTCTCCCCCATTCCTGGTCGAGGAGTAACCCCTTGTCATTAATAGACAAATCTCCCCCATTCCTGGTCGAGGAGTAACCCCTCATTTCAGTAAACCGAAATGAACAATTTCATATTCATTTTATTATGATCATACCCACAACACGATACAAATACATCATTCCAGTGAGTACACTCACCTTGGTTGACAACTATGTATTCACTTTTTCTTCTGGTGGAGCTGAACTGGGTTGATTAGGCCTTACACCTGTCAATCCAACTAAATCAGTACTTAACCTCAATCATAAATATTATCCAAACATAATTATGTAACTTTTCATGACCATACATCAACAATACAATTCCAATTAAGTCACATTCCATAAAACATAGGTAAAGGCAAACAATGATGTACATATTGATAAAGTTACGGACATTCAACCGTAGGAAATACCTTATGAGGAATTTATAACCAAAGTCAAGTAAACATGAAATTATACTCCTCAATGTATATACACATGAAACATGAACTCAAAGTACCCTTTTTAAGGACGAAATACAAACATTCATTCAAGGGGTATCCAGTATGGCCTGAAATTATTGTCTTACATATTTAATCATCCCATATTCCTAAATTGTATAAATGCAGGGGTCCAAACTTATAAATATGAAAACATATATGAATATATTATCCAGTACAAGTGACGGTGTAATTTTTCAAGCTTCCTAGGGCAAATTATGACCATTTCTCTACAACACAAGAAATCTGCCCTACAAGCTCCTCTATTGATCCTTCGAATTCCCAGAATTTTCATAATTTTTATACAACATAACTTTCCATGATTTTCAACACACTTTCAGTAGAAATACTGAATAGTACATAATTAAAGTTTCATAATATTTGGACTTCATTTGTTATCTCAAAATCTTGACTAAACTCAGGGCATACCGAAATCAAGTATACAAACAGCAACTATGTACCAACTTGAAATCATCATTACGGACTAACCACAAGGAGATAAATTCTAATTTTCAGATATTATATGCATATATGAGTCTAATTTCATTTCCAATTGGAATTTCTCAATTCCAGTAATCACACAAAGAGATATGAAGATTTGAATTCAAGGGGTTTCAACACAAAGCAATTTTAAGGGTTTCTACACTCAACTTAACATAAGCTTGCATCTAACCATACATATACATAAAGGGCTGAAACTTTCGTAAACTTATGATGATTTATATCATATAAATCAGTAATATAAGATAAATAACAAGAATTACAATTAGGATTACCTTCAGGGCTCTTTACGTAATTTCCACGGATTTTTCTACACTTTTTCTCCTCACTTTTTCTTCCTAAACTTCTACCTTCTCTTTCCTTAAGCTTAAAACCCTCTCATGGCTGATCTTGGCTGAAGGATAAGTCTATTTCAAGGGTATAAGGTCGGCCAAGGCTGCCTCCCAAGCCAACCAATCAAATTAAACCATTTGGTTTAATAAAAGACAATTTACCACTTAAAGGGAATTGACCAAATTGCCCCTTGTTCGTAAATTCGGTATAACTCTTTACTCGGGCATCCATTTGATGATCCGTTTGTTGTGTTACAACCCTAACTCACATGTCTACAACTATCTATTTTTCACCTCAAGTCATTTATAATGTTATAAAGGTCAAAACTAGTCTCTAACAGGAACATTTCTACCGAAAACAACAAAATTTATGTTTGTAAATAATTCGACCTTTCATGATTTATGAAAGTAGGATTAGACTAAACATAAGAACTTAATATTAGATATACTAATAACACATTATTCATATCACATAATATAAACATGATTTAAATATAATTTATCAAAATTATATTCGGGTTGTCACAACTTCCCCCCCTTAGAAAATTTCGTCCCCGAAATTTAATATATAGGTCACTTACCAAACAAATGGGGATACTGTTTCCTCATGCTATCCTCCATTTCCCAAGTTGCTTCTTTAACTCCGTGGCTCATCCACATAACTTTAACTAAGTGAATAACTTTATTCCTCAATACCTGCTCCTTACGATCAATAATTTCCAACGGTTCCTCGATGTACGACAAGTCTTCCTTCAGTTCAATTGGTTGAGTTTTCAACTGATGAGATGGATCCACCAAATACTTACGAAGCATAGATACGTGAAACACATCATGTAAACGGGATAAATCTGGAGATAATGCTAATCTATAAGCCAGGGGCCCAATTCTTTCCAACACCTCATATGGTCCAATGTATCTTGGACTTAGTTTCCCCTTTTTGCCAAATCTCATAACGCCTTTCCATGGTGAAATACGCAGGAATACAAAATCTCCCTTCTGAAATTCCAATGGATGCTTCCTCTTATCTGCATAAAATTTCTGCCTGCTTTGCGCTATCTTTATCCGTTCCCGAATCATTTTGATCTTTTCAGTTGTCATATCTATCAATTTCGGACCCAAAATTTTCCTTTCACCTACTTCATCCCAACACAAAGGCGTCCTACATCTCCTCCCATATAAAGCTTCATAAGGAGCCATACCAATGGTGGACTGATAACTATTATTATACGAAAATTCCATCAATGACAAATGATCATCCCAACTACCTTTGAAGTCAAATACACAGGCTCGTAACATGTCTTCTAATATTTGAATCGTCCTTTCTGATTGCCCATCAATTTGTGGATGAAACGCAGTGCTGAACTTCAAACTTGTGCCCATGGCATTCTGGAGACGAGGCCAAAACTTAGAAGTGAACGTTGGATCTCTATCTGATACTATTGACACTGGTGCCCCATGTAAACGAATAATCTCATCAACGTACATACGTGCATACTTGTCAACAGTGTAGGTGGTCTTAACTGGGAGAAAATGAGCTGACTTTGTCAATCGGTCTACAATCACCCAAATAGAATCATGCCCCTTTGGTGACCGGGGTAATCCTGTAACAAAATCCATCGTTATATTCTCCCACTTCCATTCCGGAATAGGCAAAGACTGCAATAATCCTGCCGGCTTCTGATGCTCTGCTTTTACTTGCTGGCACACTAAACATTTAGCTACGAACTCTGCAATCTCATTGTTCCACCAGTAATACTCTTTCAAATCTCTGTACATTATGGTACCTCCCGGATGCATAGAGTAAATAGAACTATGTGCCTCTTCTAATATATCTTTCTTTAAGGGTGGATCATTTGGTACACAAATCCTATTTTTATAACACAACGATTCATCATTCTTAATCTCAAAGTCACTCTCTCTACCATCCCGAACTTCTTGTTTCTTCTTCTCAAGGAATGGATCACTGGTCTGCAAATTTCGTATGCGTTCTGCCAATAAAGGTCTCACTGTGACATGTGCTAATAATCCTCCACTTTTTGAAAACTTCAATTCAATCCCCATCAATGCCAAGTCAAGAATATTTCCAACACGAGCACACCGTATGCAACCGAGAATCCCTGATGATTTTCGACTCAAAGCATCTGCTACTACATTGGCCTTCCCAGGGTGATGATGAATGGTACAATCATAGTATTTAATCAGCTCTATCCAACGCCTCTGTCTCAAATTCAGTTCTTTCTGTGTAAACAAGTATTTCAAATTTTGATGATCCGTAAATATCTCACAAGTTTCTCCATACAAGTAATGTCTCCACAACTTTAAAGCAAAAACAATGGCTGCTAGCTCCAGATCGTGTGTAGGGTAGTTTCGTTCACGCGTCTTTAATTGTCTGGAAGCATATGCTATTACCTTCCCATTTTGCATAAGAACACATCCTAACCCCTGAAATGAAGCATCTGTATAGATCACAAAAGACTCATTCCCACATGGAATAGTAAGTATAGGGGCTGAAACCAACCTCTTCTTTAATTCTTTAAAACTCCTTTCGCATTCTTCATCCCACACAAACTTCACTTCTTTACAGGTCAACTTTGTCAATGGTAATGCTATTGCTGAAAATCCCTTAATGAATCTGCGATAGTAACCTGCCAATCCTAGGAAACTCCTAATTTCTGTCACATTCTTAGGACTCTCCCATTCAACAATTGCTTCCACCTTCTTTGGATCAACATATATCCCATTTCTCGAGACAACGTGCCCCAAAAACACAATTTTATTCAACCAAAACTCACACTTGCTGAATTTAGCAAATAATTTCTTCTCTCTCAAAATCTGCAATACAAGTCTCAAATGTTTCTCATGTTCCTCCATGCTACGCGAGTAAATCAACACATCATCTATGAATACTATCACAAATGAATCAATGAAAGGGTGGAATACTCGGTTCATCAAATCCATAAAAACTGCCAGAGCATTAGTCAATCCAAAAGGCATCACCAAAAAATCATAGTGCCCATATCGAGTCTGAAAAGCTGTTTTGAAAATATCACTATCCTTCACTTTCAGTTGATGGTAACCCGATCTCAAATCAATCTTTGAAAATACAGTGGCCCCCTGTAATTGGTCAAACAAGTCATCGATACGAGGTAGAGGGTACTTATTCCTAATGGTCACCTTATTCAACTGCCGATAATCAATACATAGTCGCATTGTCCCATCTTTCTTTTTCACAAATAACACTGGTGCTCCCCATGGTGAAACACTAGGCCAAATGAAACCTCTGCTTATCAGATCTTGTAATTGCACTTTTAATTCTTTTAACTCCGCTGGTGCCATTCTATATGGAGCAAGAGAAATTGGACCACTACCTGGAATTAATTCAATGGAGAACTCTACTTCCCTATCGGGTGGCAGTCCTGGCAATTCTTCTGGGAAGACATCAGAAAACTCTCTAACCACTGGTATATCTTCAACTTTAAGTGCTTCCTTACTAACATCAACCACATACGCTAAATACCCTGTACAACCCTTACTCAATAACTTTCTGCTCTTTATTGCTGAGATAAGACAATTAGGGACAACATTCCTTTCTCCTATAAATTGGAACTCGGGTTCACCAGGCAAATGAAATGTAACTTCTTTGCGAAAACAATCAATGGAAGCATGGTATGATGATAACCAATCCATCCCCAATATAATATCAAAATCTCGAACAGCCAACGGTATCAAATCAACATAGAAATCTCGTTCCCCCATTCGTAAGATACAATCTTTATAAACATACTCAACCAGAATCACACTTTCCATTGGGGTAGAAATATATAAGGCACAATTGAGAAATGAACATGGTCTACCCAAATATGAAACACTATCTAATGCCACAAATGAATGCGTAGATCCAGGATCAATGAGTGCATATAAATCTTTGTTCGCAATAGAGAGTTTACCTGTAACCACTTCAGGTGTAGCATGGGCATCTTGTAGCGTCATCGCAAACACTCTTCCTCCTGCCCTCGATCCAGTTGCTTATTCTGTATCTCTCCCCCTGGTGGCACTGCCTGGAGAAGATCCTTTATGAGGCCCCACACTACTGACTGAAACTGTTCTTGATAGCATAGGGCAATTCTTTCTCAGATGGCCCTTCTGATGACAGTTGAAACATTCTATACTCTGTAACTTTGGGCAATTTCTTTTTATATGGCCCGATGTACCACAAAAGAAACAAACGTTTGAATCTCCTTGAGCTGAAGCTCCTGATCCTCTTCCACTACTAGCCTCACCCCTCTGCGAACCACCTCCCATACCTCTACCATGCTGAAGTTTCTGCCCTCCAAGTCTTGAATATTCTGTATCACTACTTTTTTGATAACTTGGATTGAATCTGCTTCTTTTTACACCTCGTTCTCGATTCCTTCTTGCTTCATTCACGTCATTTTCTACCAACAGGGCTTTATTCACCAAGGCTGAATAATTAACAGTCTCTAAAGCCGATAGCCTTGATTTAATAACGAACTCCAGTCCATCGAGAAATCGGCTACACATATCTTCCTCATTTCGTATAAACCTCGAAGCAAAACGAGATAAGGCTGTAAGTTTAGCTTCATATTCTCTAACTGTCATACTCCCCTGATTCAACATGAAATATTCCTTCTCCTTTTGTTTTTGATACATTGGGGGAAAATATTTGTCACAAGGCTTTAACAAAAGCATCCCATGAGATCACATTCCCACCTCCTGGAGTAATCAACAAATGTTTTGTGGCATCCCACTGTACTTAGTTTCTCCTCTTAGCATATACGTCGCCAAGGTCACTCGTTGATTGTCAGGCATTCTCATTACCCCAAAAATAATTTCAATCTCTTTAACCCAGACTTCTGCCTCTGCTGGATCAACTGCTCCTTCAAATGAGGGTGGGTTCATCTTAATAAATTTCTCATGTGAAGTACTCCTTTCTTCCCGGTGTATCACCTCCTCAACCCTAGCCAAAGCTTGTGCCTCCAGTTGCCTGGTCTGTTGTTCTTCCACATGAGCCATAAATATCGCTTGTTGCTCTGCCATTAGAGTCATAGCACGTGCCATTTTTTGCATATCTGTCAGTTGTTCTGGCTCGGGTTCCACATTTATCTGAACAGGTTGCTCAACCTCCGCTTCTGCTGGAATATTTGAAGCCTCATCATCTATTCCCACATTCACATTCCCTCGTTCCATTCTCTTATATCTGTAATGAATCAAAGATATAACAACATGCAGATATACATATCTTTCCTAACATAATCGTTAGTATCAAATAAAATATATTTCTAACATTCACTGCCAAATCTAGACTCTTCTCACTCCAGAACCTCTAAAACCTAGGCTCTGATACCAAAAGCTGACACACCCCAACCCAGTTACTTAGAATTAAGTTTGAAAGTCAAAGTGAGTCAAACCATAATTAATCTAACCAAACCATAAACACGAGTTTTAATTTCAGAGTCATCATTGTAAATCCATATAACTGAAATACCTTTTTACAACATCAGAGTAGTCATACTTATACAAACTTTCTTGAAGGATAATTTAACTTAATTACATCATTTACATTTACACAAAATCATAGTTTCTCCCATTCCTGGCTAACCCAACCCGACTTCCTAGATTTGGCAGTGACATCGCATTACCTGAAAAATGTGAACATAGGAACCATGAGCAAAAATAGCCCAGTGAATGCATCACTACTAAACTACTGCATGAATTTAAATGCAATAAATCATGTCCATATACTTATGTATTTACTTATCTGGCTCATTCATAATGAATGACCAACTTTTCCAAATCATGATTCACATATCTTGTCTAAATAGACAATTCTCCCCCATTCCTGGTCGAGGAGTAACCCCTTGTCATTAATAGACAAATCTCCCCCATTCCTGGTCGAGGAGTAACCCCTCATTTCAGTAAACCGAAATGAACAATTTCATATTCATTTTATTATGATCATACCCACAACACGATACAAATACATCATTCCAGTGAGTACACTCACCTTGGTTGACAACTATGTATTCACTTTTTCTTCTGGTGGAGCTGAACTGGGTTGATTAGGCCTTACACCTGTCAATCCAACTAAATCAGTACTTAACCTCAATCATAAATATTATCCAAACATAATTATGTAACTTTTCATGACCATACATCAACAATACAATTCCAATTAAGTCACATTCCATAAAACATAGGTAAAGGCAAACAATGATGTACATATTGATAAAGTTACGGACATTCAACCGTAGGAAATACCTTATGAGGAATTTATAACCAAAGTCAAGTAAACATGAAATTATACTCCTCAATGTATATACACATGAAACATGAACTCAAAGTACCCTTTTTAAGGACGAAATACAAACATTCATTCAAGGGGTATCCAGTATGGCCTGAAATTATTGTCTTACATATTTAATCATCCCATATTCCTAAATTGTATAAATGCAGGGGTCCAAACTTATAAATATGAAAACATATATGAATATATTATCCAGTACAAGTGACGGTGTAATTTTTCAAGCTTCCTAGGGCAAATTATGACCATTTCTCTACAACACAAGAAATCTGCCCTACAAGCTCCTCTATTGATCCTTCGAATTCCCAGAATTTTCATAATTTTTATACAACATAACTTTCCATGATTTTCAACACACTTTCAGTATAAATACTGAATAGTACATAATTAAAGTTTCATAATATTTGGACTTCATTTGTTATCTCAAAATCTTGACTAAACTCAGGGCATACCGAAATCAAGTATACAAACAGCAACTATGTACCAACTTGAAATCATCATTACGGACTAACCACAAGGAGATAAATTCTAATTTTCAGATATTATATGAATATATGAGTCTAATTTCATTTCCAATTGGAATTTCTCAATTCCAGTAATCACACAAAGAGATATGAAGATTTGAATTCAAGGGGTTTCAACACAAAGCAATTTTAAGGGTTTCTACACTCAACTTAACATAAGCTTGCATCTAACCATACATATACATAAAGGGCTGAAACTTTCGTAAACTTATGATGATTTATATCATATAAATCAGTAATATAAGATAAATAACAAGAATTACAATTAGGATTACCTTCAGGGCTCTTTACGTAATTTCCACGGATTTTTCTACACTTTTTCTCCTCACTTTTTCTTCCTAAACTTCTACCTTCTCTTTCCTTAAGCTTAAAACCCTCTCATGGCTGATCTTGGCTGAAGGATAAGTCTATTTCAAGGGTATAAGGTCGGCCAAGGCTGCCTCCCAAGCCAACCAATCAAATTAAACCATTTGGTTTAATAAAAGACAATTTACCACTTAAAGGGAATTGACCAAATTGCCCCTTGTTCGTAAATTCGGTATAACTCTTTACTCGGGCATCCATTTGATGATCCGTTTGTTGTGTTACAACCCTAACTCACATGTCTACAACTATCTATTTTTCACCTCAAGTCATTTATAATGTTATAAAGGTCAAAACTAGTCTCTAACAGGAACATTTCTACCGAAAACAACAAAATTTATGTTTGTAAATAATTCGACCTTTCATGATTTATGAAAGTAGGATTAGACTAAACATAAGAACTTAATATTAGATATACTAATAACACATTATTCATATCACATAATATAAACATGATTTAAATATAATTTACCAAAGGTAGGTGTGTTCGTGGTATGGTAAAAAACCCTATCGTATCATTTTGTATCGAAAATTAGTTGTAATGGTTTACGATTTTTACTTACCGAATTTTTTTGGTTGGTTTTGGTTTTAATATTTTAAAAACCATTTTATCGACTGTATCGTATAGAAATGAAATACATAAATTAATGTACCGAAAGTACCAAAATGATATTATCATACTTACAAAATTGAAAAAAACAAATTAAATCAAACAATAATACCTAATGGCTAAAGACAAACACAGCTACACTTATTTTATAGGTTCTTTCTTTTTCTTTAAGTGTCCAACCATTTAGTAACCCTTGGATCAATACAACATTTTACATCTCTTGGATCATTCACAACGCAACTTGTAACAAGACTAGGGTTAATGATTTATATTCAACATCACAACTTACGTCTCTCGCTTGTCATGCCCTCGCAATAGTGGCATGTGACACATTAGCTATTACTTTAACATCGGTAGATTTTGAGTGTGTATATAGTACAAATAAAAGAGTACTAGATCAATTTTAATGAAATTTGACACCAAGAACTGTGGAGTGTTTAGTCTGTGACCAAGATTGGCTCTAAATTGTAATTATTCACTTCATATATATTTGTTTTTATTTGCTTTTTTAATATAAAAAAATAAGAATTACTTTTCTATTTTTTGTAGGTGTTATTAATGGGTTTGCTAGCATGAAGATTCAACCAAATTGAAATGAATGAGGTATGCCAGTATTTTCTAATTTTTGTCTCTTATTTTTCTAACAAGCATATCTTTTGTATGGAATTTGGTCCAAACACCACTGCCCAAACAAGAGAAAAAATCCATGCTTGTTAAAAATAATTTAATTTAATTTAATTCGTATATTTACGCTTGTTAAGATCCTTAAGGATGGGTGCAAGTTGTTAGGAAGCAACCTACATTATTTTTTTGAATGGGTGCAAGTTGTTAAGTAATTTTAAGTTTTGAATGGGTTCAAGTTGTTCACCTGATTTTTTTATTCTGTTTTGTAATTTTTTTGTACAAATGATTTTTTTGTAAGTTTCGAATAATTTTTATTTTTTGGCAATATGTTGATATTCATATTTTGTTTTATGGAAGAAGAAGTGAGGAGTACAAGAAATAAAGAACGTGAAACATTTTTATTTTTGTTTTTTGTTTAATATGACGACCCAAGTTGATATTTATTCCAATCATTTGGACAATAGTATAACTTGAATTATAATTTGTCATGTTTATTTTGGAGTTTAATGTTTATATGTAGTTATAGAGACAACACAATTATGTAGGTTATTTTCTATTTGTTTCAAATATACATATAAAAAGGTTTATGCAAGTAGTACAAGAAAATTACCATTATGTATCTAGTAGTACCTAATTCACCGTAAAGAGAAATTTTTTAAAATTTGTCGTATCTTCTGAAAAACTGATTTTACCGAAAAAATTCAATTTTATTGATGTACTGCACGATTTGTCTTTGGTTTATGGGTTGCTGTATCGGCTGGTAAAACTGTTACTTTTGGTTTGATGATTTCAAAGTTGTTATGGTATTGGTATGCTTCATTTACCGACCAAACCGATTGAAAACCATCCTTAACTAAATGTGATGATAGTTATGGTTATACGCATACGTCAGATGGGCTTATGTGTTGTGGTTAAGGAACATGGTAACTATAAAGTGGTTAGGATACCAATATCATTGTAGGAGGTGTGAACATTATAATTTTTCGTGAAAGTGACAAGCCGAGACATAAAAATTAAAGAATGGATATAATTGCACGATAAATTGATATTATAATTATGTGATAAATTGTTGTTATAAATAATTGTTATAGTTTTCTTACATAGTATATTTGAGTAAAAGGTTTACTCAAGATTCTATGCACATATTTTTTTCACATTCAGAAAAGTAAGAACTTGAAGGTCGATTAGTTGTCTAGTTGGATTGTTGGAAATAAACACGCATCACACACGTAGATTTTATTTTCTGAAATAATGTTGAAATCATGAGGTATTGTACTTATGGTAAAGTTATAAAATGATAATGTCAAATATATGTATTTATGTGTTACAAAATGGTTATTTGATGTTCATTTAGCAACTAATAGTTTTTTGGATCACACTTCGATATATTATAAAGCTTTCAATAAAGGAAAAATAAACAAAATGTCAAAAAAAATTATATTGACCTCTATTTTACCTAAATG
Source organism: Sambucus nigra (assembly GCA_949130495.1). Lineage (NCBI taxonomy): Eukaryota > Viridiplantae > Streptophyta > Magnoliopsida > Dipsacales > Adoxaceae > Sambucus > Sambucus nigra. The sequence goes on along the minus strand of OX422215.1, from coordinate 468,152,666 downwards.
TACATGGATAACCTTGTGATAAATTTAGAGGCAATGAAGACATAGTGTCAGATCCTAGGTTTCTTGATAGTTTCCATATAAGGATTATTGCACTATAATGGGCTTGTTACATATAGATAACATTTGAGATGTCACTCATTCTCTCTTCACTAACTTCAGTCTTGTACAGGAAATAATGGACGGGTATTTGTGGGATGATATTACTTTTGGTTAAGGTGAGGGGTACCCCATAGACTCGTTAGGACATTTGGCGGAGATTCAGGAGGAGTCCCACCTACACATTTATTGGGAGGTCGACATGGAAAAGGCCTTGGTTTGACACCGTCTAATATCACAACTAAGAGTGATTGAGGAAGCCTTTTCTGTAGAGGCTAATCCATCACACTATCGAACTATCTTATAGGAGTATGATGCTATCCGGGGTGGGTTACAAGAATAGGATCAGATTAAATCACCCCAATAACTAATTGACCCAAATTAGATCGCCCCGGTAACACCCGTTACCCCAAATGTGTATGAAAATTTGGTAAATGGGTCGACTGAAAATTATCTAGAATCTACTCTATACTTGATGTTAGGGAAACCTACTGTAGTAGACAACCTTTTTTAAAGATTCCTTTATGTATTTAATATGACTTGTATGACCCTTATCTTAGTATTCATATGATGGTCCCTAAAAGACTCTTATATGGAAGACTAACATTATATAAGTTAGGTTCCCTTTTGTATGAAATATCATGGACATGGTTGTAATGATGGATGGAATTTAATGATGAATGATTAATATATATGGTATAATTTTTGAACATGAGTTATTTACTAATAGATGTTTGAATTCGTAAAATATTTTGTGAATATTTTGAAGACATTTTTAAGGTTGTGGAATGTTTTGAAGTGGAGAACAAGAAGTTCATTGTGTTTTAATTTTCCACGGAAGTGAAAACTTAGTGAAGACAAATAAAGAGTACCATTGCTAATGAAGAAACAAATGAAATGACATGAGCAACCTTGAGGGAGAAATTCCTAAAAAAGTACTTCCCTGACACAAAAAAAGGAGAGGAAATAAAGGGAATATGAGGAACTAAAGGAAGGGGTTATGAAGGTATTAGATTACTAGAATAAAATTGAAACACTTACATGATTTAATGCATACTTGGTTAGTACTCTGGAAATGTGAGCTCATAAGCTTGTTTAAGGCCCGAGTCCTCGAATTCAAAGGATGTTGATTATTGATAGGACAAGAACCTATCCAACTGTATTAAATGATGATTTAAATATTGAGAGTGATAATATAGAATATAGGAAGGAAATAGAATCCAAGAATAAAAGAAAGGCAGTGAAGGTTAACTAAAAGAAAATTAAGCAACTAGTTTGGAAGTAGGAGAGGATAAACAATGGACCGCCTAAAGAAATATTGTCTACACAAACACTGGAAGAAAAATAAATTGAGAGGATGATAAAACTGTGGAGTAATGGGACATTATACAAAGGACTGTGCTGGAGCCCTGAGGAGGCCGATAACTTTCTAGACTTATTGAAGATAAAATCACTTGTCTAGGAAATGCACTAAGCTAATTGTTACTAGTGTATTTTATTACAACTCTGGTGGCCAATTTCATGCCAACAAGGATTACAAGAAGCCAATGAAAGATAACATGTCCCAACTAGATGGTGTAGCTAGAGTGTATGTCGTGGTGACGTAACAACCCAGAGTTGAAGTCACCATATCCCTCTTTAGTTTTTGTGTGAAAGTCTTGTTTGACACCTGAGCCTCTCATTCATTTATTTCATCCACATTCATAGAAATGTTGATATTGCAACCTGATGAGTTAGATATGTCGATAGTTATAATCTATCCATTGGGTAGCATAGTAAATCTTAGCCTAGTATGGAAGAGTTAGTTAGGGAAAATTTAGGGCATGGAAATTCCATCCGAGTTGATAGTGGTTCAATGAGTCAGTTTGGTGTTATTATTAGTGTGGATTGTCTCACTACCTAACATTCCATGACGTTTTTCCAAACCAACAAATATTTGTTTTCCCAATGATAAAGCATATGAAAAATTAACCACCAACCTTATGGACTTTATTAATAGTTCAAAACCAAAACTGGCAATAAGATAAATCCCCATAGAGTACAATTTTAAGGATGTATTCCCAGAGATCCCGGGATTACACTAAGAAAGAGAAATTCATTTTAAAATCTAGCTTATACCATTGACTTCACCAATCTCAATTACCCCATACCTTATGGCATCAAAAGAGATGCAAGAATTGAAGAAGTAAGTGGAAAATTTGTTACATCCAAGTATTTACTAGCCCGAGTTCATCATCATTGAGAGTTGCAGTATTTTTTGCACCAAAGAAAGATGGGTCACTTAGTTTGCCCATCAATTATCGATGCTTAATAAAGTCAATATCAAAACAAATATTTATGGCCAAGGATCTATGACCTATTTGACCAACTTCAGAGTGCCACAATGTTCTTTAAATTTTATTTAAGATCAGGTTACCACCGTCTACTAATAAAATTTGAGGATGTTTCAAAGATTACATTCAAGACTAGGTATGGATATTATGGGTTCCTAGTTATTCCTTTTTTGGTAAAAAATTTACCTCTCACATTTATGGATTTAATGAATTGATTTTTATCCATACCTAGATCTATACATTAGTGTTTTCATCGATGATATATTAATATACTCTAAGGCAAAGGGTAAATATAATCAACACCTTCGTGAAACACGTTAGACATTGTGTGAACATTAGTTGTATGTCAAGTTCAAGAAATGAAAACTTTGACTAGAACATGTGAAGTTTCTAAGAAAAAAATACTAAGGAGCAGGATTTCCATGTATCCACTAAAAATTGAAGCCATTTTGACTTGGGGCCAATAAGTATACCTACAGATATAGATTACATGGCCTTGTGGCTACTAAAAAAGATTCATTGAAGGATTTTATTGCATAGATAAGACACTTACATGCTTAATAAGGAAGGAAGTGAACTTATTTTCGAACGATAACTGTGAATGTGATTTCCAAGAATTAAAAACAGAATTAACAACAACATAGGTTCTCATCATTACAAAGAGTGGTGTCACATTTAATGTATTTAATGAATGTTTGTACCAAGGATTGGAGTTTGCCCTAATGCACGATGGGAATGTGGTCACCTATGGTTCAAGATAACTTAAGCATCATGAGTGTAATTGCATGACTCTTGATTTGGAAATTGTAAAATTTTATATTTTCCTTGAAGTTTTGAAAGAACTACCTATATGGTAAAAAAAATTACCCGATCTCGGATCATAAGAGCCTAAAATATTTGTTTTGACAAAAGAAGTTAAATAAGAGACAATACATGTGGTTAAAATGTCTGAAGGATTATGTTCTCACCATTCAATATCACCCTGATAACGCAAACGTGGTCACAGATGTCCTGAGCCATAAGTCATATGGATTAATGGCTTTAATGATGATATAATAATAACACATGATTGAAACATTAAAAAAATATGACATCAAACCTCCAATGTAAGGCAATGAACCGTATATTTGTAATATATGTTGTCCTAAACGACCTTAGTCAGTAGGATCTTGTGAGCGGAGGTCCAAGATTAGGAGATTCAAGTGAAACTCATAAATATAACATCACAAGACCTATCCATCGAGGGTAATGGTTGAGATGGGGGATTAGGATTTTGTGAAAAGGTTTTCGCTCCAAATATAAGTGATTTAAAAGGACATATTCTTAAATAAGTGCATTACTCAAGGCTTAAAATACATCCTAAGAGTACAAAAGTGTTCAAGGATATCAAAAAATGCTTTGGTGGGAAGGAATGAAACGTGACATTGTTAAATATGTGTCGAAATGTCTTACATGTAAAAAGGTGAAGAAAGAACTTCAAAGACCCACTAGACTACTTCAATAGTTACCAATTATAGAGTGGAAGTGGGAACATGTAACCTTAGATTTTATCACTAGGTTACCAAGGTAAAAGCAAAGTCATGATACATTGTGGGTCATAATGGAACCTTTGATGAAGTTTTCTCATCTTATTCCTACTTGTCCTTAGTATACTAGTAGTTAGGATGAGCATGATGCATATCCAAGAAATTATAAACTTCATGGAATACCCGTATGTATCATTTCAGATTGTGATTAACATTTCATCTATCAAATTTGGATAAGCCTCCAAAAATAAATTGGAACATCATTGAACTTCAACACAACCTATCATCCACAGGCAAATGGCCAAACACAATGCATGAACCAAGTATTAAAAGATATGGTGCGAGCATATGTTATAGACTTTGAGAATACGTGGAAAACTCACCTACTATTGATTGAATTTATGTATAATAACATTTATGAAGACAATATCATCATGCCACCATTTAAATCCCTATACAGTAGAACTTGTCGATCACTTGTTTGTTGGGAAGAGGTTCAAGATGGAGAGACAATTATGTGAGAATACATAAAAAAAATTGGTCATTAGATATCATTTGCATATGAAACAAAGTTAAAAAAAATGTTATGATGATAATTAAAGAAGAAAGTTGGAATTTAAAGTTGTGATAAGGTGTTCCTAAAGGTATCATCTACCCAGGAAGTAATGTGATTCGGATAAAAGAAGGGAAAAATATCACAAAGATTCATTAGACCCTTAGATATCCTTGAACGAGTAGGAAAGGTGTCATATTAACTTTCATTGCCTCCTCGTATGTCTAGAATTAATGATGTTTTATATTTATCAATGTTGAGAAATTGTTTACATGATGAGTCACATGTCATCAATTTCAACAATATCAAGTTTAATGAAAACACTACTACACTGAGAAACCAGTCTACATCCTTGATCAGAGCGCAAAGAAACTAGGAAATAATGAAGTTAAGTTGGTTAAATTTTAGTGGAACCTCCATGATGATATTTATGCTTCACAAGAATTAGAGTCATAGATGCAGGAGAAGTACACAGATATATTTAATAAATAGTTGTGTTGATTTTGGGTCCAAAATCCCTCATAAGGAGGATAGAAAATGACCCCAGCTCGAGATAATTAAATGACCCTAATTTGTTTCGTAAATGGCATGTAAACAAATTTTCTCTATGACTAAGATAATTATTTTTAAATAATTAAATAAATAAATATAAGTGGGTAGTGTTTTGTATTTAAAAAGTTGTGCCTTAATGAATACATATATATTACTTTTCATTTTTCATTTAGGAAATCTGATATAATTAGAATTAGTGAAGTACACAAATATGAAAGTGTAACTAGTAAAAACATTGCTGATGTTATATGATAATAATAAATAAAATGGAGATGAGTATATAACATGTAAAGACGTGAAGATTGGTGCATAATTAGAATGGGTAAGTTCATGTATATGTATGTGGATGAGAGGTGTGTGTAGAAGTAGTTGATTTATATGTATGTATATGTGTATCATGTGTATGAAATTATATATGTATATATCCATGTACATGGTTAAAATTAGATTTAATCAAATATGGGAGGATCTTGGGAGACAAGCTTCTTGACACTTGTAAGACATAAAAAATTTAAAGGAAACATTAAATAGATATTAGGGATATTATTTAGATTAAAATGATCAATTGAGGTTTTAGTGAGGCAATAAGGATAAAATCAACTATTATTTTCCCCAAATAAGTTGTAAAAGTTGTTTCTCCTAACTTCTAACTCCCCACTTTTATTTAAACAAACATAAAAGACCCATTTTTCCTTAAGATAAAATTATCTTGAAAACACATTAGGAACTAGCTGAAGATTGGAGTCACATTTTCATAAAGGGAAAATAATATTTTTCTATTTTAAGTAAGACTACCTTATCATATAGCCTCTTATGTTAAAATATAACTTATGGAAACACAAGTAGTCATACAAGCTTTGATTGGAAGATTTAATAAGTATTTGAAAAGAAAAACTCTTGAAAGTCCCCTTTTTGAGCCCCAAAATTTAGATAAAATTATTTTGTAACTCTCAAAATGTTTAGAGCAACATATTTAAATTTCAACCCATTTGGAATTATACATTATTATTCAAAATAATTAAATAAACGACGGAGTGTAATTTTCAAACGAGACCAAGTAAATTTTTTTTTATATTTTTAAGTAATTTACTCTTAATAATCATAAAATTATCTTTTTTAACACCAAAATCGTGAAGTTTTTTTAAGAAACGAGTGAGTTATGCCATTTTAAAGTTAACTCGCTATAGTAAAAATTCTCGACGAAAATTTGGGACATCCTGCTGAACTAAGAATTTTATGAAAATGTTCCACTCTTTTTTTAATTTAGGATTAATATATGTTAAACTATACTTACATATGGATGTAATCCAAGTTGTTTGGAATTTATTGACAAAGTTTTCCATTTTTAATGAAATCTTGAAGTTGGAACAAAAATGATGAAAATAACATAGATACCTTAACTTATCCATGTTTGTAATTGTATATCTCACAATATTATCCATCAAATAATTTGATTCCACTTTGGGATAAGATTAAACTCATATATAAATAGCGTGTTTTTTTTATCTTATTTACTTAACTTATGATATGATTTGGGTAACACTTTAAAGTTGGTTATTGTCAGGGAATAATCCAAGAATTCCAAAGTTGTTAGGAGCAAATGACATTTGTCCATCTATGAGGGTATATGCATTCATAATTTTGAATAAAGATGAAGGAAAACTCGATCAGCTAGAATCTTTGAATTGATCAGCTTAAATTAACTACGACAGCAGCCAATAACTCCTAGAGTCGTGCACGCCACGATCTCCTCATAATCTCTATAAATATAACTCACGCCCCTAATAAAAAGGTCATGTAATTCTTGGTATTGTGAACAGTGTAAATAAAGTGAAACATTCCATGGACGTTGTTCATGGCCGAATCACATAAATGCTTACGTTATGTGACTGTGATTATGTGACTTGTTCATTATGTCTTATTTTAATTGTTTGGGATCATTTATTTTGGGATTTTCGCACCTACAATTGGCATTGTCTATGGGAAACTAGTTTCTTTTCATAAGCCAATTAGAACAAACAAACAGCCAAGTATCAGCAGCCCAATGCACCTATTCTATCTAACGAAAACCACTATAGTGAGTCTCCAGCTCCTAGGATGAGGTCATAAATCCATCACTATAGGAGTCATTACGCTCCCCATGCACATTACCACTATAGGGAGCAACCCTCTGAACAGAGAAATGAATAACCTAGGTCTAACCAGATCTCACGATTGATCGATGTGTATGGACATTGGCTACGTTTGTAAGAGGAGGGTGCACACCTCTAGAAGGAGGAAAACACACATCTGCAACGACATTTGGAAAAAATGGAGCGAGAGATCCACAAAGATAAGCTTAAGTGCCAAAACCGAATCACTATACCTCAGGCGAGTAAAATCCGTAGACGAGGAAGGAGTTCACATCTTGATTAGGAGCATTCCAGTATGAGAATTTCCCAATAAGATAAACTCAGTAAGAACATCGCAAACATGATATCCGCGATCTCATTAGGAAAGAGACGGATCAGTACCCCGTTAATCGTGGGGAAAGATCCACCAAGGAGATATCCAATAGGGACCTAATCACCCAAATGAAGTACCTTTTTTAAGAAAAATTGAATAAACAGATCCCCCAAGAATTTTGTAACTCCTTGGTTCAAAATATATATGATTGAAAGACTGACCCCATTGACCATGTACAATAGGTATACGATGACCTTGTGAAGAAATAATGATGCTCTCATGTGTCGTATATTCCTTTCCATCCTAGGGGTTATTGTGTAGAAATGGTTTGAAAAACTACCACATAGGTCGATCAACAAATTCAAGCAGCTCGTAGAGGCCTTTAGTGCTCGGTTCATCACCAGCAATGCCCATCCTAAGAGAATGTATTATTTCCTCACTGTGATGAAAAATCCTAAGATACCCTACGAGAATATGCTAACTTAAATATTTCTCTAAAAAAGTCATTGAGGCCTCGTTAAAGATCGAGTTGCCCAATATCTCCATATTGCATCAATATCTCACAAAAAAGGAGGAAAACACCATCAATAACCTCATGTCATTTATAGTGAAATACTCGAAGGTGGAAGATGTGCCCACTGGCTCCCAGAATAAGAACGTCTACTCGAAGACGACCAAAAATGAGGATAAAAGGAATTCTCTCCAAAGAGGGGGAAAGAAGCAGGACAAATGATCAAAGAATGGAGACCAAGTAGATCCAGCTAAGGATTTCAAAGCAATCAATATCGTGTTCAATAAACTACTTTACAAAAGATCTTAATTAAAATAAAAGATCAATAATTCCTTAAGTGTCTAGATAAAGAGAAATCACGGACTTAGGTGCACGCAACATAAAGAACATGGGAATAAAGTGGAAAATTGCAAGGCCCTAAAGTCTAATCTTAAATAATTGGCCTAGACCAACCAATTTAGAGATTATGTGGACGAAAAGGGAGACAAATCAAGAATTTACATCAACTAGAAACCCAACAATGTCCCATCAAATGACAATATAGAACACAAGTTTGAGGCCGTCCACTGCACTTCAAGCATTAACGTCCACCATCAAATAAATTTCTAAATAATGATATGATAGGACACACATTTGCGGTCATCCATAATGCCTCAAGACCAAAGTAAACTCAAGGAAATGTCATTCGGATGGAGTATAGTAAACTCACCGTAGTGATGGAAGCATTCGAAATCGACCATGCCAATAGTCCAATATGAAACCGTCAATACCCAAAAGTCATTAATTATAATAAACACATAGTTTTCATGGAGGATGAACTTATCGGAGTTAGGACTCCACATCATTATGCTCTAGTAATCACACTCAAGATTGCAAACTAGGATGTGGATAAATTACTACTTGATCAAGGAAGCACCTCGGGGTTTATGTACCAAAAGTTATTCAACCAACTTAACCTAAAGATGGAGGATTTGAGACAAGCATCCATCCCTTTGGTCAACTTTATTGTAAAGATGACTATGACATTGGGAAAGGAGGTCCTGCCCATCCAAACTAGGAACGTCTCAAACTTGATTGAATTCATAGTTATGGACATTTATTCTCCTTACAACGATATCCTTATAAGAGTAAGGCTACACTCTATGCAATCTATCCCCTTTACTTATCAATAGAAGCTCAAATGCATCACCAACTAAGGGATAATGGAGATTAGGTGAAACCATATTGTTTGCTCGATAATGCTTTATCATCTCCATTAGGCCTAAACATAAGAAGAAAAAGGAGAAAGAGGTCACCTATGAGCCGACCAAGAATGGAGCCGCATTATCTAAATAGTAGATAAAGCATGGTAGATAGGGGGTAGAAGAGACAAGGTTGTCCCCCGCAGACAGGGTCATATAACCATTTGAAGAGGCAGTGTTCAATGATTCACACCCAGAGAAGAAATTCCTAATCGGTAACTCACTCACCGACCATGAAAGAGAATAACTGATTTCTCTACTGAAGGAAAATTAAAATATGTTTTCTTGGAATCCTAATGATATTCCTAGGATCGATCTCGAAGTCATGTAATGTCAACATCATGTGGACCGACGTACCTGCTGATTATGTAAAAGGCTCGCCAAATAGATCTAGATAAGGTAAAGGCAATAGAAGAGGAAGTAGGGAAACTTTTGGAGGCAAGGACCATTAAAAAGTTTAATTCCCCAAATGGATATCAAACCCAGTAATAGTGAAAAAAAGTAATGGAAAATGGAGAGTGTGCATAGATTTCACCAACATGAATAAACGTTTTCCCTAAGATAATTTTCCTTTGCCTAAGACTGACCAATTAGTCAATGCCATAACTAGCCATGAATGAATGAGCTTTCTAGATGCATACTCAGGTACCATCAAATTCCTCTGTTCATCCCCGATCAAGATAAGACCTCATTGTTCACCACTTTTGACTTTTACTATTACAAAGTCATGCAATTTAGTCTCAAGAATGAAAGAGCTACGTATGAGTTGTTGGTCACAAAAATGTTCAAGAAACAACTACGTGACAACATGAAAGTGGACATAGATTAAATTCTTGTCACGAGAAAGAATAAATATGACCTCCTAAAGGACGTGTCAAAGACATTTGAGGTTCTGAAATACTACATAATGAAGCTCAAAGTAGCCATGTGCTCTTCGGAGTCCAATCTAAGGAGTTTTGTGGTTACTTGGTCAACCAAAGGGGGAGCTAAGCCAATACGAATAGATCGTGATAATTAACAATGTTCATCTTCCAAATATGATTTGTGATATTCAAAGGTTAACAGGAATGTTGGTAGCTCTCAATCGTTTCATCTTCAAATCTTTTGATAAGTTTCGACCATTCTTTTAGCTATTGAATAAAGAGAGAGGCTTAACCTAGAATGAGTAATGATCAAAGGAAATCGATGAAATCAAAACCTACCTGAGTCGACCACCTCTGCTCGTGATCCTAAATTTTAGGGATCCACTTTACCTGTATCTTACAACATCCGATCATGTAGTCAATGCGACCTCGATGTGCAAGAAATAGGGGCACCGAGATCCTATTCAGTATTTCAGCAACACGCTCCTCAACGTTGAGCGACGTTATCTCATCCTTGAGAATTTATCCTATTCTCTAGTTATTGCTTCGCAAAAATTGAAGCATTATTTTGAAGCTCACTCAATCATAGTCATCATCTCTTTCATGCTCAAAGCAATCTAAAGAAAAGATGACCTATATGGTTGGATGTATAAATGGTCGATAAAACTTGAAAGGTTCAATATCCCCTATCAATCAATGAATGTAATAAAGGGCCAAGTTTTGGCAGACTTCATGGACAAGTTCTCATGGGAAGAAGGCCTAACAACAAGGACTTCACTAACCAGGTGATCGACCAAGATTTTGACCAACTCAAGAAATAAAATCTCTATGTAAGCGGAGCCTCTAATTCAAGAGGGACATGAGTATAAATTATTCTAATTTCTCCCTAAAATACTATGATCGAACATGGGATCAAACTTTAATTCAAAGCATCCAACAATGAAGCCTAATACGAATCCCTTATAATCAGATTACATAAAACCTCATCTTTGGGCGCAAGTCACCTCAATATCTAATGTGACTTGATCTTAATGTCAGGTGACTATACTGCCAAACATGAGCAAATTTCAGCATATTTGTAGGTCACTTAAGACCTTATTGCTAAGTTCAAAAAGATCCACATTCAATTATTCCCTCATGGGAATAATAGTTATGTTGATGCCTTAGCCACTCTGGGGTTGGTAGTAGACTTAGATCCTAAAAGAACCATCGAGGTGGAGTTCCTCACACAACTCAATATTACAAGACCAAAGGTCTCCAAATAAGTCCTCACTATTCAGGTAGATCCTAGCTGGATGGATTCGATCATAGATTATTTACAAGGGGACATCCTACCGTCCAACAAGAAATAAAAACATTAGGCGAGGATAAAATTTTATTGTTTCTCCTCAACACCTAGAGGAAAAATCTATAGGCGATATTTCATAGGTCCCTGCCTTTAATGTGTGCAACTAAATGACATCGACTAAGTCTTATACGAATTTCATGATAGTATTTATGGGAGCCAGACAAGGGAAAATCTTTAGCTTTCATAGGAATCAAGTAAGGTTAGTGGTTACAATATATATAGAAGGATGCAGTCTCCTACATTAGAAGATGCAAGAACTGTCAAAAGTTCTCGCATGTGCTTCACCAAACAGCTAACGACTTGAAGTTATTAACTAGCTCATGACCATTTTCTATGTGGGTTTTGGACATCGTGCGCCAATAGCCTATAGCACCAAGAAATCAAAACTATCTCCTAGTCGATACATACTATTTCACAAAGTGGATTGAAGTTGAACCATTGGCAAACATCAGAGACACTGATATGATCAGATTCATTTAGAGAAACATGGTGAATTCTTTTGGCATGAAAAGAATGATAATCATGGACATTAGGTCGCAATTTAAAAGTTTTCCATTTTAAAACTTCTACGATAACCACGATATCAAGTACCACTTCAGCTCGGTGTCCTATAACCAAAGTGATCGAGTGGAAAAACCGAGCGTCCGTGTAATACGCTAGTCGTTGTTATCGGCTTCCAACCTCAATATAAAAAAAAAACTAAACTTGTAACTACACTCTTAAGGAGTATAGTGGCGAGTCTGGGTATCGAATCCACAGGGAATGGTTGATATAATTTAATTGATTTATTACCTCTAAAGAAAAATGAAAAAAATGATGATGGTTTAATAGGAAAAAAAATAAGGAAATAAAGAAGTTAAATTAATTAAGATTAATGAGAAAGTAGGTTGGAATACAATCCCCCTAACCCTAGTAATTTATCGTATAGAAACCTAGAATTTATAAATTATAAATTTGAATGAATCCGGTCTGTATAGATCCTAAGCATTACATATATGAAGGATCTAGCCCTCATCATATGAAATCAAAGGTAAATATAAAGTGGTGATAAATAATTTTACGCAAATCGTATTCTTAAACATCCCAAGTACCTAGGGCAAGAGAGATTAAAAGATCTACAATGGTTGTAAAATTGTTTCGCACGACTCTTTCAAATTTTTAATTTAAATTCTATTTTCTACATAAGTAATTTACATTGGGATGGGTTCATGCATCCCAACCCTTAAAAACTTAGCTAGGCATGATTTTATTAAATGAAAATAAATTCATAACAATGCATGTAATTATGGATCTAAGAAACATGGTAAAAACAAAAATTACAAAACAAGAAAAGATGATTAAATGAAAATAAATATTGAGATTAACTAAGAGAATGGAATTTGATACTTGAATTGAATTGAAGAATTGATACTTGAAATCTGCACTAGATGAACTTGAATTCAGAATACTACTTGTTCTTCAAGCATACAAACTAGGGTTTTTCTAAGAATATGAAAAACTAAAAAGGATTTCTAAAAAAAGACTTTCTCTCCCTAATATTTGAGTCTACTCTCTAGAATTCGACTCTCCTTGAAATGAGGTAGGGCTTGGTCTTTTATAGCACCAAGTAGCACGAATTTGACAGATAGAATTGCTTATTGCGCAAGTTTTCACCAGCTAATCACCTCAAAATCTGCATAATAAATGCCAGCATTTTGCACCATCGGACCGGTCCAGACCCAGATCGGTCCTGTTCCATCCGGATTGGTCCTGTCCCCACCGGATCAGTTTGGTTTCTGGTCCATTTCTCTTCATTATCTCACAACTTCAAAACCTCGTAACTTCTTCACCATAGCTCGAATTGAGGTGTCGTTTTTCCAGTGTTCTTGTAATTTAGTTCTCTTCAACTTTCTAGTTGGCCCCACCTCCAGAATAAGGCTGCAAAATTACGAAAATGCCCTTCAACTCTCCATTTCTTGATTTCTTTCACTGTTTTGCGTTCTCTTTCGCACTAACTTGCATGAAATACCTGTAAAACACATGAGAAATACACAAAACAAGAAACACTTGCCAAAAAAGGTTATTAGCGTAAATACAAGACAAATCCAAGCTATTTACACTGCACGGGATCATAAAAATACCGAAATTAAGGGGATAAATGTGAAGAATATGTGCCTAATCACACCCCCTAACTTAGAACTTTGCACGTCCCGAGCAATGTAAATGAAATTAGTTTAAAGTTCAACTCTTGAAAATTCTTTTATTAGGATAGAATACCTTTTTCGCGGGCAAGCGATTGCATTTAGCGTATGCAACAAGCCTTTAAACCCCTAGGTTACCCTAGTAGGACGAGTTTTGTCTCATGAGGGTTTGCAGTGAATATACCCGCAAAATTCTTTATTGACTCAAATAAATATCAAAATACTTAAAAATTGTACAATTTAAAATTTTCGAAAAAATAATCACCATAAATGTATATTCAAATGTCTCAAACCATAGTGTGTGTGTGCAAAGCCAGAAATTAAACTTTAAATTTCCACCGATTGAGAATTACGTTACTTTTCAAAAATTCGTTTTGATTCAAATTCTTATGGATACACTCACAAACGAATCACTCGGATTGCGGCTATTTTCTCTCGGTATGCATGATATAAAGAGTAAATATAATGGACACAAATTCACGCATACAAATTTGAAAAGAAGGAAATTTATGGTGAAAAGATCTATTCATCGGGATACAGTTATTAGGAAACGGGAAACATCATCTCTTAATGACACCATTTTAATCTCCTTTATTATCTTTTCATGTCTTACCTCTCCATGCAGTAATTAATTTCGCCATTCGGACTCGGTTTGGATTTTTCGGGTTAAAAAGTGTAAAGGGTTAAATTTGGGAATGGACGAAATGTTCGGAATTGGAAAATGTCCTTATGATGTCCATTAGTGCTTTTTCGGGCATTTGGCCATTTTTCTCTTTCTTTTTCTATTTTCACTTTTTCTTTTCTTTTTTTTTTTCTTTTTTTTTCTTTTTTCTTTTCTTGCTATTTTTGTTGAGCATATCTATTTTTTTTCTTGCCCCTTTTTGTTGCACAATTTGGACTTACTTGATGAATTTTCTCAATTTTCACAATTTCGAGCTATTTAGGTTTTTCGAGTTATCAAACGAAAGGGAAATATTTTATTAGGCTCAAATTGGGTTATCAAAGGGATAATTTCTCACATCTTTTTATGGCCAATATTTTTAGGTTAAACAAAAGAGGGCCTACTGTAATACCCCGTATTTTTATGCTATATTAATTTGGGGATTTATTAAATTTAATGTGAATGATTTATTTAATAAAAATCTAGAATTTAATTATGTTATAATTATTAACGTGACGAGAGTTAGTAATTATGGGACATTGGTTGAATATTACTATTGAGCAAAGTAATATATTATATTGATTATATTGAATGTCATGAGTGAATTAAATGACGATTTCGAAAATTTAGGTCGGAACGTGCTCGTGTCACGTCGGGACTAATTTTGTTAAATAAAAAGTGAATATTTTATAAGTTGCCCGTATGGTCGTTTTGAGTGCGCTAACGCGTACGGTAGGGTCGAGATAGTCAGAAAAGTGTACCCGGGGTGTAGTTTGGGTCTCGGGGCATTTTTAGGCCTAATTAGTACCCCGGGAGGGCATTTTAGTCATTTTACATAATTGGGTAATTAAACCCACGAATTTTAGCAACCTATATCAGCCAACTAGGTTAGTCTTTTAGGGTTAGAATATCCAGAAATCATGTGACGACCATTGGAGAAGAGAGGAGAGAGCTCCAAGGCAATTCAAGGCCAGAAAGTCACCGGTTTGCACCGCCGCCACCACCACCGCGTAGATCGCGAGACGAGGAACGCAGCCATACCAAGATTAGACGTGAATCAGAATACCAAAAATCCCAGGCAAGTGTTTAACTTGCGTATTTTCGTTAATGCAATCTTCATATTGGTTTAGGATTGATTAGAGATGATAAATATGGAAGAACACCCAATTTGTGTTAGGAAAATGCATGTAGAAATGATTTATATGAAATTCTGGAATCCTTGCCATGTAGAGGAATATAACCCACAAAATTTTGATGATATATTTGAAGGAAATTTTGGTAAAAACAGATTAGAACCTTGATTAAGAAAGACTCTAGGGTTCTTGATGATTAGATGGAATTTTGGGTTAATTATCCATGTTTAATGTTAGATATACACATGCTTTACATTGAAAACATCTCGTATAACGTTATAATGATAGTAGTAGGATTTTTGGGACGTTTAGAATGGAAAAACATGGTTTTGGATGAAGAAATTTGGTAGAACCCGTAACTGCATTTCTGCAGAATTTTCGCAGACCTGCTTGATCGATCGAGCGAGCCTAGAGATTCGATCGATCGAGCCCCAGACCTCGATCGATCGACCCCTCCTGGCAGACTCTTATTTCCCTTGTTTACTTAGTTGAATTTAATTTATCATCAAATAATTCTTGGGTATCCTTAATGAAATGTTTTGGTAGATAGGAAGGACCAGTAAGACATTTGAATAAGTGTTGAGAACTTTATTATAAGATGAGAATCTTATTTTTGGGATAATTATATAATGAACTATGAAACTACGTATTTCAAGTGAGAGAATGCAACGAATAGCTACGTTAGTGAATAGAGGTATACCTACTGAATTTTCCTACTTGGAAGGATAGAGTCAACGAATGTCACGTATTAAGTGAGAAAACCCTTCGAGTTAAGGTTAGAAATGAAACCTTATGCGAAATACTAAAAATGTGAAATTAATGATAAATGGTATAATTAGGGGTGACGAGAAGAACCTATATTAATATGATAACTGTGGTATATTTATATGATTGTGTGTACATATATGATATACATGTGAAAAACATACCGCGCTACTTGCTATGCTTGAGGTTACCGCGCTGGGACAGTCTTATCTCGATGGGACCTTTATGGGGGATATTGACTTGTACCCTAGAAGATAGATATCCTTGGTATAGGCTATCGAATCGATAGTTCAGACGGTCCTAAGAGACGCGAGTATGTGCCATCCTCTTAGAGACTTGGAATCTATGCTTCGCCTCGATATTGTTTGTGTATGTGTTTATACAGTTCGAGAGTGATTCCAAACTTGTATTCCCCTTGATATGAGTGGTATGGGGTTTGGATAGTAGAAGTATGCACGCACCATAGTTTTATTTGGGGTGTTGTTATTTATATATATTATACGAGTAGTTAATATATATATGAGATTTGGAAATTTGAAACTGCCTACTGTGATTTGATAAGTAGGACATGGTTTGTGACACATATAGTAAGTACTTGTTTCATGAAAGTATAATATGTTACTCAGAAAATTTATAAATAAATAAAAGCTAAAACGAGAGTTGTGCTGGTAATCTGGAAGTATTCTTTTTAAATGAAAATATTGTTCGGTTTTGAAATCTTATGAATAAGTTAAGATACGCTAAATTATTGGAAAAGGTTAGTATAATAAAATTGTTAAGAAACGGTTAGGAAGGTTAGTGCGATAGGTGTGCACATTAGAAGAGAGGTGAGTATTTCTCAAGAGAGTGACGCACTAATATGTTGTTGCATTGGCCTATATCAATTTAAATACTTGCTAAACGTATTTTAAAATCAAACAAACTTTCGGGCTCTGACCCGTTTCTTTTTCTCTCTCTCTCTTGTATATATATGTATATATTTCAGGTGCCCAGCCATAGGGGCGTCTTGCTTAGGATCCCTTGAGAGGAACGCGCTGCAGCTTAGGTGGGAGTTGCAGGTCACTTGCGTAGACGGCTTCCTTTATTGACTGCACTGTAATACCCCGTACTTTTGGCTTTAATTATTTTTGGGATTAATTAATTAAATGCGTATTAATTGGAAATTAATCCGGGTTATAAATACTAATGTGATACGAGTTAGTATTTGATTATGTGCATATATGATTATATATGTACTTGGTATTATAAAATTTGTCGTGGGATTTATATACGGCATTTTAGAAATTTTGTTGAGACGCGTGGGACCGCCGCGTCACGGTATATTATTTTGATATTAAAAGTGAATTAAAAATCTATAACCCGTATGGTCGTTTTGAGTGCGCCAACGCGTCCGGAAGGGTCGAGATAGTCAGAAAAAACTAGCCGGGGGTATGGTTTGGGTTCCGGGGTATTTTTAGGCCATCCCGGCACCATAAAGGGTATTTTAGTAATTTGGTATTTTTGGGTAATTAAAAGTGACGAAAAATGGAGAGTTATAATCTGATAAGGATTGACCCAACCAACCCTTATTAACCCAACAAGCTACGGAGGTTTATTATATTAGGTTTTCATAAGTTTCCTTCAAACCAAACCCTAGCCACCTTGAGCCACCATTGAAGGAGAGCTTGGAGAAGGAGAGAGATAGAGGAAATCTGCAGAAAGAGATTACAAATCAACACCAGATTCGAAATCAAACCAAGGCAAGTGGTTTAATTATGTTTAACTTCAGCAAATGTTCTTTCCATGTTAGCAAATTGAAGATTTATAATTGTTATTGGAAGATGAATGAAAAACCCATGATTAATTGAACTTAGGTCTGAATTTTGAGGATAAATTGCATGTAGACTAGTTGGTGACGATTAATCTGATGTGAATACATGATTGGGTGAAAGAAAAACGAATTAAATTCTGGGATTTGATGATGATATTATGTTAGGGTTCATGTTCTTGAGAAAATCTGGAAAACTAGGTTTTTTATGAAGATTGATCCATATGTAGCCTTTAGATGTTGAATTATTGATTTATGGACGTTAGTAATACTGTAGGATTGTTATATGGCATTACTATGACGTTATATCTGAGAATCATACGTTAGAAATTAGTTTTGGGATGGATTAAAATCTGCAAAACGAAGCAGTCCGTAGCCATACCTGTTCGATCGATCGATCGACATTCATCAGTCGATCGATCGACTAGATCGATCGAGCGACATTCATAGGTCGATCGATCGACCTTCCCAGAATGAGTAAAATTTTCCTTAATTTGATTTTAATGGTGGAAACCCTCGGAGAAAATGTTTGGAGAACTTATGAATACCCTCACCCTTAGGGAAGACCAGTAGGTGTGATTATTATAGTGGACTTTAATTAGAATGCAATTCGAGGAATTATTCTAGATTATTGAAATTCGTGAAGTGAGATAACGTTTGGGTTAATAGTGTAAAATTGTGTAATTTGATGAAATAAGGTTTAGGGCAGAAGTAAAGACCTTAAGAATAAAGATGTTATATTTGGGAATAATCGGAACTTAATAGTCTATTTAAGATAGATTTTAAGGATAAGGGATTACGGCGTGAGACGTGTCGGCAAGTTAACCTTATATTAACGGGAGACTTGATATATATAAGTCTGGAATAATGGTATAATGATGTAGAAAATACCTTATTAAAATGGTGATATCTAAGATGTGTGAATGCTTAGTATATGGTTTATGTGTATAACATACCTACCATACTTGCTATCACGGGGGAGGTTACGTTCGCTTAGGACCCTCTAATCCTTGTGTGCCTACGGGGGGGATATAGACTGGTACCTTGATGAACATAGATCATTGAAAGACTTATTGTGATATTAATAAGTCCGCTGATCATGGGAGCGTAGGTATGTGCGTGACCCATGTGATGGTGACTGTGTTCGCCTCCATTATTTGTGATGTTGTTATCGGTAAACTATTCCTGAGAGATTCGGAATATGAAATCCTTATGTACGTGATGTACCGGGATGGATAGCAGAGTATGTGTGCACTACAGCTTAGATTGCGGGGTGCTTGTATTGTATATTTATGATGTGAATAATATACATTAAATTAATGGAAAACCTTCATGTTAATATTGTGAATATAATCACGGTAATGTTCCGAGACTGTTAATGAGTTAACTGATACTTATATCAATGGTATATTTAGTAACTGAGTTTACGTTAAACCTCTATTTAATTACGAGCGTTGTTATAATAAATGGAACCGAGTAATATGGGTAGAACCTTTGGCAGTCTAGCCAGTTATGTTGTCAGTTAGCTAGTAGGATGGGTCGATATAGATGGGTAATTACGTTAGGAGTGCACAGTTAGTCGAGAGGTGAGAATTTAATGTGAGTGCACGTCCTAACATGTACTTTGCATTTAATGTTTTAAATGTTTTTAAAGCACTTGCAGGTTTTTAAAAATGATTTCCACTTTCGGGCTCTGACCCATTTGCTTTCAAATATATTTTCTTGTAAAACCATTTTAGGTGCCCAGCCACAAGGACACCAAGCATAGGATTCTCATTCAGGTGACGAGCTGTAGCTGTTTGTGGAAGCTACAGGGATTTGCTCATAGACGCTTCTATCTTTTGGATTCCAGAGTCACGATCTATCTATCAGTTGCAGGGCATGTTGCCCATTTCTATTTAGAGTCATCATTTTTACATTTCAGTTTTCAGACTCTAGCATGTATTGCTCAGTATTCAGTTTTAGTTATTTATTTCAGTTACTTATCAGTTGTGGGATTTGTATTGAGGAGTTTTTCCTCCAGGTTTTATTTACATATTGTGATGGTTATTCATTCTATTTCAGTATGGTGAATGGTATTATTTAGTTATTCATTACTCTTGTTGCATGTTAATCAGATTTAATAAAATTTGGCACTTACTTTTTAAATACTAGGTGGTTAGAAATAATAAAACGTTTTCGACAGTGATGCTATTAACTGAGCCAACTTGGCATTTTGAATTAATTTTATAAAGGAGTAGCTACCCGGTGTTTAATTAGTCGGGGTGTCACAGGTGGTATCAGAGCATCAGGTTCTAGTGTCCTTTAGGATCTGTACGGCTATTATGTTTCCGCTATGTTTTCTTTGATATAGAGCCCTATATTTTAGGACTGTTGTACTCTTTTTGTGTGTACGTTTCGTTCTTCAGCTATTTTAAGTTTATAAACCGTGAACTTATAAACTTTGTTCTTATTTCAGATGCCTCCACGACGTGCACGACGAGTTCCCAGGAATGCTACGCCCGAACCACAGCCCGCTCCAGTTCAGGGCATGTTGAACGCCGCTGAGGTTGCTGCTATAGTAGCCCAAGCGGTAAATGCAGCGATTGCCGTGATCCAGCAGGCACCGCCTCAGGCGCCGGTTGCCGCGCCAGCACAGGTTAATGCATTCCCGTCTGCTTGGGAGCGTGTACGTGACGCTTTTCAGAAAGCGCATCCGCCAGAGTTTGCAGGAAGCTCAGATGTAGTGGTCTCGAGCCAATGGAGGAAGGACATACAGAGGCATTTGAGGATGCATGAGTGCACAGATGTTCAGAAGCAGGTGCTAGCTACTTTCAAGCTAGTTGGATCTGCATTGCAGTGGTGGGAGTCCATTACCACCGCGGAGGAGAGGGATACCCTCACCATTCAGGAGTTCTGGGTGCGGTTCGACCGCAAGTACTTTCCGTCCGCAGTTCATACAGAGATGAGGAGGAAGCTTATGAGTTTGAAGCAGGAGGGCAAGACAGTGGCCGAGTATGAGGCCGAGTTCACTAACCTGTTGAATATCGTTCCAGACGAGATTCCAACAGAGAAGAAGAAGATAGAGAAGTTCACTGATGGGTTGAATTGGAGGATTCGCCAGCATCTGCTAGGGAACCTATCGTTGGCCACGTATTCTGATGTGGTTAACGCTGCGTTATTGCACTGCCAGGACCACCGTTTTCATGTGGCCGAGGGCAAGCGGCCAGGGGAGTCTAGCCATCAGGGCAGGACCGGAGGACATGGTGCCAGCGGGGCACAATCGGGTCAGGGGCAGAGACAGACTGAGCAGGGTAACCAGCAGGGGGACAATAAGAGGTTCCGGTCAGGGAACTACAGGCAGGGACAGGGAGGTTTCCGCCAGGGCCATCAGGGTCCAAACGGCCATCAGGGCCAGCAGGGGCAGAATGGGCAGCAGTTCCATCAGGGCCAGCAGGGCCAAGGGAGGAATGGTAACGGCCACCAGGGCCGGGGACAGCAGGGACAGAGGGGAGGGAACTTCCCAGGGAAGTGCTTCGTCTGTGGCAAGATTGGCCACAAGCGACAGGATTGTCCTGATAGGGGCAGGGCCCCACAGCAGCAGCAGCAGGGTGCTCGCCAGGAGTCGCAGAGACCTATATTTCCCGCCGCTCTTCCCGCACCACCACAGATCATTCCAGCACCTCAGCAGGGGCAGCTACAGTATGGACGTGTCTACAACGTTCACCAGGCTGCAGTTCCACAGGCACCGCCCGCGATCGAGGGTACGTTTCCTATCCATGGCACTATGGGTCGGGTGTTATTTGATACGGGTGCTACACACTGTTTTATTGCTACACACTTCGCGAAAGCTTTAGGATTGTTAGCTACGGCAGAGAGCACAGTGACGTGTGTCGACTCACCATTAGGGAGTGGGTCACTTATTTTCTTTATATGCCGGGGAGTAGGGGTAGAGGTTGGTGGTTTGGTATTGCCTGCAGACATGTTAGTGTTAGACATGCACGTTCACGATGTGATCATCGGTATGGATTGGCTCGTCGCATATAGGGCCATGATTGATTGCTTCAGCGGGAGCATTGTTTTTGCCATTCCGGGGCAAGAGATGTTTGTAGTGGCGATGCCTCGCCCAGAGGGAGGATCGACCGCTCATCTGTATTACATAGAGGAGGATACCTCTAAGGAGGTTGTTATTCCTTTAGATTCGATCCCGGTTGTCGGGGAGTATTCGGATGTGTTTCAGGAGATACCAGGCTTACCACCCAGTCGAGAGATAGACTTCGTTATTGATTTGCTACCGGGTACGAGACCTATAGCACGTGCACCGTACCGTATGGCTCCAGCTGAAATGCGAGAGCTACGGGATCAGATAGAGAAGCTGTTAGGGCAAGGCTTTATTCGTAGGAGTACCTCACCTTGGGGCGCTCCAGTCTTATTTGTTAAGAAGAGGGACGGTTCACTGAGGTTGTGTGTGGACTACCGAGAGTTGAATAAGGTCACGATACGGAATAAGTATCCGTTGCCTCGAATCGATGACTTATTCGACCAGTTGAGAGGAGCTTCTTTCTTCTCGAAGATTGACTTGAGGTCAGGTTACCATCAGTTGCGTATCAGGGAGGAGGATGTCTCGAAGACTGCGTTCTTGTCGAGATATGGTTCTTACGAGTTTCGGGTTATGCCTTTCGGCTTGACCAACGCTCCAGCAGTGTTTATGGACTTGATGAACAGGGTGTTCAGAGATTTCCTCGATCAGTTTGTCATTGTCTTCATTGATGACATTCTGGTCTACTCTCAGACAGAGGAGGAGCACGCCGAGCATTTGAGGCAGGTTTTGCAGACACTTCGTCAGAACGAGTTGTATGCAAAATACGAGAAGTGTGGGTTTTGGCTGAAGGAGGTCCAGTTCTTGGGTCACATTATTTCCGACCAGGGAATATCTGTCGATCCGGGAAAGGTATCAGCGGTGAGGGAGTGGGGACAGCCCACGACACCAACGGAGATTCGTAGTTTCTTGGGCTTAGCAGGATACTACAGGAGATTTATTCGGGGTTTCTCGGAGATAGCAGGTCCTTTGACACATCTTACTCGTAAGGGTGTGCCATATATCTGGAGTGATGCCTGTCAGTTGGCATTCGACGAGTTGAAGGACAAATTGACCTCAGCACCTGTGTTAGCATTGCCGAGACCGGGGGTTGAGTATTTGGTTTACACCGATGCGTCCTTGCAAGGACTGGGAGGTGTATTGCAGCAGGAAAGACAGGCCATAGCTTATGCTTCCCGTAAGCTTAAGCCTCATGAGAAGAATTACCCCACGCATGATTTGGAGCTGGCAGCGGTGGTATTTGCCTTACGGATTTGGAGGCACTATCTTTTGGGGGAGAAGTTTCAGCTGTTCACGGACCACGAGTCCCTACAGTATCTGTTCACGCAGAAGGAGTTGAACATGCGGCAGCGTAGGTGGCTTGAGTTTGTGAAAGACTACCAGTTCGACATTTAGTACCACCCGGGTAAGGCTAACGTGGTAGCAGACGCGTTGAGCCGCAGGCCAGCAGATGAGGTGGCAGAGGTGTGGAAGGCTAAGTGGAAGGAATTGGGACACCAGGATGCAGTGGCCCGATCTTTCATGTCTGCGATGACCGTTACACCGCAGATTGTCACGAAGGTAGTAAGGGCACAGGCCGATGACTCGTTCTGTCAGGAGCAGATAGTTCGATTACTAGCAAAGGGAGCCGAGTCCTATACCGTTAGCTCAGACGGGGGATTGCGCTTCAATGGGAGGTTGGTAGTTCCGGAAGGGGAAGAATTGCGGCACGATGTTATGGCAGAGTCGCACGGCTCACGGTTCGCGGTACATCCCGGAGGGGACAAAATGTACCAAGACATGAGATGACAATATTGGTGGAGCGGTATGAAGAGAGATATCGCTGAGTTTGTCTCGAAATGCGCCACTTGTCAGCTTGTAAAAGTGGATCATCAGAGACCAGCAGGATTGCTACAGCCGTTGGAGGTTCCGGTGTGGATGTGGGAGAGCATATCCATGGATTTTGTCACGGGGTTGCCTACGTCGCAGAGGGGTCACGACTCCGTTTGGGTAATTGTGGACCGATTGTCCAAGGTCGCTCACTTTTTACCCGTTAGGACTGATTACACTGCGGTTCAGTATGCCCAGCTCTTCATTTCAGAGATTGTGAGACTTCACGGTGTGCCCCTAAATATCGTGTCTGACAGAGACAAGATATTTGTTTCGAGGTTTTGGGAGAGTTTCCAGGAGGCCATGGGCACGGAATTGCGGTTGAGTACGGCTTATCATCCGCAGACCGATGGGCAGACAGAGCGCACCAACCAGATGTTGGAGGACATGCTACGCATGTGCATTATTGACTTCGGGGGTGGATGGGAGCAGTACCTTCCACTGGTGGAGTTTGCTTACAACAACTCCTATCAGTTCACGATTGGCATGGCTCCGTTCGAGGCATTGTACGGTAGGCCTTGTCGTTCCCCAGCATGTTGGTTGGAGGTGGGGGACAACAAACTACTTGGGCCAGAAGTGATCCAGGATACTTCGGCAAGGATTGAGTTGATTCGAAGTCGCATTCGAGTAGCTCAAGACAGGCAGAAGAGTTATGCTGATGCGAAGAGATTTTTCAGGGAGTTCCAAGTGGGGGACCAGGTTTTGCTTAGGGTTTCTCCGATGAAGGGGATTATGCGATTCGGGAAGAAGGGGAAGTTGGCACCGAGGTATGTGGGGCCGTTTCCTATTATTGAGCGGATCGGACTGGTTGCGTATAGACTCGGGTTACCGGAGCATTTGCATCGGATTCACGATGTGTTCCATATTTCTTCGCTGAGGAAATACCTTAGAGATGATTTGGCTCATTCTCACATTGCTGTGGAGGACATCGATCTCCAGCCGGATAGCTCCTACGAGGAGGGGCCAATTGCTATTCTGGACCGAAGCGAGAGGAAACTGCGGTCAAAGATAGTCCCGTTAGTGCGTGTTTAGTGGCGACATCACAATGTCGAGGAGTCCACATGGGAGCGCGAGGATGAGATGCGCGAGCGTTATCCAGAGCTGTTTTTAGCAGGTACTTTCTAGTTTCGAATTTCGGGACGAAATTCAGTTATTAGGGGGGAAGTATGTAATACCCCGTACTTTTGGCTTTAATTATTTTTGGGATTAATTAATTAAATGCGTATTAATTGGAAATTAATCCGGGTTATAAATACTAATGTGATACGAGTTAGTATTTGATTATGTGCATATATGATTATATATGTACTTGGTATTATAAAATTTGTCGTGGGATTTATATACGGCATTTTAGAAATTTTGTTGAGACGCGTGGGACCGCCGCGTCACGGTATATTATTTTGATATTAAAAGTGAATTAAAAATCTATAACCCGTATGGTCGTTTTGAGTGCGCCAACGCGTCCGGAAGGGTCGAGATAGTCAGAAAAAACTAGCCGGGGGTATGGTTTGGGTTCCGGGGTATTTTTAGGCCATCCCGGCACCATAAAGGGTATTTTAGTAATTTGGTATTTTTGGGTAATTAAAAGTGACGAAAAATGGAGAGTTATAATCTGATAAGGATTGACCCAACCAACCCTTATTAACCCAACAAGCTACGGAGGTTTATTATATTAGGTTTTCATAAGTTTCCTTCAAACCAAACCCTAGCCACCTTGAGCCACCATTGAAGGAGAGCTTGGAGAAGGAGAGAGATAGAGGAAATCTGCAGAAAGAGATTACAAATCAACACCAGATTCGAAATCAAACCAAGGCAAGTGGTTTAATTATGTTTAACTTCAGCAAATGTTCTTTCCATGTTAGCAAATTGAAGATTTATAATTGTTATTGGAAGATGAATGAAAAACCCATGATTAATTGAACTTAGGTCTGAATTTTGAGGATAAATTGCATGTAGACTAGTTGGTGACGATTAATCTGATGTGAATACATGATTGGGTGAAAGAAAAACGAATTAAATTCTGGGATTTGATGATGATATTATGTTAGGGTTCATGTTCTTGAGAAAATCTGGAAAACTAGGTTTTTTATGAAGATTGATCCATATGTAGCCTTTAGATGTTGAATTATTGATTTATGGACGTTAGTAATACTGTAGGATTGTTATATGGCATTACTATGACGTTATATCTGAGAATCATACGTTAGAAATTAGTTTTGGGATGGATTAAAATCTGCAAAACGAAGCAGTCCGTAGCCATACCTGTTCGATCGATCGATCGACATTCATCAGTCGATCGATCGACTAGATCGATCGAGCGACATTCATAGGTCGATCGATCGACCTTCCCAGAATGAGTAAAATTTTCCTTAATTTGATTTTAATGGTGGAAACCCTCGGAGAAAATGTTTGGAGAACTTATGAATACCCTCACCCTTAGGGAAGACCAGTAGGTGTGATTATTATAGTGGACTTTAATTAGAATGCAATTCGAGGAATTATTCTAGATTATTGAAATTCGTGAAGTGAGATAACGTTTGGGTTAATAGTGTAAAATTGTGTAATTTGATGAAATAAGGTTTAGGGCAGAAGTAAAGACCTTAAGAATAAAGATGTTATATTTGGGAATAATCGGAACTTAATAGTCTATTTAAGATAGATTTTAAGGATAAGGGATTACGGCGTGAGACGTGTCGGCAAGTTAACCTTATATTAACGGGAGACTTGATATATATAAGTCTGGAATAATGGTATAATGATGTAGAAAATACCTTATTAAAATGGTGATATCTAAGATGTGTGAATGCTTAGTATATGGTTTATGTGTATAACATACCTACCATACTTGCTATCACGGGGGAGGTTACGTTCGCTTAGGACCCTCTAATCCTTGTGTGCCTACGGGGGGGATATAGACTGGTACCTTGATGAACATAGATCATTGAAAGACTTATTGTGATATTAATAAGTCCGCTGATCATGGGAGCGTAGGTATGTGCGTGACCCATGTGATGGTGACTGTGTTCGCCTCCATTATTTGTGATGTTGTTATCGGTAAACTATTCCTGAGAGATTCGGAATATGAAATCCTTATGTACGTGATGTACCGGGATGGATAGCAGAGTATGTGTGCACTACAGCTTAGATTGCGGGGTGCTTGTATTGTATATTTATGATGTGAATAATATACATTAAATTAATGGAAAACCTTCATGTTAATATTGTGAATATAATCACGGTAATGTTCCGAGACTGTTAATGAGTTAACTGATACTTATATCAATGGTATATTTAGTAACTGAGTTTACGTTAAACCTCTATTTAATTACGAGCGTTGTTATAATAAATGGAACCGAGTAATATGGGTAGAACCTTTGGCAGTCTAGCCAGTTATGTTGTCAGTTAGCTAGTAGGATGGGTCGATATAGATGGGTAATTACGTTAGGAGTGCACAGTTAGTCGAGAGGTGAGAATTTAATGTGAGTGCACGTCCTAACATGTACTTTGCATTTAATGTTTTAAATGTTTTTAAAGCACTTGCAGGTTTTTAAAAATGATTTCCACTTTCGGGCTCTGACCCATTTGCTTTCAAATATATTTTCTTGTAAAACCATTTTAGGTGCCCAGCCACAAGGACACCAAGCATAGGATTCTCATTCAGGTGACGAGCTGTAGCTGTTTGTGGAAGCTACAGGGATTTGCTCATAGACGCTTCTATCTTTTGGATTCCAGAGTCACGATCTATCTATCAGTTGCAGGGCATGTTGCCCATTTCTATTTAGAGTCATCATTTTTACATTTCAGTTTTCAGACTCTAGCATGTATTGCTCAGTATTCAGTTTTAGTTATTTATTTCAGTTACTTATCAGTTGTGGGATTTGTATTGAGGAGTTTTTCCTCCAGGTTTTATTTACATATTGTGATGGTTATTCATTCTATTTCAGTATGGTGAATGGTATTATTTAGTTATTCATTACTCTTGTTGCATGTTAATCAGATTTAATAAAATTTGGCACTTACTTTTTAAATACTAGGTGGTTAGAAATAATAAAACGTTTTCGACAGTGATGCTATTAACTGAGCCAACTTGGCATTTTGAATTAATTTTATAAAGGAGTAGCTACCCGATGTTTAATTAGTCGGGGTGTCACATGCACTTCTAGCATTCTCATTTATTGGGCATGTGTCGCCCTTTCCATTATTTCATTATTGTTGGGATATTTGTATTTCAGTTACTTCCAGTATTGTTACTATGGGTTTTATTCAGTTTGGATTTGTGACTTTAGTTTTCGTATGTGGACATTCGATTGACGAATGTATTATATTCATTGGATTTTGTGTTCCAGGTTTTTGTGATGTGATCCTTAATTGTTGGAATGTTGTTAAAAAAAATAAATAAATATTTTTCTTTAAATAAAATTTGGAAAGTTATGTATGAAAATGTTTTGACACTTGCTTAATTATTTAAGGTGTTAAATTGGAAAAAATATTTTTATCGACAGTGATGCTGAGAATGAACCAACTGTTTACCTTGATTTAATTTAATAAAGGAGTGATCGCCCGGTATTTAATTAGGCGGGGTGTCACACCTACTTCATTGTCCAAATTGCTAATCACATTACAATATGCATCTCGAGATTAATTAAGTTTAGAGATATATTTAGCACGAATTTCGAGACAAAATTTCACACATTTCCCATAACCAATCAAAACAAAGGATTGAGATCATCAACGACTTATTAAAACGCTGAAAAGAACTTTGAGTTAATCATAAAATCGGATTGATTTAAAAACTCATAAAAAATTGAAAGGCTCGAAATCTCACCGAGTTTGAACTAATCTCCACACTTATTCGTAAAGTCGTCAATTTTCTTTCAATTTCCATCTTTGGTCAATTTTCGGCTTAGTGCATTATGATTGTTAACAATTTGAGACTTTAAATAGAATAAAGGTGATATTTTTGAAAATTTTAAATTCCAATTCTTATTTATTTTGAACAAAATCCCCGGCAACGGCGCCATTTTGATCGAGTGGAAAAACCGAGCGTCCTTGTAATACGCTAGTCGTTGTTATCGGCTTCCAACCTCAATACAAAAAAAAACCTAAACTTGTAACTACACTCTTAAGGAGTATAGTGGCGAGTCTGGGTATCGAATCCACAGGGAATGGTTGATAGAATTTAATTGATTTATTACCTCTAAAGAAAAAATGAAAAAAATGATGATGGTTGAATAGGAAAAAAAATAAGTAAATAAAGAAGTTAAATTAATTAAGATTAATGAGAAAGTAGGTTGGAATACAATCCCCCTAACCCTAGTAATTTACCGTATAGAAACCTAGAATTGTAAATTATAAATTTGAATGAATCCGGTCTGTATAGATCCTAAGCATTACATATATGAAGGATCTAGCCCTCATCATATGAAATCAAAGGTAAATATAAAGCGGTGATAAATAATTTTATGCACATCGTATTCTTAAACATCCCAAGTACCTAAGGCAAGAAAGATTAAAAGATCTACAATGGTTGTAAAATTGTTTCGCACGACTCTTTCAAATTTTTAATTTAAATTCTATTTTCTACATAAGTAATTTACATTGGGATGGGTTCATGCATCCCAACCCTTAAAAACTTAGCTAGGCATGATTTTATTAAATGAAAATAAATTCATAACAATGCATGTAATTATAGATCTAAGAAACATGGTAAAAACAAAAATTACAAAACAACAAACGATGATTAAATGAAAATAAAAATTGAGATTAACCAAGAGAATGGAATTTGATACTTGAATTAAATTGAAGAATTGATACTTGAAATCTGCACTAGATGAACTTGAATCCAGAATACTACTTGTTCTTCAAACATACAAACTAGGGTTTTTCTAAGAATATGAAAAACTAAAAAGGATTTCTAAACAATGACTTTCTCTCCCTAATATTTGAGTCTACTGTCTAGAATTCGACTCCCCTTTAAATGAGGTAGGGCTTGGTCTTTTATAGCACCAAGTAGCACGAATTTCACAGCTAGAATTGCTTGTAGCGCAAGTTTTCACCAGCTAATCACCTCAAAATCTGCATAATAAATGCCAGCATTTTGCACCGTCGGACCGGTCCGGACCCAGATCGGTCCTGTTCCATCCGGATCGATCCTGTCCCCACCGGATCGGTTTGGTTTCTGGTCCATTTCTCTTCATTATCTCACAACTTCAAAACCTCATAACTTCTTCACCGTAGCTCGAATTGAGCTGCCGTTTTTCCAGTGTTCTTGTAATTTAGTGCTCTTCAACTTTCTACTTGGCCCCACCTCCAGAATAAGGCTGTAAAATTACGAAAATGCCCTTCAACTCTCCATTTCTTGATTTCTTTCACTGTTTTGCGTTCTCTTTCGCACTGACTTGCATGAAATACCTGTAAAACACATGAGAAATACACAAAACAAGAAACACTTGCCAAAAAAGGTTATTAGCATAAATACAAGAGAAATCCAAGCTATTTACACTGCACGGGGTCATAAAAATACCGAAATTAAGGGGATAAATGTGAAGAATATGTGTCTAATCACAAAGCAATAGCTAAGTCGAGGATTCCAATAAGACAAGGATCGATGGCATAAAAAAGAGGTTGTAAAAGATAAAAGGTTATTGGGTGGATAAGCTTCCCTACATCCTATGGCATACCATACTATGCCCGAGAGGTTGGTTGGGGAAACTCCCTTCTCCCACTACACCAAAAATAGTAATATGACACAGTTTAAAATTGTGCCAGATCAAATCTGGCACGGTTTTGAACTGTGCCAAAATCAAGTGTTCCAAAATGGTCATTTTTTCTGGCACGGTTTAAAAGTGTGTCATATTTTGCCAAACATGAACACTTCTGGCACAATTTTAAACCGTACCAGAATTTGATATTTCTAGCACACTTTTGGCAGAGTTTATAACTGTGCCAAGTTGAGTACATTTTGTATTACTTTTGACGCAGTTCACAACCGTGCCAAAATTTGATACACTTTTGGCACGGTTTTGAACCATGCCAAATTTTTGGAACAATGAAAAAAAATTATAAATAATATTACCCAAATAAAATCAACAACATTTCCACTATTTTTTGTACATGTTTTAGAATAACAAAAATTCAATAATAATATAAAACCGGCATGACACAAATAGTATGACAGTACAAATAATCCGCAACAACACTAATACACATCCAAACAATAAGCCAACTAAAAAATAATGGCTCAAATTCCATTAATAGAAAATCATGTCAATACATATGAAATTCATCAATACATGAGGAAATTTGAATTTTTTATCGATCCATGTAAATACATATGAAATTCACGTAAATACGTATGCAATTCATCTTAGATTCTGCAGTTTTCTCTTCAAGAAGCATTAACGTGTTTAACTCCTCATTTATCAAGCAACATTGGTTCTCCCCTACATGCACAACCATCAAACTTTCAATGAGTTCCAACCTATAAACAAAACAAACAAAATACAAAATCACTCATTAGTGATATGGACACGCATAAATGAGTGATAGAATGATTACAAATCCACTCTCTTTTTCTTAAATCATCACATCTCAATATGGTTTTAAAATCAATACTCATCACACAGAAATACTAATATCAATGAATTCATTATTTCAAAGAAATCTGTGGCTAAATATGAAATCTTATGAACCCATAAAACTATAATTAATCAATGATTCAGTAAACTAAGAGGCAATTTTATTTACAAAATAAATAGCAAAAATGAGGATAATAAACCTTGCATATTAGTATTAGGACTAACTTCAAGCCCCAAAATCGGAAACAACATGAATATACACATGATTAGTATTCCTAATCTAAAGCCTTTAATCCAAGTAAGTAAAATATTATGATAAAAAAAAGTGCAACACAAAAACAAACCTATACTGTATTTACACATGATCAGAGTGTATTTTGTTGTGTCCACCGCTTTGAAATACAAGTGCAATGTTCCCTAAACAAACTCAAATTTTTAGAGGTCTATGTCATTCCTATAGAAAAAATAAATAAATTATTAGTGAACCACAAAATCAGGACAACATTAAAGAAGAAAGAAAAGGATCTTTAACTATTAAAATGAGAAGGAAGTTGTGTTCAAAACATCTAACATAGTTGGTATTGTCATACAGTACCTTATGAATTCATAGGCATTGGAAAATGATGCAACTCTAATGATTTTAGCGTCAGTTGTATTTTTTTCCCCATGGTTGGTTTTGTCAACCATTGTCCTGGAAAAAATTGTGGGTTCCTAGTTGACTTGAGCAATGTGCGATCTAAGATCTCTTAAGTCATATGATTTTATATCAACTCCATCTATATTTTCAATCAAACTAAAAGGGTTATTGAATCTCTCAAACGTATGGATAATTGTTGATTTTCTTGACCCGCTCTGCCCAACCAGTGCAATAGTTATCACAGCTTCAATTTTTAGGCATAAACCTTTAAAATGGAATCATGACTAACCTATATAATATTGTTAATTGAATTTATTGAGCCACTCTACCACTGGACTTACGCTATTAAGCAAACGTGAAACTTCCACTTTGAGCGTCGATCCTCCATGCTTTCTCAAAAGCTGTAACCGCATTCTAAAACCTGCAACACATACAATACCCATTCTCAATATCACTCTAAATTCTTATTTTCTTTTTTAACACGAAAAACTTTCAATTTGTGAATATACCTTCTAAATACCTTACAATTTATGAACAATGAATATGATGTTCGTATATAAATAGACTAGTATATGCCTGCAAGGCTACATGCGATTGGAGGAATACGCGAAATAACTATAATATAACCCACGAAATAACTATAATGGTGGAATATGAACAATCCTCAAATATTTCAATTACCTGTTGTGGATGGCATGTAGGATTGATGAACCAACATTCCTAGCATGTGGGATATTATTTATGGATTGCTAGTGCACTTTGTAGTCACTATTTTATCTGCCATATGTTGGAAACTTTATGTGGACCTGCTATTGATTTTCCATATCCATTGCTACTGGTCTCATTACACTCTCTGGATTATACACACTATGTACGATCAATCCCTGCTCTACAAAAGGCCCCTATGCAATATGTGCTTCACCTTCCTTAACATTTTGATTTCATCAAACTACCACATGATTATACTTTAGAAAAAAAACAAAATCCCAGAGTAATAAATTCAGTAAACAAGGCATATATATTAAACTATCATCTTTGAGTTCAACAAACCTAATTGTCATAACAAACATAAATAAACTATGGAACAGATAGTATACGAATCTATAAATTATATTTTTGTATGGGAGTACATGAAATTTTGCAAAACCAAAATAATGAGTACATAGTAAAGAATGACTCTCAAGAAACTGCCTTACATTCAGATTTTGATATGTAGCATATCAATAGGTATGCAAGGGTATAAAATAAGATTTCTACGAGCAGAATATTTTGATTATGTAGCACTTCAAACTCACTCCTCAAGATTTTCTCACTGCCCTGGATTGCTTCCTCGCTTACACTCTTCCAACAATTGTTGCTTCAATTTTTATACTTGCCCATCACCTCACTGAGCAGCCAAATGCAGCTCCGTGTCGTAGTGTCGGTTGGTCACATATGTCACGTACTTCTTTGAAACCACGAGCGACTTATCGAAATTCGACACCACCAACAACTTTTTGGAATTTGATCCGACAAGTACCTTACCTGAATTTGACACCATAAAAAACTTTTCAAAATTTGATCCGGTAAGTGCCTTACTAGAATTTGACACCAGCAAAAACTTTCCAGAATTAGATCCAGTAAAGGTCTTACCATATTTCGATACGACCAATGTTGGTGCCCTAGGAGACACCAAGGTAGGGTATTTAGACGAGTTTAGAACCAATTCCAAATCCCTCTCGCCTTCACAACAATAAATTACATGATCAGATCAATGCGTTTCAAACTCTCAATACAGTAACACAACAATTCTATGCTAATATAATCAAATTGTTATATTTTTCATATACATATAAATGTGCGCACGCAACTATGTAATTAAAAATTTATCAGCAACAGAGTTAACATATCTAGCCTAACTTAGATCCATTTCAAAATCAATAAATTATCAATGTCAATTGCTCCATATTCAAATTATTACAAATTACACAGCAAGAGATTTATTCTTATATAATACAGAGCTAGAGTTTTTGGCCAAGCTTAGTGCTATTTCTACATCACTCTCACATTCACAATAAAAAATTACATAATTAGATCAATAAATTTCAATGCCTCATTAATCAACAAGATTTTATGCTCATGGAATCAAATTTATACATATTACATAACAATAATTTAATGCTTATATATTCAAAGAATGGAAAATCTACGAAAATGCTAGGGATTATTCCAAGCTTATAGCTATTTCCATATCACTCTTACCTTCAGAACAACATATTACATAATAGACCAATTAACTCTCAATCTCTCAATCACACAGCAACAATTTCATGCTTATATAGTCAAAGAACGAAAGCTCCACAACAAAGCTAGGTTTATCTTTCATGCCAGAGCTTTGGGCCATTTACAGATCACTCCCACCTTCTCTCACCTACCCAACATCAGATTACATAATAGGATAAATGAATTCTCAAACTCTTTATCAAACAACAACAATTTTATGCGGATATAATAAATTTATTACATACTACACAACAATTTTACGGTTATATAATCAAAGAACAGAGGCAACAAAGCTGGGTTTATGGACCGTCTTAGGCCATTTCCTCCTTCACAAAACAGATCACATAATCAGATTAATGAATTCTCAACTTCCCAATCACACAACAACAATTATATGCTAATATAAATAAACTAATACAATTTGCATACATTAACAGATAATCGAATATTAATTATCCACAAAGCTCCCGACTTCACAACCACAAAGAATTAGATCAATGAATTCCCAGTCTTTAAATTACATAGCAACAAGTTTATGCTTACATAATACAATTGTGTGTGGTCACTCACGCTCGCATATACATATAACCGAAAATTAATCAGCGCAACAAAGCTCCCTCCATAAAAACAGATTACAGAATCATATCAGTGATTTCTCAAATAGTTTTACCCTTGTATAAAAAAATTACTACATTTTGCATATAGATAGATAGATAGATAGATGTACCGCCTTAAACATATAATCAAAAATTAATTAGCAACAAAGCTCTCACCTTCACAACAACATATTACATAATTATCTATGTGTGTTTGTGTGTGTGTGTGTGTGTGTGTATATATATATATATATATATTTATATATCACAACAATTGTAATATAAAGATGTATGGATAAAGCTCCTCCTTCACAACATCAGATCAATGAATCCTCAATCACACAATAATTTTAAGCTTACATAACCAAATCATTACATCATATATACATAGATATATGGACATAAGCATATAACTCTTTCCTTCACAACAACAGATGACATAGCCATCTCATGCTCACCACTTCCTTTGAGTGCTTTGTTGGCTTTCACATCACAGTCTTGATGGATCTCCTTGAATATGACCTTATATTTGTATGCTACTTCTTATCTATCTATTTTTTCTTCTGGTTAAACTACACCCCTTTAGCCCCCTTCCACTTTAGATGCTTCTACTACTGATTTTCGCTGCCTTGGTTCAATCACCGTCATTATGGCTGCCTTGATCCAGTTGCTTTTACCCTTTCTTGGTCCAAGTTCATATACATGTACTTCCATTTCTTGGAGTGGATTAGATATATATGCCTTTATCTTTGTTGGATGATGATCCCCTATTTTGTTCCTAAGTACGCTTTTGATGTATTCATTAGCTGCATCTCAACAAACCTCTTCTTGCATTTTTTTGATATGCCTATGTTGAATGTGACCAACTTTGTTGGGACCATTCTTATAGTTCATTCCCTTTTAGTTGATTGTACAAGCCCTCCGTATAAGGCTGTAGGCAATTTCTTTTTATTTGAGGTTTGTTGTCTGCTTGTCTATATTTTTGTATTAATATAGTCGTGGATCTTTTGAGTCTTCTATAAAAAAAAAATAAGGCTAACTCCACATGCTAGGTTTAATCAATATCAAAATCAGCAGCTCACAAGGATCATAGGTAAAAAACTTACCCATCTTCCCAAAGTAGAGGAATTTTGTAACTAGGCGCCAATATTGATAACAATACAATGAACACACAATCCTAACTTGGTCAGATTATTTTCAGCATTTCATAAATTAAAAAATAAGCTATAAATCCATTTTCTAAACATAAAAATGGCCTTACAATGCAAATTTATAATTCATAACCTGCTAAAAATGATATAGCTCTTGTGATGGAACTCCCTTAGAATTTTCATGACCTCATTGGAACATTTTTTGCTATATCTCTTCTTCTTATTCATCGAACGCCTTATATATAAATTTTTCATGTAATCCCACCAAACTCACGATTGAATGCTCTCACCGGCAACTCTATGCAGGCCTCGAACTCTATGCCTTGCCTCGAATTCTCAAACAACACATCTTTCCCCTGATACCCCTCACCAAATTCATCTTTTGTGTTACATATAAAAAATAATGAGTCAAGAGACTGTGAAATAAGCTTCAATAGGATAATTATTTACCATCTTGGCTCTCGGCGATTATGAGAAACCCCAGCATATGTAAATCCATATCAGCCACATTACCACACTATGAGAAAATAAGAAAAATCTTACCTCCAAGCGATTATGTTGTGTAATTAGTATAAAGTTGAAAAGGAGTTTAAATTTACTAATAATAAAACGAAAAAAGGTTGTGTATGTATTTATTCTATTCTATTTCGTCTGTTCATTTTTTCGATACTTTCTTATGCATTGTATGTACACAGTGGATGTTAAATGAGACAAGAGTTCTGCATTATTCACTATAAACTTGGTCTATTACCATGACATATTTCTGTGCATTTTATGATATGTATATACAGTTGAATTGTGTCAAAGCATATAAAATTACCTGCACTACACTCATGAAACTAGGACTTAAGGACCCAAATTGAAGAGGAAATGACCTAGATGCATCTCTTGGAGCCAAGAATTAGAAAAAATGTATGAGAACACTATGGTTCTTTAAATAAAGAAGAAATCCACAACTTCAATCATATTAATCCCTAATGGGCATGCCCTTAAGTGGTTTCTTATAGGTGTTGGAAGGATACATGCACATGGAATGAAATGTCCTCCTAACTCATCATGTCTTATTAAGGTCAGCTAAGTAATAATCCAAGTTTCACCCCCCACCCCCTGATCATAAAAAAGAGGAGAATTTACCTATGCTTTTGAAGTTATGCCCGTCGCACGTGTGGTTAGAGCACCAATTTGAGCTAACTTCTTTTCTTGTTTTGTTCTCAGTGAACCTTAATTTTCCTCTCTTCTATATCTATTTATAGAGACTTTAGATACTTCACTCGAAAGGATTCTTCGAACTTGCATAATATTGGACTGATCCTTCAATCTTTGCTTCGTACGTTGGATTCATGTTGTAGTCCTCCCCTGTATGAACAACATGCTATCTTATGAAAATAACATAAAACCTTGAGGGTTATCTTGAGGAACTTCCTATATATGGAAATTATTAAATAGAACATTCATTAAGTGCCGAGTCACTTTCGTGTCAAATGCGGATATTATATTAACTTGACGCTTGAATACAAAATTCATTAAGAAATATTATGTAAAATAAATGCCAAATGTGACCATACCAGACATAATAGTGATGTGAAATATGGAGCACTCTTTGAAATTCACACACGCATTAGTTATATTTAAACAATGAGCACCATAATATAACTGGTGGAGATATGAGATAAGCCAAAAAAAACTTTCCTTGACCATTTCTTAAAAATACAAATCACTTGGAAATTTTATCAAACAACCAAGAAATCCAAAAAATTCAAATTCATTCCAACAACATTGTTCATCCACTTTCAAAATGGAGAGTACCCAGAATAATCCTACAACATACTCCAAATATTATAAAACACGAACTCCAAATCTAAAATGAACCATTAATTACAAAAATATTTGCGTTATTTCCTGAGTATAGTGGTAAGTCTAGTATATAAAAACAATTGCGTTATTTGCTGAGTATATAAAAATCATTGCATTATTCAATGATTCTCAAGCATAAAGACTTTAAATATACTATTTAGAATAACCAACACACACTAAAGGCTCTATAAATCATATTTTCCAATATATACAAAATCATACACAGGAACATAGGTATTCACAATATAAAGAAAGAAAAAACTCATAAATGCAGAAAATGGAGGTCAGTAGCTGTCAAATAATTGATGGTGTTCAACTAAGAATTTTTTTCTCAAAATAAGTAATTACACAA
Organism: Sambucus nigra; assembly: GCA_949130495.1. NCBI lineage: Eukaryota > Viridiplantae > Streptophyta > Magnoliopsida > Dipsacales > Adoxaceae > Sambucus > Sambucus nigra. The sequence goes on along the minus strand of OX422215.1, from coordinate 468,114,276 downwards.
TGGGGATAAAAAGAACTCATTGCACATTGGAGATAAAAAAAAACTAATTACCACATTTTCATAACTGAATCACAAAGCTACAATTATCTAAAGACCACTTAGAAACTAAAATTGTAGATACAACTATCTAAAGAACACAAATAAAACATAACTTAACCCAACTTATGTCCATAAGTATACTTGGTGTATTGAAAATCTCCATTTGAAACCTTCTATTTGGATCTTCAATATCATATAAAAAACAAATCAAAATCCCTAATTTGATATAAATGCAACAAACAACACAATAGGAAAAGGCCGTCATTTGAAACTAAACAAAACGATTAAAGAACAGTTAGTGTTTTGTGTGTCTCAAGTGTATGTAAGCTTTCCTTCAAAATTCATATGTAGAGAGAGATCGAGAGATAAAAGAGGGAGAGTTTTACCTGTTGAGAGGAGAGAAAGTTGATCACCAAGAGAGAGAGAGAGAGAGAGAGTTGAGAATAGTGTGAGAGAGATGAGTGGATAGAGCTAACCCCAAAACATAGAGAGAAGAGCGGGAAGGTTTTGGAATGAGAAGGATGAGAGAGCAGGATAGTAAAATGAGTGAAATGATTTTTTTTAGGTTAATTTATATTTTTGTGAAGTGTACTCAATTTTGGCACATTTTTAAACAGTGCCAAATTTTGGCACTGTTTTAAAGTGTGTCAAATTATCATTAAACAGTGCCAAAATTTGGCACAGATTTAAACTGTGCCAAATTTTTGATATCAATGTGTGCCAAATTGCTATTTTGGTGTAGTGTCTTTAGCCTATCGGATGAAAGCAATAATCCATCTGGAAGTTGGCTTTCCATCCATGATGATGACCATTACTGACAAACATCTGAATGGAGCAATCATAAGGATCGAGATTGACCTATCCAATGAACAAAAAGAACATGCCTTAATCAAGATAGCTTTCTACCAACAATAGTCACCCAAGTAACATAATAAAGGCATCATCCTAAGAAGGTTACAAGTGGGAGACTACATCCTCAGAAAAGTTCTCGGTAAAGCGAGGAATCCATCAAATGATATGTTAGGTACTAATTGGGAAGAACCATTCAAGATTATTAAAGACGATCTTTAGGGAGCCAATTATTTGGAAACAATGGGGGAAGGGATAATCCTAAGGCATGAAATGTGGATAATATTAGGAATTTTTATTTGTAGAAATTTTATTACTTGAAAGTTTTATTTCTAACTTTATATTGAGTTCCGAAGTCCTGTTTCCTATGACAGTTTAGTTCAATTTCCACCACACCAAAAAAAATGCTAATCTGGCACACTTGTACAAGGAAAATCTAGCATGATTTTGAACCATACCAGATTCTGGTAAGGTTTATTCCCAATCTGGCACAATTTAAAATAGTGCTATAATCTGGCACGATTTAAAATTGTCCTATAATCTGGTACGGTTTAAAAGCATGCCAAAATTTATTACTAAAAAAATATTAAAACTAATTTCAATTTTCATTTTGAATCTAGAACCCTCCTCTCGCTCTTTCTCTACCAAAAGTTCTCTATTTAGATAATCCATATTTCTCTCTTTAGGTTCCACTGCATCGTCATCTCTTTGAGATTAATCCTATACAATTTTGGGATTAGTCTAGTTCGATTTAATGGTATAATTTGTTGTGATGATATAGTTGGTTAACGAAGTTAGGGTTTTTGTGGTATATGACTCAGAGGGTTTTTATATCTTCCATGTACTGTGTCGAGTGATTAAGCATAAATTCTTCTCAATTTATCCCTTAATTTAGTTAATTTTAGCACCTCGAACAACGTATTCGAATTAACTTTGCTACTGACTTATCCTAACGAGTACACCGAGTTTCTGGTACTTCGTATTGATTTTGTAGGTATTTGATGTCAAGAAAGAAATAAAGAAATCGGAAGAATCGAGAAACGAAAAGAAGGAAAGTCTAAAGGGCAAAAGTATAAATTCTACCCGAAATTCGGATGAGTCACCTAAAGAGAAGTTGAAGATATCAAGTTCATGAGCACATAGGAAGAAACAACACCTCAATCGGGTCCCCAGAACAAAAGTTATGAGCAGTCAAAGTTGGAGAAAAAAAACGCAAATAGGCAGACCGGTCCGTAGGAGCCCCGGACCGGTCCGCTGTGCCATCTTCCAGAGAACCCCGGATCGAAAGCAAACCGAAGAGGGAAGAAAATAAAAATAATCGGTCCACCAGAAAAATAAAAGAACCGATCCGCAAGGAAGGTAGACCGATCCACAGGAGACCTAGACCGATCCGTCTGTCGAGATTTTGTAATCTTATCCTTCTCCTATGAAGAGTCCTAGTGTAACTAAAACTCCTGAATTTTTATAGGGTATATAAACCCGAGTTTTAATCATTTTTAGGACAGAGAATTAATATAATTTTCCCTTCTTTTCTAGAAAACCCTAGTTTAGAGATAGTTTACTATTTTAATTCAAAAGATTGAAGGTTATTCAGAATTTTGTGTTCTTAATTGCTGTTACTTCTTTGGTAAGATTAATGGGTTATTTCTTCTCTTTAATTTATTTCTACAACATTAAACAAATTTTCCTTAGTTTAATTATGGTTTTCTGCACATGAAACACTGTTTCCATTACTTTCAGCATGCTACACTAGATTTTCCAAGGTCGGGATACATGAACCCAGCCTAATGTGATAATTGCATGTGTATAACATTAATCCTCCAAATTTAGTGATTGATTACGACTGTATAGCGTATGGACACAACAATAGTAGATCTTTAGATCTCATTTGCTTCTGAGTAACCGGGATGCTTTTGAATACAATTTAAGTGTAACTATCGTGATACCAATTTACTCATCCTCGGATTAAGTATGATGTGGGCTTGAACCTCATGTACGTAATTCTTGGGAGTACTAAATTCTAGGTCTAATTAATCAGTTAAATTTATGATTAGTATTATAACTGCAATACACTAGGGTTGGGGGATTGTATTCCCGTCCTGTTTTTCTCATCACATAGTTTAAAGTTTTAAATCATTCTTCATCAGTCTTTTAGGTAATTTATTATAATTGCATCTTTTCATAATTTCGTAATCGCACTTAGTTGTAGTCCATTCTCAAAACCAAAACATTTTTCCTTTTTTTTTAGTGTCAGAGTCAAGATTCCTTCGTTTTTCCAGTCGTTACAACTTCGTTGTCCTATTTCCCTGTGGATACGATCCCGACTTACCAGGTTTATTACTAACGCGACAGGCTTGCACTTGAGCCTGGAGTGAACGCACATTAGAGACACCTTCCCAGTCGCGTCATTGAGATACAGAGTTGTGGGTCGATGGTTGTTTATTTCATATGGTGTGCGTCTTTATAATTTCAGTGCATATGGGTTCACATATGCATAATTTGGTTAGATACAACACATGGCGATGGCTTTGTTGAGGATTTTTTTGATCATATTGGATGTTAGATACAAACATCTTCACATCAGATCTAATATGGTGGAGAATCTCTATATCTGCAAGTCAATTGGTTTAGTCCCATTATAAATATATGCTGCAAAAAATTGTGTTTTAACCAAATTTAAACACACACACACACTATGTGTCTGTGTGTGTGATTAAATTGCTAGATTTCAAGGATGTATTAGTGTGCACAATCATCAATTTCTAACTTTTTTAATGACATATCTTTCAACTATAATCAATTCGACATTTTCTTATTACTATGTTTTTGCAATAGATAAACGTATATAATTTGTCTAGACTTGATTATTATGCGGAATATGTATACACGTCTCTCTTAGTAGTTTTGAAAATAAACTCTTTATGTCTCTATGTATTCATGTATTTTTAACCATATATGCGACTACCATGTGTTCGAAAAAAATGTCAAGGTTATATTTGTTTTATTCATATGAAGAAGTTATCTCCTCTAATGGTATTTAAATTTTTTTTGAACCGATTTGTAGTTTTTTATATATAAATGAACATCATATGTGGTATCCTTCATTTGAGGGCTTAACTCCTTAGTATTGTCAAGCAGTGGTATGCAGTGAAATGTGGGGAGTTGCATCGTTTATGCTTCAGTTATTAACTGAATCCAATTACCATGATAAATATGCAAAATTGGACTTTGATTCACATCTTAAAGTGCTAGTAGTGTATTAAATGAGGCCTCTTTGCCACCATCACAACGAAAGTTGAGTGTGAGTATGAAAACCAAGTTATTTTATATGAGTATTGGAGCAGGAGAGATGCAATTCTCGAATCATTTTATTAGCAAGTGATGAGCTTTATCGAAGCGAGATACCATGTACATTTCATTCTCTTCAGTTTACATCAACTTGCTATAGCGTACTACGTAAGTTAGATTTTATTTTCCTCATCTACAATTTTATTTTTTGGTTATATAATCTAAAATTTAAGCCATTTTATTATTGTGATTTATATTTGGGCATTGTGTCCTATTACATGTAGGATCTTCCACAAGGAAGGATATAGAGTGCTGGAGGCCCATTGTAGTTTGTAGGGCTACGTCCCTGACAGTTCAGAAAACATTTTGAGGGCTTTAAATCTTGGAATTACCATAAATTTAAGTGAATGCAGTTAAATTATGTGTTGATATTTCTATTTCTAATGATCAAAGGACCCAACGTTCAATCCTGAGTGTCTATGTATGTTGTATACGAGTCCCGTTAAGCTGTTTGGTCAATGGATAAGGTTTATTATCGATTTAAGGGTTCATATAGTGGAATATTTGTTTAGTTTTGGGAGCTCAAGATGCTATTTTATTTTAGAATGTCAGAAATAATGACAACATATATTTTATCCCACCCACAAACACTTCAGTAATAAATTAAGCACACTTAATTACCTAATTCATATTGAAAATGTTTTGTTTGTGCATTCAAATTTAGGGTTTTGTTGTTTTAGATGTTTCTTAAAGTATACAATATTTATTTTGGGATTCAAGTTCTTGGAGTTAAATTTAGTCAACTCCTAGGTGCATTTGATAACAAAATTTTCAAAATATTGAAATACAATTCTCAGTAATGAGAAGTTGAAAAACAGTGTAAAAATAAATGAAGAGTCTTTCTAAGATGTTTATTACTTTTTCAGTTGTCCATGGGTTCTAACTCTTTGTGTGTGTGTGTGTGTGTGGTTGTTCTAAGAAATGTTTTACATGGAAATGAAGAATGGTGGCACATATCACATTTATACCATTTTTCTTATATAATCTAGTTGCAATACAACACCAAAAAGGTTTATATGGCTTTAATAAAGCGGCACAAAATTAAAAAAAATAATTAAATGAAGTATTTTTTATCAAAAAAATGTAATGAAAATGAAACACGTCCTTATATATTGTCAAGAATTGGAAGATTTTGGTTCCATTGTATCCAATTTGAGGCAGCACGTAATGTTGTTTGCTTTTAAATCATAGCACGTGTGAATCTAGATGCAATAATCCTAGAGGGTTATGGTTGCTTGGCTTTGGGTTTTTTTTGTGTTCTAGTGGATTGACGAGTCATAATGTGAATTGAAAATTATGGCACAATTAAATGTAAGGTACATTGCTCGAGGTTCATGTAATTATAGGGATTAAGTCTAATTCCTTTAGGAGGAGGGACCTCTTTCCTTGGTCGCAGTGTAAGTCAGGGAACATGGAACTCTAGTATGACACTCACAAAATCAATGAAATAGTGATGGTATGCAAGCTTGATCATTTCAATTATAATCTTAGCTATGTTTTATGTTCCATTACATTTATTTCTATTTGTTTTCTTAGATCATGTCTTGTACTTTACGCATTTTTTCTCGAAATGAAATTAATTCCTTCCTTCGTTGTAAATTTTGTAACTAGTTGTTCTTAAATTTAAATATTTTGTATGCAGAGTATTATTTTGGAGATGTAAATTTGGCACAGATCATTTGATTAGGTTCATCAACAAAGATTGTGAAGGATAGGGTAAAATTTGGCTATCTTATATTTCGTTGTTGGTATTGAAAGACTTGACATGCAAAAATGATTTTGTTGCCTGATTTTGATTTCAAATTAGTTTCTCAATTTTTTTGAATTTTTTTTTTCCTTGTCATTATATTGTGCCAATATATGTTGTTGCATTTTTAAAGAAGATTAAAGCCCTCATCAATAGCAATTCCCATCTTTCTAGTATTCTGGGGAACTCAGTAAAGCTTGTGAGTGCTTTCATATACATTTTCTTAGCCAATTTTTACCATCTTGTTTTGCTGAGGTTCCTTCCTATTGTAATTTTTTGACATGTTAACTGTTTGGAATAAATTTTTGTAGGTGGTTAGTAAAGATAGAAAGAAAGTTACATGATAACTTACCCTTACTGATCCAGATATGGAAAGGCTAAAAGTAGATTACATCCGTTGTGCTGTTACAAATAAATTACTGAATAAATTATAATTTTTTTGGCTATGAAAGCTTCATTGTGCTGTCATTTTTTTATAATAAGTTAAATTTATGTCATGCATGTTATTTATAAGTTCGTAAATATTCTAATTATCTTAGTTTTTCCTTTAAATTTTTAATTCTTGTTTTGATTTGTAGTCTCACATAGTTATTGCTAAAAATTTACGCCAGGAACATTGCCATAAAAATCTCATGGAGATTTTTTTGAGTTTTCGAGAGGTATCATATATCATTCTCTCATATTTAAATGTGTGCATGAATCTATTCCTAGGAAAGAAATATTTGCCGATCATTTAGTTGATTCGTTGATAGTGTGAAGACAATTCATACTTATCACCCCCATATTTCCAATGCTGGGGATTCTTCAGCATCTACAACAACAAAAGTTAATGTCATCATCTAAAATAACAAGGTAGGTATTTGCGTACTAGCTATCACTGGTACCACTACTACCACCAGGGTCAAATGGTTAATTTTATCCTAATGTTATGTCTAAAATGTTATGTTAAATTAAATGCGCGCATCAATGGAGTGAGAAATCTAGGTCATATTTCAATTTTGTATTAATAATTTTTCATGCTTTAGCAATCGTAAAAACATGTCGTTAGAGGGAGAAAGTCCAAAACAGCCACCAAACAGTCCCGTAAGAGCCACAAACACCTCACACGGGACTAATGTAACTCGTAGGAACTAACCACGTGATCAAGGGACTCTCGATTTAAGAATATGACAATAATTTGAAAGTATCTAGACTTAGGCTTAAAAACAAGACTTTAGAGGACGAAAACCCAAAATAGCCCCCAAACGGCCTTATAAGAGGCATGGATACATCGCGCAGGACCAATGTAACTCGTAGGAACTGATTACGTGGTCATGAAACTCTCGGTTTGAAAATATGATAATAATTTGAAAATATCTAAACTTAGGTTTAAAAACATGCTGTTAGAGGTCAAAAACTCAAAATAGCCCCCAAACGGCCCTATAAGAGACACACACACCTTGCATGAGACCAATGTAACTCGTAAAAACTAACCATGTGGTCACGGGACACTTCGTTTGAGAATATGAAAATAATTTGAAAGTATCTAGACTTAGGCTTAAAAACATGTCGTTAGAGGTTGAAACCCCAAAATAGCCCCCAAACGGCCCCGTTAGAGATGCGAACACCTCGCATGGGACCACTGTAACTCGTATGAACTCACTTCATAATCATGGAACTCTAATTTTGAAAATATGAAGAAAATTTGAAAATATCGAGACTTAGGTTTAAAAAATGTCGTTAGAGGGTGAAAACCCAAAATAGCTTGCAAACGGCCCCGTATGAGGTATGAACACCTCACATGGGACCAATATAACTCGTAGGAACTGACTACATGGTCACGGGACTCCAAATTTCAGAATATGATAGTAATACTAAATTATTTAGACTTGGGCTTAAAAATATGCTGTTAGAGGACCAAAACCCAAAACAAGCCCCAAACAGCCTCGTAAGAGGTACGGACACCTCACACGGGACCAATGTAACTGATAGGAATTGACTGCCTGGTCATGAGACTCCCGATTTGAGAATACGGTGATAATTTGAAAGTAACTACAGTTAGGCTTAAAAAGACGTCATTAGGGGCAAAAATCCACAACAGTCCCATCTAGCCCCGTAAGAAGCACTAACACCTTGCACAAGATCAATATAACTTGTAGGAACTAACTGCATGGTCATGGGACTCTCCATTTGAAAATATGATGATAATTTGAAAATATTTAGATTTAGGCTTAAAAAAAAGCCGTTAAAGTGTGAAAGCCCAAATCATCCCCCAAACGGCCCCGTAAGAGGCGCTAACAACTCGCATGTGACGAATGTAACTCGTATATGCAATTTTTTTAGGTTGAATACAATTTTTTTAAATTACTTGGTTATTGATATCAACCCTTTTTTGTTACCCATTTTTTTACAGGATGAAATTTTATCGCTAGTTTTTATCCATGTGGAATGCACGATGGAGTCAATGGTTTACGACAAGGAGATTGTTTATGTAATGTCTTTGATACTCATGGTTCTATTTTTTTATGTTATGGCCATGCCGAATTTTGTAATTTTACTATTAATTTAATGGACCTGCAGGCTTTTGTAACGTTATTGCTATATTTTATGGTCGTGCAGGGTTTACATTACGCATAATTTATATTAACAGGTTTTAGAATGTCCAGAAAACAGAGGAAATTATGCCCCTTTTTTTGTCTGTGAACTCTTAAGACTTATAATATTTTTAAGTTTGTATGTACATTAGTTTATCAACAACGTGCGAGATGAACAATTTGTGAATTTTCTTTTTTTTACAAATATTTTTCCTACCAGATTTGGAATTTGTAGATTTTCTTGATTTGTTTTCAAATAATAATTTTATATTAATTGAAAAATCTGGTGCAGTTTAAAACCATGCCAAATTGTAAATTTTCAGTATGCTTATGAAACAATATGGCACGCTTTATAACCGTGCCAAAAGCCGTGCCTGAAAATGGAAATCTGGCACGTTTTAAAACTGTGCCAAAGTGTGTAAGATTCAAAATATGACACGTTGTAAAAGCATGGCAAATTGGGTAATCGCACCCCTAATTCTGCCACGTTTTTAAACTATGCAAGATTACTATTTTTGGTGTAGTGTTAATACAATTAACTTCATTATCGTTACAAATTCTAGATTAACTATTTTTATCTATGAATGATTATTATGTTCAATCAAAGTCTGGTCATCGACAAGAATGCCTTAGCATGATTACACCTAATCAAAACTTTAAGGTTACATGATTTTGTCAAAATAAATGTGAAGACATCAAGAATTTCCATATAAAGAAAATTACCTAAGGGGGATCCCTAGGCACTAAGCATCCCGACTTTGGTCGGCTGAAAATATTGAATGGGTAGATGACCCTATGACTAGGTGCATTTTCACAATAGTTTGACCTAGGACTAACATTATGTGACAACACTTTCTAAAAAGTAAGGCAAATAATAAAAAGATGCCCAACATAAAAAAAGGTGGGAAATGTAAAACATGGAATTAACTGACAATTTCATGGAACATTCATTTTACAAAAGGCATATACTGGGAAACTTACAAAATGAGTATATACAGTCTTGGCACTAAGTAGTCACCCCGGGCAAATTATTACCTCGGGAACTGCAACTCTTCATCTATCATTAGGGTTAGGTCCAAATTAGCTTCACTATCATGAATCGACAAGTAATCCTTCGCCAACTTAAGGAGAATAACATCGATAGGAATCTAACTTTCTTGACTTCAAAATAGAGGGTGACTATAAGTAGGGCACTCTAGTTGGTACATATACCAGAGCTAGGAATCTTTAAGGACCTTTATAATAACTAGGGCGTTCATCCAACCATTCTTGTATGCCACCTTCTTAGCCTCATTTAGCCTAAGGGGGAGTCCATCCATCCTTCATCATAACTAGTAGTCCAAACTGCATGAGGACCCCTTCTAAAGAGATACCTTAATTTCAATATGTCATGGACCATGCCTTGCTTGATTGTGCTAAAGTTCTCCTCAACCTTGTCAAGCTTCTCCCTTAGTGAGTTATTTTCTATCTCCAACAATTTTGTAATATCACTGACATTCCTAACCTCGATCCTCAGTTCGGCGACCAAACATGTATGCTCCACCACACACAAATAAATGATGGTCATTACAAGTGGGTTATATCCCAGGACCGTGATCAAAGCCAAAATCATGTGATAAAGGTCGTGAATAAGCAAAAGGGTAACATTAAATGGTCGTGGTCACGACCAAAGACCGTGATCACACCCGAGACCAAATTGGATAACGTCCCGGCACCATGACTATGGGTGTGACAAATGTTAGAGTTTTAGTTGAGATGGGTTACGGTCATAGATTGTGACCATTTTAAAATTATCATGGGAGTTAGCTACGGTCCTGGTTTGTGACCCCAAGACATAACCTTTTAGTTTTTTACACGTCACCACCTTGGTTACGGTCCCAGACCGTGACTAGGATCATAATGTGTGAAAAATAAATGGTCACGACCCAAGACCGTGACCATACCCTCTACACATAACAAAAACCCAACTTTTTTCATTTTACGATTTCTCTCTCTCTCTCTCTCTCTCTCTCTCTCTCTCTCTCTCTAAACCCCTCTCACTCTGCTATACCTTTATCTCCTCTGGCCACCACCACCAGTTGCCTCTCTTTATTCAAGCTCTATCTCTCTTACATCTCTCTCTATCATGTACTCTCCCTCTCTTCCTCTTTACTCCGAATTATTTTTGTCATTTCTTGATTTGTATATTTTGCTAAAATTAAATGGGTATTGTCAATATTGATTGGGTGTATTGATTTAGGGCTAGAACTTTATTTTGTGTTGTTAGTTAGAGGTTGAAATTATTTGGTCATTGTAAATATTGATTGAATATTGTTAATTTGATCTTAAAATTTGGTTGAATGTTGTTATTTAGGGTTTGAAATTAATTAGGTACTATTGATATAAATTGAGTACCCAAAAGTTTCTTTTTTTTAAATGTTTCACTTTATGCATTGTGATAGTGAAATTGAAATTTATATCAAATAAACAAAAGGTTAAAATTTGAGACATTTAACTCCATGTATATACAATCATCATTTTAAAATTAAACTCTTTATAGACATATATATTTGGTGTAACATTATATGGGTTATCATGAACTTCGACAGTATATTAATGGATTTAGTATAAAATTGTGATTTGGGGGCAAAAATAGATAAGTTTATTCATATGTTACCTTATATTGAAACTAATATCTAAGATTTTGTTGAGGGTAACCATATGTGGAAGCATTATCAGCAGGGGCAGGACAGTACCACCACTAAGAGTTTATTGATGTTCATAAAATAATGAGTCCAAGTGTTGAAATGGTTTTCATTTGTGTAGAGGGGGATTGAAGGTAATCCTGGGATTAGGGTTTATCCCCCCATTAACAGCAGTGTTTGGAATAAAGGAAACTCAAGCGTGGCAGCTCAAGCAAGGCAGCTTGGCGTGGCAACTCATACTTTAGTCATATTGGTTAATTTAGTCTTATTGTATCTTTTGTTTATATTTATTATGAGCTATAAAGATTGTAAAGATGTAATGAGTAATATGAGTTTGTGTGAGGTCGAACGGTACTCGCGAAAGACCAGGCTTGGCAGGGACTGGGAGAGCTTCCATGATCTATCGAACGACCTTGCCGTGGGAACTTCAGAGGGACTTGGTTTGGAGGTTTGAGAAGTGATGAACCATTGGGGCTTGTCCTGACCATCTTAAATACACCCAATAAAACACCGAAGGACCCTGATCGTGGAACCTCGGGCGGAGCAACTTGGAGTTCCATCGGGCGTTGAGTTGTGAACCAAGCATCCCTCTACTTAATGTCACATCTACTGGAGGTGATGTCACTAGCCAGCTAAATAATGTCAGATATGTACTTGAGTAAACCACCGTGGTATTTGGGGCTATGAGACAGTTGGTGAGCCACCACTATGACAACAACCCCCTGACGCAAATGGTTAGGAAAAAGGCATGTCTTGGCATTTAATGTTTATGACGTGGAGATAACTGTAACAACCCGCATAATTTTGGGCTATTTTAATTAATTTCTGGAAAATGAAGGAAAATAAAGCTTTTGATAAAATTATTTTTATTGCTCAAATATGTTGGTTATTATTTTTAAAGTAGAGAATTTCAAACAGTTTCGAAAACGGGGTTAAAACGGATTTTAAAATGATTTTTAAATGTTTTTAACTCTTGGATTTCTAAGTCGGCGAACATTAAGTAATTTTCAAGAGTTGTTTTGACTTCCAACTCTTCATTTCTTTGCCTTAATTAAAGGAGTCTTTTGGATTCCGACTCTTCATTTCTTTGCATTATAAAAGGAAGTCGTGGGCAACCCTTTTAACCTACTTTTGGCATAAATTTTGGCAGCAAATATATTTTATATTCCTCTTCTTTTTATATACACATTGGACCTTGAGATTTGTGAGTTCTAACCTTAGATTAGAGGTGTTCTTGGGGCTATTTTGTTGGAGGATATTTTGTAGATCTTTTGTGTTGATCTTGAGGATGTGATCGTTGGTTTCTCATCATGGTTTGAGGTATGGGGTTTTACACAATATGCTCCTTAAATCTCGCGAGTGTCATTCTCTTTGAATTCTTGTTTAATTGAACTCATATTTGAATTGATAAATTCATTGAAATATGGAAAATAATTGTTGATATTATTGTAATTCATGTGGTATCATTATATTGTTGATGAGCACGTTGTCATGAGATTTTAATATGGCACGGATGTTGGGCACCCGCCGAAATTCCTGTTTCCTGGGCTATGGCTTGATAAAGCATATACGGATGTGGTGAGGCCTGGTGACCCGGTTAAAGTGTTGTTGAGAAATTATATTGATAAATTCTTTGAGATTTGAATTTTGATTTGAATATTCGTACTCGTGTTGTTACGCTTTGTTCATCGTTAATATATTTGTTGAGCGTCTTTCTTGTCGTATTGTGTACTTCCCCATATTTTCTTTTAGTGGCAGGTTAGCGCGAATTTTGGGGGCACTATGGAGATTGATTTTAGCGAGGATTGTTTGTGAAAGATTTGTATTATTTTGATGTATAGATCTTTAGAGATTTGTATTTTATTTTCGAGTTAGTTGTAATTTTGATTTGAGAGACTTATTGTATTTGAAGAATTGAGATTAGTGGATTTATATTATTGTGGGTTTATTTAGATGCTCTATACCTTGTTATTTGTGGATTTGGATTTATTTTATCGATAGTGGCGCTCCATTCACTCTCCCCGGGCGGGTGGGGTGTTACAATAACTAGTGCATCAGGTATTTAATGTTTGTGACATAAAGTATGAGGGATGTCTTTCATAGGCATTAATGGCGGAGTTACCTCGGGGGTGGTGTGGGAGGCTATTTAAGTACCCCAACCACCTCTGAGGAGAGGATGATCTTTTTAATACTTCAGAAGTTATTACTAGAGATAATATACATCAGAGAGAGTTATTGCAAACCAGAGAGTTTACTCACTCACCATAGTCATAGATTACGGAGCCTTTAATACTTGACAGAAATTCTTGAGGGTGGTTGATGTGTTTGGCGGTTGTCCAAGGTGTATTTAGGGTTATTACTTCTCTCTCCCTCTAGCTAAGTTACTTCTAAGCTCATTACTACCTTCTGAGTTATACACTAGAGACTCATGAGTTCAAACTGAGTCTATCTTCATTGAGTCGTGTTTGTATGTCCTGTGGTTAATCAATAGTATTGCTATTTAACTTATCATTGTTGTACTTAAAAAGGGTTTACACCTCCATCTTATCTAAACTACCCTCTTACAATTTGTTAGATAAATACTACATAATTTCTTCATTAATATGTCAATTTATGTTTTCGTTCTTGTGTAAACTTTTTTCTACTCACTTTTGTTAGTGACATGTAAAAAATTCAATGGTCACAGTCTGGGGTCATGGTAGAGAGGGAGAAAAATAAAAAAACAGAACGAAGAAAGTTGATGTCCATAGATTGGGGTCTAAATCATAAGAAGATTTGATGAGTGAATGGCCCGAAAGGACAAAAGACAATATAGATGTCGGTAAAAAAACCTAATTGAAGCAACTTGTATATGAATGTCTGATAGGACGAAGATAATGAATTCCCACCACACTTGGCTCACACTCCAGTGCCTATGAACAATTATATATTTATATATACATGTTATATAAAATAATGTTAAAATAATAAGACTAAATATAATTTCATACTACGTGAATCGATCGATGCCATTAGCACTCATTTCACCTTGAGCCCTTATGATGACATTGAAGATGATGCCCTGACCCGAACCTTCAGAAATGAAAAAAAGGAGGACAAGAGGTGTTGGATTAGATATGCCAAAAACCAAAGTAAAATACATTGAACCTCTCTTGGACGATACCTCTTCGGTTTGTAATCACATTTTGAGCAAAGAGACAAGTTAATCCAGGATAGATGGGGATGTACAAGAGATTAAGAGTAACCTGGGAGCATTGGAGGGTGAAATAGGACACCTTGTGTCCTTATTTACTCAAGGTTTTAATCCCCTGAAGCCTCCCTAAGGTTTCATCTACCATCCTTCTTATGGTTTTCCCTATCTGACATCTCAAGTTTCCCACTCCCAGATACCGCCTCCTTCAGCACTCCCCCTATATAGTGCCTCCTTCTTCCATAGTCCCTAATCATCCTCATCCACTCACGATGACTATAAAGGGAAGTACGATATAAGGGACTTGACCAATACCAAGATTATTGCCATGTTTTGGCCATCCCAAGGATGTCGGGAGGTCGAGGTCAGCTGAAGTGGGATCCCTCTATCCTTTCCCCATTTTCCCCTTTGTTGACGTGTGGGTTGTATTGCATGATTTATAGGGGCGCTCGGCTGTCGTCGATGTTGGGTGATATGGAGAGATAAAGTCGCCAACCCATTTTTCACAAAACAGGTAAAATAAATGTTGCCACTTCAACATACTGGCATCAAGGACAATATTGATGCTTGGAAAAACAAATAGTTCAAAGTTTTGGGCACTAAGTTACGAAATGGGAAGGTGTTAGGCACCCATCTTTCCCTTTCGAACTATCATGGGCATATGTTAATATTATCATGTAGAGCTCTATGATATGTGTGCTTATGTGCATAATATAAATGAATGATGGAATCACTCGACTAGAATCATAGATAAAGGAGAAGCGAGGTCATCCGCAGGAGTGTTCCCAAAATAATACTAATAAAAAATTTGATGTGAGTGTTTGTTGATTAACAAATCGTTATGGAAGAATAATTACATTAATTAAATAAGACACAAGCATATAAGAACATAAAATATATATATCACGAATATATAATTACAAATGTAGGTGGGAGGACTCGAGTCGATGGATTCACCTAAGATGCCTATGTAGGCCGAGGGCATCAAAGTCCATGTAGTTGAAAACTGATATGAGGTGGGGTTCAACCCATAAATCTAGTCGGGGACTTTATTATATGTGTGTGTAGAAAAAGTTATTTTGTGTGAGAAAGTGTGATGAGAAATCCCCATTTGGAATTTACAAGTGAACCCTCTTTTTCTTGTTTTTGGGTTTTTCTATGAAAATATATAATGTGTAAATACTAATAATAAAAATTTAGGATTAGGATGTGTGATCTAATGACATAACATACTAAAGAGAAAATAAAGTAACTAATGCAAAACTAAAAGAGATTAAAGACAAATAGGGAGAAATGGAACTCCTTATGATGAATTAAAGTAGATCTTCCGTGTAGATGTTCTGACCTCAAGGTGGAGTGATGATGGTTTTTGGAGGTGGGTGGGAATTTACTCAAAAGAGTATGAAAATGATGGGAAAATGTGGGATATGGACTTTATAGGGAAAAAAACAATGAATTTGATGAAATTATCTATGAATTTCTGTGAGGGATATTCAAGTGTTTTTTTAAAGTGAGGTCATGGTCTTTATTTATTGGGCCAAGGGAGGTGGCGATCGGCTTGGTCCTAGGGTTGCCATTCGAAAGTCTGGGGCAGGTTTATTAGAAAATGATCATAAAAAGTGAGTCGTAAGTAATAATTATGCATGAAGAAGACTGTTGGAATGTGTATTTAGAGCCCTTTAAAAATCCATTAAGTCACTCACGAGTTTGGGAGTTGACCGAGGTCAATGAGGGCTCGGAAGTGCCGGTGGTCACTAGATAGGAAATTCTCTGAGGAAAATGGATCTTTCATCCGAACCATAAGACAAAATTGTGCACGGGATGGACTGTTGGAAAGGGTATTTATATCCCTTTAAATATTCATTAAGTATCATTTTGTTCGAAGAGTTGACCATGGTCAAACGAGGCCCAAAATTGCTCGATGACCCTTCAGGGTAAAATGGGTCGTTCATCCGTACCGTAAGGAAAATTTATGCATGGAGTGGATAGTTGGAAAGGGTATTCAATGCCCTTAGAATATTCATTTATCTCATTTGATCTGAAGGGTTGACAGGAGTCAAATGGAGCCCGATAGAGCCTAGTGGTCTCCGAATTAATTTTTAGGGTAAACTATATCATTCATTCGAACCATAAGTCCAATTCGTGCAGGGGTGGACCCTTGGAAAGGGTATTCATATCCATTCAAAGATCCATTAATCTTCCACTCATGCGAGGAAGTTGATTTGGGTCAAAATGGGGCTCGGGAGCACCTCGTGGCCTCCATATTGGTTTTTGATAGTAAAATGAATGGTTCATCCGAACTGTCAGGATTGTTTGTGCACGTGATGGACCATTGAAAAGGGGATTCAGAGACCTTGGAATATCCATAAAGATTCCACTCAGGAGAAGAAATTGATTGGGGTAAAAACGGGGCTCGATAGTGTCCAATGGCGTCGAGATTGGTTTTTGACAATAAAACAAACCATTCATCCGAAATATATTGTTGATTTGTGCATAGAGTGGACCATTGGAAAGGGGATTAAGTGGCCTTTAAATATTCATTGAGATTCCTCTCAGACGAGAAAGTTGACTGAAATCAAATAGGGCTTGGGAGCGCCCAGAGGCCTTTAAATTGGTACTTAGAGTACGACCTAGGGTTTGCAATGAATAGGTGAGTGCTAGGGACCTAAGGAGATTCTTAGGAGGGTCCTAAAATGGGGAATCTGTATATATCCTCTCGACGGGCAATATTCTAGCAAGTGAAGACCGTCTAATGGTAGACACCACATCGATGTTAGAAAAGATATTTTTTTAGGTCAATTATAAGGGCCTAGAGGATGATATTGATCGATTTAGTGGGTCCAGGTCAATTATGATGACCTAAAGAGGTGGGGACGATCGATTTAGCGGGTGTAATATGTGTTAATATTGGTTCTAAAAAGATAAGGGAAACCAATTCGATGGGTCGAAGTTATTTCTAAAGTTGCGGTGGGGATGAACAGCTCTGAGGGTCGAGGTCAATTATGAGGACTTGAGGCTTGTAGAGACCAATTTTGAGGGCCAAGATATAAAGTTCTAGAAATAAATTCTAAGGGCTGAGGTCAATTCTATGTACCTAAAGTTATAGTGACCAATTCCTAGGGCCGAGGTCAATTCTGAGGACAAAAAGTTATAACAACAAATTCTGAGGGTCGAGGTTAATTCTGAGGACCTAAAGTTGTAGGGACCAATTCTACGGGTCGAGGTAAATTTTGAGGACCTGAAGTTTTATAGAACAATTTTGAGGGTCGAGGTCAATTATGAGGACCTAAAGTTGTAGCGACCAATTCTGTGGGTTGAGGTCAATTATGAGGACCTAAACTTGTAGCGATAATTTATGAGGGTCGAGGTCAATTCGGACGACCTAAAGTTATAGCAACCAATTCTGAGGGTCGAGTTCAATCCTAAGGACCTAAAGTTTTAGAGACCAATTTTGAGGGCTGAGGTCAATTCAGAGGACCTAAAATTGTAGCGATCAATTCTGCAGGTCGAGGTCAATTAACAGGACTTAAAGTTATAGTGACCAATTCTGCGAGTCGAGGTCAATTGTGAGGACCTAAATTTGTAGTGACCAATTCGAAGGGTCTAGGTCAATTCTGAGGACCTAAAGTTATAGCGACCACTTCTGTTGGCCAAGGTTAATTCAGAGGACCTAAATTTGTAATGCACGAAGTTGCTCTCTTCGGGAGTTTTAAGTTTTCTTAGGGATGCAGATGCATCTGCGATTCCTCTGGGGATTATTTTTCTTTGTTACTTCGTTAGGGAAGGATTTTAACTTTAAGATATTGGGCTGGGGATTATGTTGTCTTCAAACTCTGCTGGGGGATGTTTAATCTGAGAAATTGTAGACTTGGATGAAGACGGTTCGTTGGTTCTTCTCACGGAACATTTTGATGATGAGTTTGTGAGATGAACCCGACTGGGATTTATTATGGAGATAGGGATGTGAAATTAATCCGTCTGGGTATTCTGAGAGTTTATAAGGGGTTGGTGCTCTAAAAAAAAAATTTCTTGAGAATATTGAGATTCTATATTTTGGGGAGATTTTTCACACAATTTTTAGGGGGAATTTTTTTTCATTATTTGGAGGGGTATGGCGATAGGAAATCCTGGGGTGACAATAGGCAAAGGCATGGAGTCCTTGAATTCCTAAGGAAAGGGAAAAGAAACTTATTGATCCACATGGTCAAGGGGCGTTGATTGGCAGGCCCCTTAGCCTTCTATAAAAAAAGGGTGAATCCTTCCCATTTTTCACACCTTCGAGTGTTTTAATCTCTTCCTTACTCTCTCTTAAAGTCTCTCCTAAGCCCTTCTTTCTTGATGACTTCAAATGGCGAGTTCAAGTGAGGCGTACTGAAATTCATAGTTGGCCGTCGATGACTGGGTTGGCCTAGAGTGGTAGTCTAAGGTGCCCCTTTCATTAAGCAACGAGAATGTGTTTGATATATTTGAGCATGTTTCTAATGAGCATACTCTTTTACGAGAGTTGGAATACCACCGTTTGTCTAGCGTGAGGAACCCTAGTGGCTATGTAAGTGTAGTGGATTTTTGTTTTCCATTTCATTTTTCACTTTATTTTTTCGTGCTAATGAAAGTTTTTTCTTCCTTTCTTTTGTAGACTGACATTCCTCCTCCAGCTATCTGGTCTCAAGGGATGACGGTGTTGAAGGAGGTTTGGGAGAATCTCCCTGTTCAGGTATGCTCGAGGGTCTCTTATGCGGGTTTTGGTCGTTTAACAAAGGCCTTGGACGAGACATTGCCATCTACTGCAATTTTTTATGTGCTCTAGGAGAGAGGTGGTGGGACACTACCCACACCTTCCATATTGGATTTGAGGAGATGACAGTGACTTTCATCAATGTTTAATAACTGACAGGACTTGAGTGTGGGGGATTTTAGATTGTGGTGGACTGCACATTGAGGGTGACGTCGGAGGCGGTGCAGGCGGCGTTGGGTTATGTAGGTAGGATCATTTCTGGAGATTCGATCCGTAATTCCACTTTGGGGAGACTCTTTCATAGAGGAGAGTGGATCTGGATGATTGGCATCAGGTGAGGCAGACAACCCGTTAGTTTATTTTAATTCTGTTGGGTAGTTTTTTAGTGGCGACGTCGTCCATCTTTGGTTCTTGCCCTTTTTTGGACAATTTTTTAGGTCCATATGTATGATTAGGGGAGCCTGATTTTAGCGTCCCTTTATTTCTCTTTGGATTCTTTTAGCCGCTATTGACAGTAGACCTTTACAGGGGCCACGTATCTTTCGGAGGTAATCTTGAATTAATTTTCATTTTCATATATTTCCATGCATTCTTCTTTAGTTTCTTCATTTCTAATTCATGCCTTTTGTAGACGTGGTTCTATGATGTGATTGTGTACATAGCAGGGTCGATAGTCTTGAAGGATGATAGCTTGGGTGACTTCTATTGGTTCTTCTAATAGCAGAAGTCCAATCGGAGATTGAGTCAGGACTTATGTATGGCGATCGTGCGAAGGGCTTTGCACGTCCTGAAAAATTATCACGTTATCTTTCTTTTCTTTGGGGTCTTTGGTTTCTTCATAATTAAATAGAAATCGATTCTATAATTGGGTATTATAGGTGACCTCTACCCTTAGGGGATGACTTTGCATGATATGGGGGTGACGGGTCTTCTTGCCCAGATGCGATGGTTGATTGTGCATGAGTTTAGGTACATCGGGTACCTAAGGGATAGGGTGGTTAGGCAGATCGTGGAGGAGGAGGTGTCTGTCCGACCATCATCGTCCCTTATGTACATATGGCAGGTCAGGGAGATATCAGGTACATAAGGTTATTAGGGAGCCTTACATTCTCTATATGGATACGATGGTGAATTATGACTACCTGGACTTCGTGATGACCTGGTTGATGCCTCCCTGTATTTATGATGTGGAGAACATGACTCCACCTAGTACATTTTTGGGTAGGGGGATAGTGCGCTGGCGGGATCGACCCACGGTACAGGCGGTGGAACATCGACGACAGTAGAGGAGGCTCTGATTATTGATCTTACTCCCCCTTCCTACAATTTCAAATTGCACATTGGGGAGTCACTAAGTGTGTCGCATCGTCCTCACGTATCAGTATCTGGATTGACATGGCTTACCGGCGATTCCCTTTGGCCTGAGGTATATCTTTTTTCTATTTTTTCTGGGTTTCTTGATTGATTTATTTTCCCTTTGTTATTGCTTCTTGCAGTATGTCTGGGTGTCGACTACTTGGAAGGAGGATATCAAAGATTGGATGTCCACCAGGTCGGAATATATTAGGAGTTCATCTTCTTCATGCTTCATGTCCCCTGCCAAATATGATGAGGGATCAGGTTCTGGTAGTGGAGGATCCACTGCTCGTCGCCGAGGAAACAACTCCCATCATGGGAGTTGAGGGGAATGAGAGAAAGATTAAGATTCTTGGTTCGGGCTAAGTCCCATTGTTTTTTTGTTTTTCTTATCTGCAAGATGTAAAGTAAGTGAAGCAATATAAAAATATGCATTTCTTTTTGGATTTCTTCTTCATTTAGTGACTTGTCTTATATGCACTTTCAATTTCCTGTTGAGATTGTTCATTTTACGCAAAGATAGAGATGAGTATAAAAATTCTTAGAGTGAAAATAACTAACTCAGGGAAAAGGACTTTTAATGATTTTCTTGGGAGAAAGAACTGAATAAATTTTCAAAATGAGGATTTTTTTCTTAAATTGATTTTGATAAAAAAAAAAGATGGAATTTCCCAAAAATGAGGGGATTGTCGACCGACATACCCCTTGACTTGGTTATCGGCATGAGGGTCAAGTCAAATAATTCCTAGGCTTTGATTTCACTTTCCTTTACTTCAAATTATTCTGGTGGGGTTGGATTATGCTCGAGTTTCTAAAGCCCTTGTTTTTAGCCTAAGTTTTCAAGTATAAAAGGGGGTGTGTGGGATGAGCTATTATCCACCCATACCCGCGTTCTTTTTTCTTTCTCTAATTTCTTTCTTTCAAAATGGTTCTTCCCTTTCATGAAGGTTTTGCTTCGTATCTCGACGGTTTGAAGAATGTGTGCTTGTATAATGTAGATTATGATGCTTTCAACCTGCATCGAGTTTCCTTGTAGGGCAACCGTGCTATAGATTGGAACCTGCTGGTTATGGCAGTGCAGTTCTGGTGACCCAAAGATCATATTCCCTATTTTATCCTAGATGTGGTATGTCCTATTTATAAGGAGTTCTCGACAGTGTTGGAGGCTACCCCAGTGTGGAGGCGACTATGCCTGACTTCTCCCATTCTCCCCGGGTTTTCTTATTAGAGTTTCTTGACATATATCCTTCAGCGGCTAGACCGTTGGTTAGCGGAGGGACCATTTCTTAGTCATGTACTTAACGCTTCTGCGGGGTTTTGTGAATGTCGGATTTACTGGGTTGTTGCCTTAGTCCTAACTACGAGGCTACTATTAGTGAGGGGGACTTGAATGTGGATTCCTAAGTTGCTGCGATAATGGCCTGGGATGTCTTATCGCCATAATCCCACGACGGTGGTGCTGGGTGAGACCTTGAACAGCCTGGATGCCTTGTAGAAGGGTCACTCTGACTTTCTAAGGGGGAGCCCCGTAATGATGTTTATGTGGCTTGCAGAGAGGTTTCGCTTAGCGGCCCCTCCTGAGTACCCTTTGGCTATTGTACCCAATTTATTTATCTGACCTTTTTCAGCTTTGGCCCATCCGTGGAGAGTTGGCTAAACTGGTTCGTAGAGCATGGATCTCAGTGCCTTCGTTGTCGATTCCATGGTTGGGGGACTTCTTCCTTATCTTGAACCTTGGATATTATCGATATGTGTGGATGGTGGGCTTTCGATAGACTTACTACTATTTCCCCTAGCGGTTCCAATGCCAAGTCGGGTGGGAACAGATCGTGCCTCCTCGTATAATAAATTTCTTCTTGATGGAGGATCTAACTAAATCGTTGAGGATGATGATAAGCTTTTTACAGCAGCGCGATCAGCCATTTACCCATCCATCATAATACGTGGGAGCGTCTTGGCATGTATGTGGGGACTACCTAAAATGGTTGTGGAAGCTAGTAGTACAGAACGTTCTCACCAAAAAGAACGGTCAAAGGTGGTTGATAAGACATAAATATTGTGTATTTCACCCATTAACCTACGCATTATTATCCCCCTTGGGTATCTTAATCCCTATACATATGTTCGTTAACCAGACAATCTCATATTTCTAAATATACATGCTTTGCAGGGGTTAATTGAGCTTTTGTAGGTATTTGGATGCTTAGTATGAAGTTCAAACGCTTTCCGAAAAATTTCCATTGAATATTGCAGCTTCTGGGGCATTTAAGTAATTTCAGCATTCGCATTTTGATCCCGAACTCTTTACGAAAGTTGAAGCCCTTTGATTTCTCTTCGCGTGGACGTCGACGATGCATACTTTCGTGGTACAATGAGGGAGTTATGGCATTTTTGGTATTTTTTTTACTTTAAATTCACACTCAAGGTCACATTCAAGGGCATTTTAGTCATTTCATAATTTGGTTTTTTGGACTAATGTCTTCTTGGATTTGTATCTCTCTCAGTTATCTTCGCGTAGCCTCCGACCGTGCCTAATTCTGAGTTATAACGAAGAAGTTACGGTATTTTTTGTAAAGTTGGAAATAATTGCAGATTACAGACTTGTAGGGTGCGAATTGATTCGCTAAAGTGCGAATCGATTCGATTTGCACCCGAATCAATTTTTTTTGCTTCCCCTATTTTCAAATCGATTCGGAATACTCCGAATCAATTCGGTCCCCTATTTTCAGATTTCATTTTATTACAATTTTCCACTAGGGTTTTGTATATAATAACTTTCTCCTCATTTTGGAAGAGGATTCATGATGTATTAGATTAGGGTTTGGATTTTGGGAGCTCATCTTCATTTCTCTTGGGGGTTACGCGCATTTGGGTTTTGTAAGTTGAACTATTCATTGTCCCTTCCATTTATATAGTTGTTTTAACTTATTTCTTGCTTTGATAATTAGTTTACATGCTTTGTAGTTAGTTTAATTGCTTTATTTATTATTTTCAATAGTTAATTAGTTGTTAAGTTAGTTTAATCATGTGTAGTGAGTAGTTAAATAGAGTTTGGGTCATGTGTCCGCCATTGATGAGCATTGAGCTCCGAAAATTAGGTTTTGTGTAAATTTACATTTAATTGAAACCTCGTGTATTAAATTCGAATTATTATGCGTTTAACTTTATTTTTCATGCAACGTTAGTGTTTATGGCGATAATTCAATTTTAAGACGAGTGTGAACATTTCAAATTCAATGTTTTATCTCGCAACTTTGAGTTAAATTTCTTCTTGTGTGATGTTTATGATTAATTAATAATGCTCAGTTAAATGTTTTCGAACCAAAATTCTAATTATTAGTTGTTCAACCCATGGCGGGTATGCGATCCCGGCTCTCGTTTTATTAATTCCAGTTTAGACTTAACTGCTTAATTTCCCCCTTTTCTTTATTTTCAACCTATCACCTTTTACATTTTTTTTTGAAGTACCAAAAAAATTAAAATCTAATATTCAATCACTCTCAGTGGATTTCTAACGATACCCGACTTACCGCTGTGCTTGCCTTGCAAGTGTAGTAATAGCTTAGGTTTTTCATGTAGAGCGAGAACCGAAATCAACAATAGTGTCCCTACACGAACACTCAATTTTTCTCTCATAAAATGGCGCCATTGTCGAGGAGTGTGTTTTAGATTGAAGTTGCTTTACTGTTTCATAATATTTCTTTTGTTCATATTTGTATTCTTTATTTTATCCTTTCTTTTTGACCTGTGCCAGACTATTTCGAGAAATTGAAATTTTGGCGCTTGTTGCTTTTGTTTAATTAGCTTATTTTGAAATGTCTCTCTATAGCTCTTTAGATAACTTTAATTGTTATTAGAATAGTTTTCCAAGTTATACTCCCAAAACAATGAGAGAAGGCCTACAAATTCTTAAAAATGAATGCCTTGGATGTGAAGTTCAAGAAGTTGTAAGTAGTCCCTCATCGCCTTAGGAATGTAATTTGGAAAGCGGGGATCCCGTTAGCTATGAGCAAACCTCACATGAAAATGTTGTGTCTTCTTGTTTTGATTATGATTTAATGATAAAGGAAATAAATGACCGTTTCGAAAGTTCTCAAGATTGGTTTCTAGAGACTGATGCCATGCTCAATGAGATCATTTCTTTACAAAATCGGGTCGAGGTTGAAACTTTCGCTTCACCTCCGCCTCTTTTTAGGAAGAAATAATTGAGAGTGATCCAAGCTTTACCACTTTCGAATTTTAATCTCTTATTAATTCTTCCGATTGTATTGACGTTGATGGTCTTTCTTTTTCTTTATTCCTTGCTATTCTCGAACCGTTAAATTTATCACATAAATCGGTTGAAAGTCTTGAGGACTTTGACCCGATTCTTTAACGGGAATTTTATTTTGAGATAATTCATGTCATGGGATATTCACTTGCACTAGCCCCACCTCCCCTTGCAATTGAAGAACCTTGGGGATATGATTTTAATTTTTCCAATATTAATGTAGTCTTGTCTCCCTTAAAATCCAAACCCCCCATCATCCCACTAAAAAATTTAATTGGTGATGGTTCATTTCTTACGCCTTACACATGCCTTCCGTTGTTCAAATGGAATTCCAATTTTTTGGGAGGCATGCATGCTATGGAGGGTCCACCATTGATCTTCCAAAGTCAAAATATTATATGGGTGGATCCTCAATTATTTAGACTTCTAGTGTATAGTTAGTTAGAAATCCAAATAGTAGGTTGTAAATAGTTAGTTTATTTTTTCTTTCTTTCTTTCTTTCTTTCTTTCTTTCTTTCATTTTTCTTTCTTTTTATATTTTGTCTAGTGTAATTAGTTAACTTTTTTCTTATTTGTTTTTGCTATTCCCGGTACTAAGATGTTTTGTAGATTCGTTTGGACTTGCGCTTATTAGAGATCGCTCAATTTTGGGTAATATCATTCTTTTGCTCTCTTTATGTTGTGTTCTTAATGCGCATTGAGGATAATGCAACTTTTAAGTTAGGGGGTGTGGGTGTTTTATCCATTTATTTGTTTAGTCCATGGATTTTATCACATCGTAGTTACTAAGTATACCTTTTTGTTAAAAATTGAAAATTTTCAACAAAAAAAAAATCATTCTTTTTTTCTCCTTTGTTGGGCATTTTGCATTGTTACCGATGATAAATTTAAATAATTTCCACATCCAATATACAACTCAATGATGCATGTTATCGATTTTAGAAGTTATTAGACTTTATTCCTCAAATCATTTATATTATGAATAACTTTATGAATTAAACCTTATCCCTTAAGAACATGCACTTTTCTTGTTATAATGATTTGGTTTAATATTTTTATAACTCGGTAATCTTTTGTTGCATTGTATATACTTACACCGATTAATCTTTGTTCCTTTCCTCATTTTTGATTATATGCACAATTCTTTCCTCTTTGAAAACGTTGAATTCGTCGGTAATCTATCTATTCTTTCATTTTATTGTTCATTAAATGAGTTCATTCTTGAAATGTGTTACTTGAGCATGATTTTCATAAATTTGTTTTGACTCAAGAATTTCGTAAAGTTTAGGAAATGATTATAGACAATCTTTGTTATATCACCCATATTAGACTTGACCTCACCTTATTTTTCTCTAGTCAACCCCTTTGAGCCTAAATATAGCCTTTTATTTCAGTACCTAAAATCCCATAACCAACTCCTCATTGAAGTATAAACCATATATATTACTTCCTATACCTTTTTTTTGGAATGTTACTCGGGATTGAATGATGTTATTGTCTTGCGGTTGCAATTAATCATGAAAAGAGTGAGAAAAGGGTAGAAAAAATTGTAGTGAAAAAGAAAAGAAAAAGCGAAAGACAAAAGAAAACAAAACAAAAGTTAGAAAAAGAAGAAAAGAAAAAAAAAAGAGAAAGTTTGTATATGTTGTATATAGTGTTCAATAAGATTTGATTACTCTCTCATTGTCATATTTAATGCTTGTTATGGAAATCATATTCCAATTTTGATATTGCCCACTATTTTCCATTATCCCGTGTTTTCATCCCCGAACACTTTGAATCCGTACATACATTCCTTTCATTTCATACCCAAGCCTAGCCTACATTATAACCCTATACAATTCCTATGTGATCTTAGGGTGAGTTCAATTTAAAAGTCATAATAGTTTTGATAATCTGTGAAAATGCATTTCGCATCTTTTAATGTACGATATCTTTCATTGAGATTACAAGTTTTTCATTTCCTATATAGCGTTCTTCATTTGTGACATTTGTGTGGCCTAGTTTCCTTTTACATTTACTCTTTATGACCACATGTCCCATGTGTTACCTCCCGTTCCGAGTGATTTCATTTATTGAGTGTAATGCCCATAAGGGTCGGATTATATGCACACTTTTATTTTTATCCGATTTATTTAAGATTTTTTCCAAATCATATTATGCATGTGCTCCCTCCCCCCCCCCCTCCCACTTTTAAAGTTTCAATTCTATGATGTGCATTCAACATCTTAATAACAACGGATTTTTTTTTTGAATTCGTTCGATATGCTAATAACATGTTTGAAATCTTTTTCGTATTGTTGAGTTTGTCACATATTGATTGGGCATATTTTGAGGAAACCGTATGATGTTTGTGGGTTTCATACCTAAAAACCCTCACGAGACGACACTCGTCCACTCGGATAACCTAGGGGTTTAACGACTTATTGCATACTCTAAATGCAATCGTTCGCCTATGAAAGTGGCATTTATTTCTTTTGTACATATCTTTTTTTGTGGTTTGCTAGTAGTTCTCATGGTTTCTTATTTTATTGCTACGAACTACCAATGTGTAAGTTAGGGGTGTGGTACGATGAAAATATGGCGTATTTCACCCATTAACCTATACTTACGATGCAAATATTACTTGTGTATCTTAATACCTATACTTATGATCTCTAACCAGACAACCTCGAATTTCTACATATACATGCTTTTCAAGCGTTAATTAAGATTTTGAAGGTATTTGGATGCTTAGTGTGAAGTTCGGACACTTTCCGGAAAATTTCCTTTGAATATTGTAGCTTTGGGGGAATTTTAGTAATTTCTGTATTCGGATTTTCGTCTCGAACTCTTCACGAAAGTTAAATCTCTTTGATTTCTCTTCACGTGGCTACCAACAGTGTGCATGATTTTGATGTATAATGAGGGAGTTATGGTATTTTTGGGATGGTTTTTACTTCAAATTCACACTCAAGGTCAGATTCAAGGGAATTTTAGTCATTTCATAATTTGGTTGTTCGGCCTAATGTCTTCTTGGATTGTATCCCTCTGAGTTATATTCGCATAGCCTCCGATCGTGCCTAATTCTGAGTAATAACGAAGAAGTTACAGTATTTTCTGTAAAGTTAGACATAGCTGATTGTAGATCTGTAGGGTGTGAATCGATTTGCTGAAGTGCGAATTGATTCTATTTGCACCAGAATCAATTTTCTTTACTTCCCCTATTTTCGAATCGATTCGAACAACTCCGAATCAATTCGGTCTCCTATTTTCAGATTTCTTTTTATTACAAGTTCTCCACTATGGTTTTATATATAATAACTTTCTCCTCATTTTAGAAGAGTATTCATGATGTATTAGATTAGGGTTTGGATTTTTGGAGCTCCTCTTGATTTCTCTTTGGGTTTATGCCCATTTGGGTTTTGTAAGTTGAACTATCCATTGTCCCTTCCAATTATATAGTTGGTTTACCTTATTTCTTGCTTTGATAATTAGTTTCCATGCATTGTAGTTAGTTTAATTGCTTTATTTATTATTTTCATCAGTTAATTAGTTCTTAAATTAATTTAAAATGTGTAGTGAGTAGTTAAATAGAGTTTGGGTTGTGTGTCCTCCATTTATGGGCATCGAACTCCAAAAATTAGGGTTAGTGTAAAATTACATTTAATTGAAACCTCGCGTATTAAAGTCGAATTATTATGCATTTAACTCTCTTTGTCACACAACGTTAGTGTTCATAGAGATAATTTGATTTTAAGACACGTGTGACCATTTCGAATTCAATGTTTTATCTTGCAACTTTGAGTTAAATTTCTTCTTGCGCGATGTTTATGATTATTGATGTAAAAAACTAGATTCAATCTAATTATTTTAATCACAGATAAAAAATGAATAAATAAGTATAAGACAATGGATTTTTAATGCGGTTCAGCCTTATGAGAATGGCCTAAGTCCACTGTTTTTATTTTGCTGACTGTTTGCCTGGAATTCTCAATAATAGGTTTACCAAGAGATCCAGAGTCCTCTACTTATGAGGAGGTTACAATGTATTTTTAGCCTTGAGGTTGTACATACGAAAAGATAATGCGATGTTATCTAGTAAACATATACATCTGTACGATAATAATGTGCATTTAATGCACAACTATCTTTTGATTCTCTAGATTTGGATGCTCTGTACGCTAAGTATCTCGGACCGCCTGAGTTGTTCGGTACGCTTAAGTTGCTCGGAGCCCTCAGTTTCTCGGGGTGCCTAAGCTGCTCGATATGATTGAGCAGCTCGGGGCGCCTGAGTATCTTGGTGATAGTATGTTGTTCGTTGGAAGTATTTGTAATTGCCATGAAGGTTGGAACGTGTCTTCAAGTGAATGGTCCATGTCAGCAGACTAAATTTGGTATCAACAGAAGCCCCCAATGTTTCACAGTTTGAGGTTGAAGAAAATTGTGGAACATTTTGCTTGAGAACTGCTTAGATTATTGGTCTTTATGGATTTTAGGAAAATTTCCGTTGTATATAACTCCTTTTTTAGCGCATAAGTATCAGGCTTCATAAATATTTTGAATTTTCATGACCACTTCAATATTTGTGCCCTTTTCTCATTTTAGCCGCCGAAAACGCAAACGTCTTTCCTTGTAATCATTTCCTTTCTCTATTCCCGAGGTAAAGTATTTAAGTGCGATAGAAATCCTGTCGTCTTTCACTTTTCAAATTTGTATCTTTTAACTCTTCATTCTCTCTCTATCTTGTGCCTTCATTCTTTCCATCGTTTATTATCAACTGATCTCTCTTTTTTCTGTAAGATTTTCTTCCCTCTCCTTTATTTACTTTGTTCATCATGGTTTATCTTGTTGAATCACTGGACAAATTTTGGTCTGAATTTTCAATCCCTTCGTGGGTTATTTTGGAAGAACTTTCTGAACCTTCTGATTATTTTTCTTTAGCTGAGGGACATTGGTTCCCAAGTCTTTTTGTAGCCAAATGTGGCTTTTATTTCCCTCCAAATCCCCTGTGTTTGGAGTTTTGCCAATATTTTGATGTTGTACCTGCAAGAATAGCTCCAAATACATGGAGGATAGTTAATGGCGCACATAGGTTGAATAAACTTCATGGAACTCGTTTAGGGATTCCAGAGATTATGTATTTCTACAGATGGGTTACCAGTGACGGTACTTTTTATTTAAAAACTATATTTTTGAATAGAGCGTTAGTTGTCAATCTTCCCGATGCCAATAGGGATTATTTTGATCATGGGGTTGTGATGAAAAATTTGTAACACCCTCTATTAAATGGGGACGATGTATATCAAGGTCACAGGTGTCCACTTTATGGCAATGGGATAGGTTGTTTTTATTTTTGAAATCTTTCTTTCTTTGTATTTGATAAAATGCATCACTGACATTTGATTTTGTTTATTACAGTTAAAAGTAAAAGGAAACCTCCAAAAGAAACCGAGGTTAATGTAAAGCACTTAAAACTTATTTGGGGATTGCATCAATCTGTTGCTGAGGAGCACATTAGATCTTCTTTTTACTTGTTACAATACAAAAGCTACACTTTATCTTTCACTACTCGTCCTCGTCCAGTGGTGGTTGATCTTGATCAGGTACCAGCCTCTGAGACTAGTGTGGAAGTTTTTTCCTCTGAATCGAGTATTCTTGTCACTAATCTGATGAAGAAGAGAAGAGCTCTTGCCTTTTTTGACAAGTCTGCCTCTACCACTGTGGAGGCAAAGAAAAGTAAACAAGATGTCCCAGAAGAAGGGACAAAGACTATAGATGTACCCCCTCTTGTTGCTGCCAAAAAAACTGGAAAGATGCCCCCTGTGGCTCCCAGTAAGACTGTTGCTATCTCTCCTTCGAGTTATGTTATTTTCATATCACCAATAAAGATAACACCTTTAATTAAAAATGCTCTAGCTCCTTTGAGGAGATTATAGAGAAGCTCTTCTAAGAGACTTGCTGAACCTATCTCTCAACCTTCAAATATTGAAGGTATTGTTCCAACTCTTGTTCCTCTGAGCTCTGCTGTGGCCTTGGTAAGATCCCGTACTGCCCCAGAAGTCCAAAGCATTTAAGATACTCTTTCTTGTGAAAGAATTACTACTCTTATTGTTCAACATATTACATCAATAAGTATTGTTAGCCTGAGTCTTTTACTTTCTAATATTATGTTCATACATTGACTTAAATCTCTTTCTTTTTTCAGCTGGTGACGTGTTTCAACAGCATTTTAAAGAAGGATGAAGCTATTAGGGCTTCAAGATCCTTGAGTGGAGTAGAGGAAGATTTTGTATGGCTGACCCAATCTCTAAAAGATTCTCGTCAAAAGTACGAGGAAGATAAAGGTTCTTGGGAGAAGCAATTTAAGTCTGTTGATCTAGACAGAGATCAAGATGTGAATGCCTCCAAGGAATTAGAGAAGAAGTGAAGGAGTTTGAATAGAGCAATAAGGAGTTGAGATTAAGTTTAAGTCTGCTTAAGAGAAAGTCGTTAAAGTTCAAGATGTTGAGCGACAGAAAACGGAGGTGGAAGAAAAGTTGAAGTCTGCTGAGGTGCTCCTTAGGGAAAGGACCTCCGCGGAGAAGGCAAAAGGGAAAGATGCAATTAAAAAATCATTCAGTGTTGGTTGGGATAAATGCTGAAACAAGGTCCTGGCTGTGATGTCTTCTCAAATGGAGTATGCCAGTGTCAAATACTTTAGGTATGGATAGGTATCAGCCTTAAAGGAGCAGAAGGTCACTGAGAACTCTGAATTGTTCCAGCAGCACTCTCATGGCCCTCCTCCCTCTCCTGGAGAAGAAAAAGAAGATGAAGAAGATTCAGATGAATCTTCCATGATGACCGGAGATCAGGCCCCTACTATTCCTGTTGTTCTTCCTTCCGAGCAACTCCACCTAACCAGCACTTCTGCCGAGCAGCTACCATTGTCCTCCGAGCAACCAACTCCTTCATTCAAACCTCCTGAGGAAGTCGTAGGAAATAAGGAGAAGGTGTAAATTTATTCTGGTTTTTTATTTTGTTGTTTTATTGAATGTAACTTGGAACTATATATCTCCTCTTATTATGAATAAAAATTAAAACTTTGATTGTTCGTCTTGAATTTCTCTTTTACTTGATCTGTCTTAATCATTATTGATTCTTTTTATTTCTTCCCTTTGCTAGTTTATGGCCAGGATGGAGCTCTTATCAGCTCATGATACAGAATTGATGAAGAAATGCAATAACTATTTTAAAGTTGGTCATGCAGATCTTAATGAAGCTCAAATCATTGATATCCTTAGTTCAGATGCTTCTGAACAAGCAGTTGAAGCTTACCAATACTTGAAGTGCTTGATCGATCGTGTTGTTACCAACAATGTGGCCTACTATGAGATGATTGAGTATCTCCAAGGAATGATCGAGGAACTTCAGCAGCAGTATAAATAATCATCCACACTTTTACATTAAGGTTATGAGAGAAAGTACCAGCAATTAAGTGCTGATAAGGGATATGATAAGTTCATCTCTCCTCATGAGAAGAAGGAGAGTGTTCTGAAGCTTGAAGTTGAAGAGCACAGGCATATCGCCAAGTTGTTGGAGCAGGAAAACATTGCTTTGTAAGAGGAAATAAAGCAACTCAAATCAGCTACTTCTTCTTCGGGAGCCTTGGTCCCAGTAAATGATGGTGGTTTTTCAGTTTTGGAAGTAGAAAATTCTCACTTAAGGGATGAGTTAGAAACCTTGAAGTGAGCTGGACCCTCCACATCTACTCGTGCATAAGCAAGGGCTAGTCGGGTCACCATTGAAGAAACGAGAACTCAGTCGTCTTTAGAGAATCAAGCCTTTCAGTTGATGGCGAAGAACCAAGCCTTGGCAAAAATGTCTAAGAAGATTCTGACCTTCATCGAAAAACTCTCTAATTAAAGCTCTGCTCTGGAAAGTAAAGAAATTATAGTGAAAAAACTCCACGAGGAACTTGAGAGGTTAACTTATCAGTTCTACAACCAACCCATGGAATTTTGGATGGCTAGGTATAACGAAACTCTGTACCATCTCGATGCTCGGTTGCAGCAGTCAAATAATGAGGGATATAAGCAGGGGCGGTTGAATTCCTTGTGTGTGCTAAAATTGGAGCAGGGCGACTACTTATGGGATTATTATGATCCTGGAGTGCTCGATTTTCCCGTGCCTCCTTTTAAGCTTGATATTAGTTGGATTCCTGCTCGTGCAATTCCTCAATGCTTGATTTCTAAGTATCTCAGCAATTACAATCTTCATGCAAACTTTGAGATAACTTACCCAGAGTACTTGCTTGATCGGCACTCCGTAATGAATGTTAGAATGCTGCGAGATGTAAACTTTATAAATTCTCCTTATGTATGATCCTCCAGCCGGGGTAGAACCTGTTTCAAAAGAAAAGGGGAAGAAACCCATTGAGTAGGATATTCTTATGTAATGAATCAGACTTTTCACATCATATGTAATTTTACTTGATGTGAATGAATAAATTTTTAGCCTTTTGCCATTTCATTTTCTTCTAAATAATTTTTAGAATGTCCTTGCTTGTTGGTTGGTAAATATATATATATATACTATACTTTATAGTGACTTGTCACTCTTTGGGCCTAAGAAATGGAATGATTTGCATCCCATATTCCTCCTTAATTGTAGTAATCCCGTATGGATTACCTTGTTGCCTAGACAGTGGATGCCCGGGAGGTCTTCCAGCTTATTGCCTAGTTTGGTACCAACTAACCGGAGTTGGTGGTTATTTCTTTACCGACCAACCGGAGTTGGTGGTAATGAGATGCCGACCAAACGGAGTTGATGGTATTGAGTTACCTACCAACCGGAGTTGGGGGTAATGATTTCTCGACCAATCGGAGTTGGTGGTATTATGTTCTCGACCAATCGGACTTGGTGGTAATTGAATTTCCGACCTACCGGAGTTGGCGGTATTAAGTTCCCAACCAACCGGAGTTGATGGTAATTGAATTGCCGACCAACCTGAGTTGCCGGTATTAAGTTCCCAACCAACCGGAGTTAGTGGTAATTGAAATGCCGACCAATCGGAGTTGGTGGTAATTGAATTGCTGACCAATCGGAGTTGGCGGTATTAAGTTCCCGAACAACCGGAGTTGGTGGTAATTGAATTTCCGACCAATCGGAGTTGGCGGTATTAAGTTCTTGACCAACCGGAGTTGGTGATATTAAGTTCCCGACCAACCGGAGTTGGTGGTAATTGAATTACCATGGTTAGTGGTATGTTTCTCTGAATTTGGATTTGTGTAGTGTGTAGCACTAATATTCCAAAAAAATTCAACAAAGAAAGAAAATGGGTGAAACGTTACTTTATTCATATTGAAGAAATTGCATTACATAGGAATTTCAATTACCGATAATACTTGCACCGATGCTCTGCATTCCATGCATTCTTGAATTCTTCTCCTTCCAAAGTTTTAATCATATATATCCCTGGACGAACAAATTCTGTTACTCTGTAGGGTCTGTGCCAGTTGGCTTCCAGTTTGTTATGCTTTTGGATCACTTTCTTCAGCACATATACCCCTTCCTTCAAATCACACTTCTTCACTCTTTTGTTGTAGAACAAAGCAATTCATTGTTGATATGCTGCATTCCTGATCGCTTCTTCTTCCCAAACTTCTTCAAGCATATCCAGGTCTAATCTTCTCATCAAGTCACTGACAGGAGAATTGAAATTAAGCACCTTATTCATAGGTAAACCCAATTCACCAGGTATGACAGCCTCACTCCCAAATGCCAGTATGTATGGGACTCTCTCGTTGTTGTTCGTGGTGTGGTGCGATAATCCCACAACCCAGATTGTAGCTCGTTAATCTAATTTGCCTTTGCATCATCCAGTCGCTTTTTCAAACCATTCAGTAGCATTATGTTTGTCACCTTAGTTTTCCCATTTATATGGGAATGGCCTGGTGCAGAGTGGATCTTTAGTACATTGGATTAATGACAATATGCAGTAAACTCCTCATTATCAAACTAGGTTCCATGGTCAGTAATGAATGCATGTGGGAGACCATATCATCAAATAATATTCTTCCAAATAAATTGATAGACTTTGTCGTATGTCATATCAATGAGAGGCTCAGCTTCCACCCATTTGGTAAAGTAATCTACAGCAACCACGAGGTATTTGAATCTTCCCTTGGTCGTTGGAAGTGGTCCTACCAAGTCTATCCCCCACATGGAGAATGGCCAAGGGGACGTTATAGGTGTTAACAATACTTGGTGTGTAATTTGGATGGAAGAGAAGCATTTACATTTATCGCACTTCTTAGCATAAGCTATGCAATCAGCTCTCATCATTGGCCAGTAATACCCCTGCATTGTTATTCTTTGCAAAAGCGTCTAACCTACTACATGGGCTCCATAAGACCCTTCATGAACCTCTTCGATTAAATCTTTCACTTCTGAGGGATGGACACATCTCTGTAGCCCTGCTATAACTCCTCGTCTATATAAAATTCCACTGGTCAATACATATCGGGCAGCTTTAAACTTCAATTTCTTGGCTGCGAGTTTAGAAATTGGTAAAGCCCTGATGGGGTCCATCCAAGATGGTCCCAAGTCAAGGGAAATGAAGTTCATCATTAAATCTCCGTCTATGCTCCGACCAGCCATTATTTCTATTGGGATCATTTTTCGTATCTCGGTGCGTGTTACTGATGCTAACCGAGCTAGGGTGTCTGCTCTCGTATTCTCTAATCTCGGTATTCTAATCAACAGAACTTCAGTAAAACTCGATACAACCTCCATCTCTTTTGCATGATACTTGATCATTAACTCTCCTTTTGCTGCATACACCCCCAAAATTTGATTTACGATTAATTGAGAATCACTGAATACAATTACCTGTTCCACCTTCATGGTTTTGTCTAGACTTAAACCCACAATAATAGCCTCAGATTCGGCCTCGTTATTAAAAGCCTTAAATTCAAAGCGCAGAGCATACTCCACATCAATCTCATCCGGAATTTTTAAAATAATTCCTGCTCCACTGCCTGTAGTGCACGAAGAGCCATCCACATACAAATTCCATACAGGTACTTTATTATTAAATTCTTGATCAGACAGAGTTCCTCGGTGGAATATTTTATGCTTCCTTTTGTCCTCCTCCGGCACTTCTTGCTGCTCGTTGATCCTTTTTCTCTTGCTCGTCTACCGACGTAAGTTGGTTGGGATATCAATTTGATGATCCTGTAACATCCACAGGGTGGTCTGTATTAAACTCCTGTTCTTCCACAGGGCATCAGCTAGGTTATTCTTTGCTCGGGGCAAGTAGTGGAAGGTGACATCCTTAAATTGGAGGCTAGTTCTTCTAGGTGGGCATGGAAGGGTAGGAGTTTTTTTATCTTTGACTTTCTATTTTTTTAGGATTTGGATGATAATAAGGGTAAAGTCATTATAGACGTATAGGTGTCAGACTCCTTTCTGAAGGGTGATCTTGAGGCATACCGTGCATGCCTCATACTCAGTCATATTGTTGGTGAAGGCAAATATAGTTTGATGGAAATTGGGGTGTTAGAGTCATCAAGGGTGATTAAGAGTATCCCAATTTTGAATCCTTTATTGTTGGCATCTTTGTCAAAGAACATTTGCCATCGTAGGTCCTCCTGAGAGGTGTAGAGAATATCTTCATTAGAGAATTCAGAGATCCACACATCTACTTCTTCCATAGGGTAATCAACAAGGTAGTCGTAGATGGTTCTCCCTTTCACAACTTTCTGCATAACATATACAATTTTGAACTCAGCTAACAATATAATCCATCGGGCCATTCAGTTGGACAGAGCAGGATTTTCTTGCAACAACTTAATGGTATCCCTATGAGTCGCAAGTATGATGAGGAAGGTGAGAAGGTAGGATCGTAATTTCTGCGTGACCTAGACTAAGGCAACATATGCTTTCTCCAAAATAGTGTAGTCGAATTTGTACCCGCCTAATTTTTGGCTGGCATAGTATATGTCTCTTTCTTTTCAGGATTCTTCAATGTATTGGGATAGAAAAGCCCCTGCTGTAGTATCTGTTATGGTCAAGTACAGGAGTTGAGGGAGACCTGGTTGCGGAGGCATAAGCACCAGAGGTCGGGTAAGGTATTGGTTGATTCTGTCAAATGCTTCTTGGCAAGCCTCATTCTAAACTTTGGTCGAATTTTTTTGGAGGAGCTCGGAAATAGGTTCACAGATAAAAGTTAAATGGCTGATGTACTATAATTTTCCTAACAATCCTCAAACTTTATTCTCTATCCATGGTGGTGGCATCTCAAGTGTTGCTCCCAACTTGAGAATTTATAGTTTTATTCCATTTTCAATGATAATGAATCCCAAGAGTTTTCTTTTTTTTATGCCCAAAATGCATTTTTGTGTGTTTAATCGCATCTGGTATTACCACAGTCGCTCAAAAAACTTTCAAAGGGTGGGAATATGACCTTTCCAAGTCTTAGATTTAATGATCATAATATCCACATGGACTTCGGCTTCTTTATTAATAAGGTCATGCAGGATAGTTATGGTAAACCTTTAGTTGGTAGCCCTGACGTTCTTGAGTCTAAATAACATAACAGTGTAGTAGAAGCTTCCCTATGGGGTGATGAAGGCGATTTTCTCCTAATGGTCAGGGTATTGTATCGGGAAAATCCATCGATAAATAACTTGAGGGCATGGCGAGCCATGTTATCCATAATCATGTCGATGTTGGGTAATGAGTAATCATCCTTCGAGGATGCCTTGTTTGAATACCGGTAGTTGATGCACATGCAAAATTTCCGTCTTGACTTCAGTATAGGGATGATGTTGGCTATCCATATAGGATATTCGATGACGTGAATGAAACCTATGTTCAGTTGGTTGACCACTTCTTCTTTGACTTTGAACAACCATTTGGTGCAGAGCTTGCGTAACTTTCATTTGATCAGTTTGCATTCCGAGAAAATTAGGATCTTGTGTTGAGCTATATTTGGGACAATTACGGGCATGACATCGTAGGACCATGTGAAGATGTCCAGGAATTCCTTTAGTAGTTCTTCGAATTGCACATGCTCACTTTCATTAAGGGTGGACCCTATTCTAATCTCCCTCTGATTGCTACTAGAATCGAGGTTAATAATAATATTTTCATCATCATTAATTTGAATGAGATTATGTTGTCTGTTATTCTCTTTATGAAGATCAATATATAATTATTCATTTGCAAAATCATCATGATCAAGAGTTGATTAGAAGCAAGACAATTAATGTAAGGCACAACAAGATAGTCAAAATCTTCGTTTATTTCATTCTCAAGAAAAATAACATTGAGAACCTCATCAAAAGAGGTCTCGATTACATTGATATTAGAAAAGGAAACAATTATATCGGATGCACAAATTGATAGGGTAGACAACAGTGTTGGCTTATATCTGGGCAAGTTGAGCAGGCACATCATTCTAATTGACGAGAGGCATGTTAGTAACTCTGATCTGAGTAGAAGGGTCCGACAGTGCGACATCAGAATGGATCATTAAGAGACTCAGCCCTAGTTTCTATAGGTTATATGAGTCCCCAGAATCTCTTTCCAAAGAATCCCCGGTAACTGTCAAAGATTTCTTAGTGAGGGATTAAACTTCATGTTGGCATTCTATGGCCCAAGGGTTACTATCTTAAAAAACACTTCTAGCCCCGGTTTCATCTTCTTATCAACATGGTCATACCATGGTTCGAAAAATCCGCAGTAAGTGAAATATTCACCTTCCTTGATAAACTTTTCATTTAGAGAGTCTCTCGAGATAGTCATTCTTCTTCCAAGCTTCTTTTAAGTCGTGGACACCAAACGACTTTGAGTTTTTTTGGTGAGGGTTGATAGACCAGGACACATGAGGGAAAGACTTCTATTAGGACTATGGGCTCAAATATCCCTTGCGCGGATCATCCTAGCCCCACTATATGCACTAATTTCATTCTCTTGAACAACTGAATCACGTTGACTTTACCATGAGGGTTAAGTTACTGATAGACCCGACCTTTGAAACTATCTCCTGTTGGAAGGGGAAGTGGGTCAACTCTGAATCTAGAGAGGATAATGTCATTCATCCCATACTAGATCTCTAAAATCAGATTACTAATACTGGTTATGTCTGAACTGTCATCATCCCCCAAGATGGTGATAACCTGTCCATTGGAAAAGAATTTCAATTCATGATGGAGAGAAGATGATACCCCTCGGATACTGTGGAGACATAGATGGCCAAGAAGAAGGTTAAAATATGTTGTTATATTAATAACCTAGAAGTCAATAACAGGATTGATAGGGCAAGATCCTATTTTGAATTTTATAGACCCCATTACCTCTTGACGGGTATTGTCGTAAGAACGAACAAAGATGAAAGAAGGAGTGAGATCACTGACTTTGAAGCCTAAGTAATTAAAGATTCAGGAGAGAAAATATTGTGGAAACATTCGTTATCAATAAGGTAGAGTGGAACTGTCTTTACCAACACTTCGATGGATATTTTCATGGCATAACTGTGGTTAGGTCTGATCTTTGGTATCTTGTCTTCGAAGAAGGAGAGGAGTTTAGAAGAAGTCAAGGACCAAACCATGTTCAGAGCTTCTTCGAGAGTGGTTGAAGGAAATACTGTAGGCTTGGTGAGGAGTATTATCAAAGCATATGGGTGAATCTGGGAGGACATGAAAAGACCCCATGGGGTGATGTTGTCTTGGGTTTTCTTGAGTTGGTCAAGGACTTTACTTTCCACAATGGCCATCTCTGGCATGGGGAGTTCTTTGGAAACTCCCTTTCCATTATCTGTATCGATCACATGAGGAGCTTGATCTTTGTAGTGTCTACCTGATCAAGTTATGTGATTTACTGAGGTGGGGAAGAATGGGAACCCCATGTCTTCATCTATTTTTGCATGAATAACAACCTTATTGAATTTTTCCAACAGATCTTTGAAGGATATCATCCTTAATAAACTAGCTAATAGATGGTGTCCACCTGAATGGACTCATCATTTGAGCTATCAAAGTTGTCTCCCTGTCCGATGGCAATTATATCCTCTTACCAAGATAAATCAATGCATTCAAAAACCTCAATGGATTCATCGTACAGATCTTCCTACTCAATGGGGAGGTGTAGGAGTGAAGGGACCAACCGTATATGAAGCTTCAAAGTAGTGAGTAGCTCACCAATGCTAAAAATTTCACTTTTTTACCGAAATACATCGGCCATAATCTGCACTATGTCATCTGGACTGACTTCATCAATAGGTTCCACCCAATAATCTGACCCGCATTCCCATTTTTGAGCTTTCATGAACAAGCCACTGAATTTGTGACAATTTACGGCCATCACTATCGGCAATTTCAACCCAAACTCTAAGAGTTAGTTAAATATACTAGGTAACTTCATATCCTTCCCTCTAAATCGGGTACGAACGAAAATACAAGCCAATGTGAGGACTGAAAGAGCTTGGTCGGTGAATTAAATAGGGTGTATGAGAAAATACGAGCAAACTTTGAGCTATTTGGGTGAAGTTACGGGTATGATAGGTTCTTTACTAGGGACAATCTGAGCAAATGGGTCGAGTTTTGAGTCATTCTCTAGGAATATGGCATTTTTATGGGTTGGAAGTGGGTTGTGAGTGGTGTTGGGTTTAGGATTGGCTGGTAGGGCAATGATACCCTAGTTAATTAAACCTTGGATCACATTCTGATGATGGAAGCAATGGTCGGTAGAATGGACGAAGAACTAGTGGAAATCATAACGGACATAAATTTTGAAATTTTTAGGGGGTGTGTTTGGTAGTGGACAAGGCTCTAAGGGTTTAATACGGTTTCGACTCAGCAGGGCCGGGTAGACTTTTGACAGGGGAGCATGGAGTTCAATGTATTCTTTCTTATTAGGTTTGGGGTGACTTTTTAGTGCCCAAGAAGTAGAAGGATGAGAATTGTTGTTAATAGTTGATATTGTTTAACTGACAGGCTTCTTGTATTTTGGGGGAGTGAACCTTTCGGTCACTTTCTTTGGCTTAGACTCGACTTTGGCAACGCCTTCCTCAATTTCTACACCAGCTTCTCAAATGGATCAAAAGTATGGGTAGTACTATCCGCCCATGGATGATTAAACATGTGACAAAAAGTTCTTCTTCACGATACTGACTTATTCCTCTTTGGAAGGTCTATTAGCCATCATAGCAGCTTTCTCTCCCCACTTTCATATAAAGCTACTGACCGTTTCCTAGGGGTTCTACTTAAGGAGCTGTAGATCTCAATGTGTAACCTCTAGCTCCTCATTTTACTTATATTGCGATATCAATTCTCAGGATACATCCTCCCAAGTATGGATTATGGATTCTTTGAGGGACAAAACAAACTAAGGGCTCTTTTTTTCAAGGTCTACTAGAACATCTGGTCCATTATCTCTTCAGAGGGACCGATGAAGGTCATGTCTCGATGATAACTTCAAAGGAGAATAATTGAGGGTCCTCTTCCCTTAAATTTCTCAATGTCTGGCATCTTGAACTTATCCGGTAGTCTGGATTTTGGATAGAAAGATATATGGGTGTAGTCCATGTAGTTCCTGTATATCTTGAATTAGTCAAACTTCTTTAATAGTAGCTTGAGGTCTTCTTTGACTTGTTCAGGTCTTCTTCCTCAGGATCGATGGGGACTGGTGGGTTGGCCCCTAGCTATGTGAGGTTTGGGATATGGAGTTGAGCTGGTGGTAGCCTATTAGTAGGCGGGTAACTCAGAGCATGCTGACAATCTTCAAGGACCCAAATAGGCTCGAGGGTGGACCCATGGCACGAGGAAAGAGAACCTCGTGTTCTTCAGGAATCTTATCCCAGTGACGTTGTATCTCATGGACCTAGGTTTTAAGGTTATTAATCTTGGCACTGAGTTGAACCAAGAGGGTCATCAGATTGGGCTGCACATTCGGTGCTTAGTCAACTTCCTCCATAAAGAGCTCGTGAAGGTAAATCCTAAACTCAAATGAGGTAGCAGAAGAATTAGCAGAGATTCAGGGTGATTTGGCAAAATCCCGAAGCCAGTAGGGAGCCAAGCCAAAGTAGGGTATGTGATATACCTGGGAGGGAAAATGGTTGGAATATATTTTCGAAAGAATGAAGGAGAAAATTCTAGGTATTTCAGAAGTAGGAGAATTTTTTTAGGGGGTATTTCTGGAAAAGGAAGGAAAATGAGAGGAATATCAGCATGATTATTATTAATGTTACTGTTAGGTTCTCACTTGTATTATGTGTGACTTAATGCAGAAAAAATATCAGGCAGGACCCGAGCTTGGGAAAATGGGGTTTGAAAAAAATATGTAAAACATGATTGGACTTGTTTCTAAGCTCACGGATGGGGTCCTGTTTTGAAAAAAAGGCAAAATTGCATGAAAATTCGGGTGATATGCCGACCCAAGATTTTAACAGAGTTTCGTATGG
This sequence comes from Sambucus nigra, assembly GCA_949130495.1. NCBI lineage: Eukaryota > Viridiplantae > Streptophyta > Magnoliopsida > Dipsacales > Adoxaceae > Sambucus > Sambucus nigra. The sequence goes on along the minus strand of OX422215.1, from coordinate 468,072,060 downwards.
TAACCATCAAACTCAATATGAGTGTCCCAGGCTTGACATATATATGAGGTTTATGAAATTGTTGGGTTAGTGGAATGGGTCCCTCCTTGGGATGACTTTCACGATATACCTCTTGCCTATAAGGGTAATCATTCATCGGTATGCATGGACAAGCCATTTGATATACCTGAGTGTACATGAATTGCCTCATTATATACCTCATAGGGACAGTACGTGTGAGAAAGAATTCCATATAGTCGATGTATGTGAATGAGTTCCCTGCTATATACCTCCCGTTGTGACTTTGGTCAAGCGGTACGATGCGGGGGAAACTGTTCGTATACGCCGCAGGTACGAGGCCAATGGAATGTGATAGTCATATCACTTAAGCTAACGGTGACCCATAGTTCCATCGCCCATCATAAAGTGACCCCCAGTATGGGATAAAATTTTGGTCAATAGCCATGCTATTGGTGATGTAGCGTGCAAAAATGCATGAGTCTTAATTAACACATTATGGAGAGAGAGTATTTTTTATCACATTTATTTGCTTGATGAGTAAAGGGAATACTACACTAAATGGGGAGCATATAAAGTATATCTTGTATGAAAACTATACTACGCATGGAAACATGTGAGTGAGTATGTGCCATGGGAGTATACAAGTGCGTGTGTGTCGTAGTGAACCTATGCATGGATGAACTACAAGAGGTGTGTGACAAGTGAGCATATATACAAGTGTAGAGAGTGTGCTTGTGTTCTAGTGAAGCCTAAGCATGTATATTCTAAGTGGTGTGTGAAGCATGTGAGTATAGAGTGAAGCTAAGTTCAAGTGTGTGAAGTGTACATGGAGAGTACATACAAGTGTGTGAAGTGTACAAGTGAGTAGAAAGTGATATATATATATATATATATATATATATATATATATATATATATATGAGAGAGAGAAGGGTAAAGAGTAGAGAAAAGGTAGCATACACGTAGGTGCATACGCACACATGCAGAAAAGAACAACTCCCATGCAAAAATAGAGCTTAGTCGTCTTATAGAAGGTTCCCATCGGAGTCGCCCTCGTGGATATCCTAGGGATGTTAGGAGGTCAGGGTCTCTCGGAGGTCGATCCTTCCTTCCTTTCCCCCTTTTTTCCCTCTTTCGGCGTGCGAGTGGGATTGCATCCTTTATAGGGGTGCTCAATTGTCGTCGATGTGGGGTGATATGCTGAGATAGAGTCGCCAGTCTATTTTGCACAAAATAGGAAAAAAATGTTTCTGCTTCAAGACAACGGAATCAAGGACAATAATGATTCTTGCAAAACCAAGTATTGCAAAGGTACGGGGACTAAGTTACGGAATGAGAAGGTGTTAGGAACCTATCCCTCCCTTTCGATCTCTCATGGGCATATATTAATCTTCTCCTGTAGAACTCCGTGTTGTGTGTGCTTATGTGCATAATATAAATGGAGGATAGGATCACTCGGCTCGTGTCATAGATAAAGGTGGACCGAGGACAACCGTACGAGTATTCCCAAAATAATAATCACAAAAAATATGATGTGAGTGTTTGTTGATTCAAAAATTATTATGGAAGAACAATTGCATGCATCGGACAAGACACACGCATACAAGCATATAAAATGTATATATCACGATTATATAATAACAAATGTAGGTGGGAGGACTCGAGTTGAGGGATTCACCTAAGTCGACTATGTAACCCAAGGGCATCAAACTCCACGTAGATCAAAAATGATATGAGATGGGGTTCAACCCATAACTCTAACCGATGACTTTTTTGTATGTGTGTGTAAAAAAATGTATTTTAATGTGAGAAAGTGTGATGAGAAATCCTCGTTTGGAATTTATAAGTGAACCCTCTTTTTTCTTATTTTTGGGTTATTCTATGAAAAAACAATATGTGTGAATACTAATAATAAAAATTTAGGATTAGGATGTGTGATGTAACGAAATAAGATACTAATGCGAAAATAAAGTAACTAATGCAAACTTAAGAGAGATTAAAGAGAAAGAAGGAGAAGTGGTCCTCCTTATGATGACCCGAAGTAGATCTTCCTTGTAGATATTTTGACCTCAAGGTGGAGCAACGGCGATTTGAGGAGTTGAGAGGGAATTTACTCAAAAGAGTATGAAAATGATCGAAGAAATGTGGGATATAAACTTTTTAGGAAAGAACAACTCTGGATTCGAGGGAATTCTCTCTGAATTGCTGATAGGGTTATTAGGGTGTGTTTTTTAATGTGAGGTCATGGACTATATTTATAGGGCCAAGGGGGTGTTGATCAACATAGTCCTTGACCTGCCCATTGGCATGGAACCCTAGACACACTGCTGACATATAGGGTCTTGAGGTTGTCATTCGGCAGTCTGAGGCATTTTATTGGGAAAATGATCATAAAATGCAAACTGTAAGTCATAAATGTGCATGGAGGAGATTGTTAAAAAGGGTATTCAGGTCCCTTTAAGAATCCATGATCCATTCCTGGGTTCGAGAGTTGACTGAGTCCAATTGGGGCCCCTAAGCGCCCGGTGGTCACTAGATAGGAAATTCTTTAAAGAAAATGGATTGTTCATCCAAATCGTAAGTCAAAATCATACACAGGATGGACCATTGGAAAGGGTATTTAGATACACTCTCAGATTCATTCAGTCTCATTCGGTTCGAAGAGTTGACCTTGGTCAGACGGGGCCCAAAAATGCTTAGTGTACCTTCGAAGTAAAAAGGGTCATTCGTTCGTACTGTAAGGTTGATTCACGCACGGGGTGAATTATTGGAAAGGTTATTAATTAACCTTTGAAGATTAATTCAGTCTCGTTTGAGCTGACGAGTTGACAGGAGTCAACCGAAGCTCGGGAGCCTCCGGATCAAATTTTGAGTTAAATGGATCATTATCTGAACTGTAAGTCTGATTCATACACGGGGCAAACCATTAGAAAGGGGATTCAAAGTCCTTTGAAGATCCATTGATCTTTCTCTCAGGTGAGGAATTGATTGAGGTCAAAATGGGGCTCTAGAGCATCCGATGGCCTCCGGATTGGTTTTTGATAATAAAACGGACGGTTCGTCTGAACTATAAGGATGATTTGTGCATGGGCCAGACCATTGGAAAGGGGATTCAGAGACATTCAAAGATCCTTTGAGCTTCCGCTCAAGAGATGAACTTTATTGGGTTAAGGGGCTCGGAAGCGCCTAGTGCCCTCCAAATTAGTTTTCGATGGTAAAACGGATCGTTTATCTAAATTGTAAGGATGATTTATGCATGAGGAAAAACATTGGAAAAGGGATTCAGTGTCTTTCAAAGATTCATTGATCTTTTGATCAGACAATAAAGTAGACCAAAGTCAAATTGGGCCTGGGAGAACTCGAAGGCATCTAGATTGATAGTCGGAGTACGACCTAGGGTTTGTAGTGAATGGGTGAGTTTTAGGGAAATAAGGAGATGGTTAGGAGGGTCCTAGGATGGTGTGTTTACACATGTGAACACTTATTTCCTTAAATGTTAGAACTCCTATTCACAATCCCCCTTTGTAGATGAGTGAGGTTCAGATAATGGTTGATAACTTATACACCGATTATAGAGAAATGCTTGTGTATTCTGATAGTGGAGAAGGGACCTCATTGAAATACTATCATAATTATTTTATCACATGGATAGTTTATTTTTTAGCCAAGACTAGGATATGGACGTTGTTTAATTTGAGAACAAGTTGTAATATTTTGTTTATTTATGTCATTTTAAGCTTGTGGGTCATTTGTTGATAATTTATGTGCATGCAATTTGAATTTAAGTTTAAGTTGTTTAACTTGAGCTTAAATTTGTTGAATAATTTGAATGAATTATGAATTGTTCACTCTTTTATCCAACATGACTTTATTTCAACCGATTAGTGTACGTGAATTAAATTTTAAAGTTTATTTAATATATTTCCTACAATACAATGACTTTATGGGGAAAAGTAACCGAATATCTGATAATCATGTAAAGTACGTTCAAGAATTTATTATATATACGCATATAGAAATCTTAAAAGTGACAAGATTTCATTTGTTGCACCCATTTTATAAATGAAAAATATAATTCTATAGAAGACGCTAAGTTGCATTTACTAAAGTGGGCAATTTTTCAAAACTATAAGATATGGACACACCATGGTGAAAAGAATGTACCTTATGTTCCTAAAGAATAACTGGTACCTGACCGCGTAACGAAATTCCACCGAGTGAGGTGGTACATAATTCTCCACCACACCATCCTTTGACCGACCTAATTGACGATGATTACAGAGTCAACCACCATCAAAACCACCAACCTATGGATGTAGATAATCTGCATTATGACCAAGTAAATGAACAGTTGATGCTGAATTACCAGAAGATTGGGAATACATAGGGTTGAAAGCCGACTCTACTAGACCGTTGTATAAATATTTTGATGAAGATCATTCGTTATTATATATAATGATTGGTTTCCATAATTTAAATATTCAATTTGATTTTTTGGGCAATAATGTTATCGACATTTTTAAATGGGTTAAAGACATTCTCCCAAAAGAGAGAACGTTACTAAAAATTTATCTTAACATGAAGAACATCTTGAAGGGTTTGGGTTTAAAGTACAAATATATCCATGTAGGCAAGTATGATTTCATATTGTACCATAGCAATCAAGAAGAGAAGGATTAGTGTCATATATGTAGTGAGCCTAGATATGTGGCTTGTGAGAAAGGAAAAGACAAGATTGTAAAATATCGCAAGTTCTCGGAAGTTCCACATAAGGTTTTGAAGTATTTTCCCACTAAGACAAGGTTAAAATGGTTTTTCACTGCAAGTGAATAGACGAGTCCATGAAATGTCATGCTTGATACGAGGTGGGTGGGAATCTCATACATCATCTGGTTGACTCACTCATATGGCAATTTTCAAATGCGCGACACCCTGAATTTGTAACGAAACCATGAAATGTTTGTCTTACATTATAAACCAATGGGTTTAACCCTTTTGATAATTTAAGCACTAATCAAAGTTGTTGGTCAGTTCTTGTGTCGCCAAGTCTCCCTCCAACACTGTGCATGAGAAAGGATTTCACATTATTCTCGTTATTAATACCCGGGCCGAAGGCTCCTGGTGATGATATTAATATTTTATTTGCCCCATTAATCGAAGAACTTAAAGTGTTATGGGATAAATGCATGAGGGCGTTTGACTCTCAAAAGGGTAAAAACTTGACACTTAAAGCAATAGTTATGTGGGTGATCCGCAAAATTTTTGCTTATGGAACCTTTCCAACTGCAATGTTTATGGTTGTTATGGATGTCTCGTATGTGAGGAGCAAACTACAACCACTTGGCTACATCATAGTGTTATGATGAGTTATACGGGTCATTGTAGATTTTTGTCGACCAGACACCCTTTTAGGAATGGCAAGTCTAACTTCTTACCTTTTGATCACAAGCGTAGGACGAAACCTACTCGTCTTTTTATCAGCGAATCGGTGAGAAGGTGAAGTTTATGACTATGGGGAATACGTATGTAAGTCCCCCGATTTGTAAACCTAAATCGTAAAGATAGGGAGGATTTGAAAGATCCTAGTAAAGTGAATGCATAATCCAGACGATCAATATTTTTACTTATTATATTGGTATGATCAGGGCGTAAGGCATGTAATGTTGCAATTCACGTGGAGAAGAATGATACAGAACATATGATAGGAACAAATATCGGTGTATCTCATTCAATATGGAGAGGGCTTGTCGCGATCTATAGAAGATGAAAATAAAGAAGAAATTATGGCTAAAAAATGACCATACATCTTGAAGAATTTCTATCCACCCGGCTGCTTTCACTTTGACCACTAGTGAGAAAAATATCCTCCTAGACACGTTGTTCAACTTGAAGATTTTGATTGGTTATTCCAAAAATTCACGTAAGGTAGTAATCTATGAAACAAATGCCCCAAAATAGTGCATGTCTCGTGCATGGCACATCATCATTCAATTACTCCCTCTGTTGTTTAGGCATTGCTTCTCGGAGCACAAAGATCTCCGTTGGGAAATTATGCAAATAAGTTTGTGCTTTACCCTAGTTTGTGAAAAAGTGGTAAACATAAAGAACATTAAAGCTATGCAATCAACTTTAGCTGAGTCAATTTGTGTTTTAGAGAAATATTTCCCGTCATTGTTCTTCGATATTAGCATCCACTTGCCACTGAATTTCTGTGATATGGCTTTGTTGTTTGGTCCCATTAGGTATCACTCGATGTATCTGTTCGAGCATTTTATTAAAACCTTCAAATATTACATTAATAATACATGGTATATTGGAGGTTCAATTGCTGAAGAGTACATAACTATGGAATCATCTCTATATGCTCGAGAACATATGCCAGAACAAGAGACGAGGAGGTACAATCCTCAAAAAGAATGAATGATCGAGGAACCTAATGATTTTGAGGATTAATTGCCTTTTGGGAACCCTAAAAAGGTGAGACTCACTAATCTACAATATGAGCGAGCATCTCATTGTGTCTTCAAATCTCAAGAGGAAGTTATAGATTAAAGACAGTAAGTAGCTGCATAATTAACTAAAATATTCTTATTTGATTACATGTATTCTCTATATTATGATCTAAACTCTATAATTCACCTTTAGCAAGTAAAATAATTAAATTGCCCAAAATCAGAGGAGAAATTGCATGATGAAATATTTTAGGGCATGGATATCAAAAGAGGTAATTTGCACCACTTATGTGTGTGTTATTTTGTTATGTTTGGTAAAAACATGTCCTAATACAAATTCATTAATAAATGCTGCTTCGAAAAACAAGGGATGTCTCTTCAAGGCTTCTACGCCTACTAAAAGGTCCCACATTTCGTGCGATAGAGCTTAAAAAATTTCACACCAGCAATTTTAATTTTGTTTTATATCCATGTGAGGGAAAGATTTTGATGCAAAATAGTGGAATCTTAATTTCTTCTTTGACTGTCGGTGTCACTAGCAAAAGCGATAAAAATCCAAAAGATATGGCGCTAAACAATTATAGGATTTTCCAACAAATCTTGGAACTCGATTATTTAGATTTCATAGAAACCATACTCAATTATGATTGGGTGAAGGCGGAGAACAATACGAATGGTTGTAAAGTTGATCTTGACTTAATACTGAGAAGAGTGCGCTTGTGTTCAAATAAGGAAGTTATTTAATTTAACTCAGTTTTCATTAATTAAGTCCTAAACGTGCATCTATATGTGATTGATGATGATAAAATCAAGTAAGAACATTCAAACACACACAAGTGAGGAAAAATCCCCCAACGGGGCAAAACCTTTTATTTTCACCATAATTTTGTAAGAAAATGGCTTACACGGATTACAATGAAAATAGGTGACAGAGAAATACCCTCGGGTGTTGGTTCTGATGTCGTCGGCTAGAACTATCCCTTTCCAGTAGGGAAGCAATGAAGAAGAGAACGCCTTCTCACAAATTACTCCAGATGAGTAAATGATCCTCTTGAAGGTTTAAAGATTCATACACATATATGGGAATGGTTTTGTGAATAAAGAAGGTTTAGAAAACCTTAAAAAGATGAAGTCTTATCCTGAATTGTTTTTGCAGAATTTTGAGGATACAGAAAGACTCAAAAATCATGTAGAAGGTGAACAGGTGTTTATATGAAAATCGAGGCGGTGGCTCGTTAGAACAAGATAGCCATGTCGCTCGAACGAAGGATAGATGTCGTTCGAAGGAGATCGCGCGACATGCCTATCTCACGCGAACGATAGTTAAAGTCGTTTGAGCGAGCTCATCGTTCAAGGCATTTCGCTTCTACACTTCAAAAAAATTCTGCTTTTGATAAAAATTAATCCAGACTTCAAAAATAATTTTCTAAAAAAAATTCCCAAATATTTATGCAAATATTAAAGATCCAATCAACCATTTTACCAATAATACGTAGTGGAGTAGTGGGAATGAGTTAAGCACCATGTCGCATGAAGAATGATGCACGTGAAGATAATGGATGCATTGAATTCGGATTAAGGCCGTCGAGGATGATCGAGTTGACGTGTCGGATGTAGCGGTATCAGACGTACAAACTGTGATCTAGGGAAAACAGAAAATTCCTAGATTCTACCCCAAACATTTATAAAAAAAAATTCCTTACGAATCTCCCCCTATGTCTATACCGGTACATACATAAAAAATCTGAATTATGCAATCAAATCACATACAAGATAATACCCCCATTAAACCCTCAAACTGAGAATACTAAATGACATGTCTTCCAAATCTTCAGCTCTTCAGAAACTTCCAAAGCTTTTTCTCATCAGGGTATGTAATCAAATAATGAGCAATGTTGTACCTACACACATGAGATAAAGCAAATACTCGTGACACGCAGCAGTTTGAAATATAATGATATGCAAAAATTGATGATCAATTAAGCTTAAGCAAATCATTCATAAATCAACCAAACACCAAAACAATTATCCCCCATAATTCTTCTCCCCCTTTTTATGATGTTCCCAAATAGACAGATATGAGAAGCGTAAATGAATGCACATCGAGGATGATACATGGGAATAAACTGCTATTTTTGTATTTTTCAAAAAATTTCACACATAATATACAACAAAGAATCACACCATGAAAAAACACAAAAACTACCAAGTCGATGATAGCGTAAATGTAGGGGTGTGATCAAATTCGATAGGAAAATCAATGCATACAAACATGACATATGTTCACGATGAATATCGAATACTCCTAACGAATGAACTCAAAATCTTCCTTTGGTGTAAAAAGGTGGTAATATGAGACATTGACTCAATCAAATAAACAAATTAAAGCTCAAAGTGATTTCCACACCAATAATGTCCAAAACAATTTCATGCTTTTTGAGGACTTTCAAGGAATTGCAAACTCGTTTATATTCTCCAACCAAACTCCCTCAGATTTATATTTTGCATAGAGGCGATCTAAATTCTCAAACTTTGGAGAATTGATGGTGAAACCTAATGGCCCATATTTGGCATATATTCCTTTTTATTGCCTTTATATTTTTTGGGCTCTTTTAACCTCTTTGGACCCCGGATAATAAAATTCCTCAATTTTTTAGGTCCTTTTCAATGGTGGCTTAGAATCACAAAGGATAAATGAACATTTCGCAGCCCTTCCCCATTTTCAAATAAACACACAGTCTCACCAAAATGGTTTTTACATGCATTCCAATCTTCTCAAGTTTTATCGCATATTGTTAGTTGTATAGACAGAATTGAGATGAAAACACTCAAGCTAAAATGTGATAGACAAGTACAATAATCAAATAAAGTCGTGCATGTGTGCAATAAAGGAGATAGGAGTCAAACTTGTAGAAATATATCACTAAACACATCTCAAAGACTCCAAACATTGTAAAGCACGTGGATGAAATGATGTAGCATCTCAAATCTATATCAAACAGTCACACGGATAAATGGAATAAAATTGTGACTCGGCTATCTTAAATGCTCATCCATAAAAGGTGCAAATAAAATACAAAAATCTTTTTGGATTTCTCAAAAATTTATCAAAATAAAATCTTTTTGAGCTTTTTTTTTAAAAAAAATTAAAAAAACTTTTTGTATTTTCTACAAAAATAAAGAAAACAAAAGTAATAATACACATGATACAAGCTAGCAATAGGAAGCATATGAAATCAACATGAAAAATTATACTATCCTAGACACGGACCAACCCCTCGATCAACTGTGCACATCCTCAAAGACTTCCTAAGACTCTCAAATCTAAGGGTATCTAAAGGTTTTGTGAAAATATCGGCTAACTGACAGTCGGTAGGTAAGAAACTCAGGGATACGACTTTCTCCTCAACTAACTGACGTATAAAGTGCTCGTATATCCTGATGTGCTTTGTGCACGAATGTTGGACTGGATTGCATGATATGTGTATTGCACTCGTGTTATCATAGGAAATAGTTATGGTATCCTGTGAAATCCCATAATCCTCCAACATTTTCTTCATCCACAAAAGTTGCGTGCAACAACTCCCGGCGGTGATGTACTCAGCCTCCACGGTGGACAAAGATATGGAATTTTGCTTCTTGCTCATACAGGAGACAAGAGAAAATTCAAAATAGAAACACCTGCCAAAAGTGCTCCTACAACCATCTACATCCCTGGGCCAATCGGCATCCGAATAGGCGGACAAACGGTCATCGATATCAAAGGAATACCAAATACCATATGAGAGAGTCCCACTCACGTAATTGATAATACGTTTTAGAGCAAGTAAGTGTGACTATTTTGGGAATGCCTGATATCGCGCACAGACTCTAACACTAAAGGATATGTCGTGATGACTCGCAAACAAGTAGAGAATACTACCTATCATACTCCGATATAAGGTTTGCTCTACGTCCTTGCCTGAAGTGTTCTTACTAAGCTTGGTAGTGGTACTCATAGGTGTACGTGAATGCTTAGCGGAGTCTAAACCAAATTTCTTCACTAGGTCTCTAGCATACTTGGATTGGGAGATGAACATCCCATCCTCTAGCTGACGAACTTGGACACTAAGGAAGAGAGTAAGATCACCAACCATGCTCATCTCAAACTCACTTTTCATCTCCTCCTCAAAGTGATGAGCATGTTGGGAGCATGTGGGTCCAAAGACTATGTCGTCCACATAGACTTGGGCAACCAAAATAGCACCGTCATTTCTCCTGACGAACAACATCATATCAACTCCCCCTTTCTTAAAGCTACGGGCTAAGAGATAGGAAGTAAGCCTCTCGTACCAAGAACGGGGTGCTTGCTTTAAACCATACAAGGCTTTCCTCAGATATGAGGTATGCTCGGGGTTCTTAGGGTCTTCAAACCCTTTCGGTTGTTCCACATAAACCTCCTCCTATAGACTTCCATTCAGAAAGTCACTCTTGACATCCATCTGATATAACTCGAAGCGCAGATGACATGCGATGGCGAGTAGTAAGCGAACGGACTCAAGCCTCGCAACAGGAGAACATGTCTCCCCAAAGTTTAAGCCCTCTATCTATGTATAGCCTTGAGCGACCAACCTAGCCTTGTTTCTGATTATGGTACCATTTTCATCCATTTTATTCTTAAAAATCCACCTGGTACCTATCACATTAGTCTCACTAGGTCGGGGGACTAGTTCCCAGACATTGTTCTTTATAAACTGAAGCAACTCATCCTGCATAGCAAATATCCAATGTTCATCCTTGAGTGCTTCTTTGTGATTCTTGGGCTCGACTTTGGATGTGTAGCAAAAGTGACTAACGACGTTCTCTAGCTGAGCACGAGTCTTGACCCCAAGAGAGGGATCGCCTACAATGGAGGCAGGGTCATGACTCTTGCGAACCCAAGATGGTGTGTACCCTAACACTGGAGTAGGATCCATAGAGTGTGGGTGAGGGACAAGTAAATCACTTCTAGAAAAGTCCTCATCCTCACACTCAAGGTTAGGATCAATAACCGTCAGAGGTTTGTCATCTTGCACGGTGATGTTTATTGACTCCATAACCTTAGATCTCTTCAGCTTAAAGACTCGGTACACTCTACTATTCAATGAATATCCTAGAAATATTCCATCATCGCTCTTGGAGTCAAACATTCCTAATTGCTCTCTATCCCGTAGGATGTAGCATTTACACCCCAAAACACGAAAATATACAAGGTTGAGTTTCTTGCTAGTCCACAATTCATAAGGCGTCTTAAGTGTGTGTGGACGCGGGTAAACCCTATTCACCATGTGGCATGCATTAGACACTACCTCTGCCCAAAATTTCTTAGCAACTCTACGACCTAGAAATATAGATCTAGCCATTTCCTGGATCGTCCTATTCTTTCTCTCAACAATCCCATTTTGTTCAGGAGTCTTCACAACAGAAAACTCATGTTTGATCCCAAGGCTATCATAGTAAAGATCTACCTTTTCTTCCTTAAATTTAGTGTCGTTGTCACTACGTATACTATTAAAGTGACTCCGTGTTGATTTTGCAGGATACGACACTTGGTCGTTAAAAACCCCACATCATCAGATTTCTCCCTGAGAAAACCTATAATCGAGTATCTAGAGAAATCATCCACCATCACAAGGATATACCTCTTACAACCTAGACTCTCAGTACGAGTTGGACCCATAAGATCCATGTGAATAAGATCAAGTACACGAGAGGTGGTAATGGAATGGAACTTCCTAAAGGGGCTACGAATTTATTTTCCCATCTGACAAGGTTCACAAACCGTCGAAGTTGGCTTTCCAAGTGATGGTAAGCCATATACTAGGTCATTTCTAGCTAAACGAGTTAAATCTCTAACGTTCACGTGACCTAGACGTTGGTGCCACGGATCCATTGGAGTGATTATGGCGCTATTGCAGACAAGTGAAGACGTGGGCTCAGTCCCATAGCAATTATCCTCTGTCCTCACCCCTCGCATTAAAAGTTTACCATCTTGATTATATACATTACAAGCATCCCGGTCAAACTTTATGGCAAAATCAGCGTCGCATAGGTGGCTAATGTTGAGAAGGTTTGCTTTCAAACCTTTGATGTACAAAACATTCTCTAGCTTAGGAAATCCTGGTAACTCTACAGTACCATGTCCTACAATGCTATACTTGCTCCCATCTCCAAAGGTGACTCTACCATCCTTATAATCCTCAAGATAAGTAAAAAATGAGGCATCACCTGTCATATGTCTTGAGCACCCACTATCAAAATACCACTGTGAGGTATTATGTGCTTTGAGTGCGACAAGAACAACAAGGGCCTTTTTATCTTTCTTAGGTACCCAAGAAGCGGTGAACTTTTGTTTACCCTTGTTTTTGTTGGTTTTACCTGGAATGTGAGAAGCATTCATTGACGACAAAGACATCCTTCGACACTCCTCCATCGAACTCTGTGATGTGGCAGCTAAAAACTTAACTCACTCTCTCAGACTAGTAAAATCATCAGTATGTTGTGGTGGAGTAGTAGTATGTCGTGCTCGACCCATACTAAATCAAATCTCCCTAAGGTGGCCTTTTCTTTTGCAATATGTACAAAAGAACACAGTCTTAGGCGGACCTTGGTTTGATTTTATTGGTCGAACTCTCCTTCGAGGTATTTGACGATGGCCATAAGGAGTCATAGTAAACTCAGTAACTGGTCCAGGTGCAATTTGGGATGTGGAGGCACCATCATAACCTATTCCTTGCCTATCACCAAAACTTAAGGCAGGGCCAAGGATCATATTTCCCATCTTCCCAGATCAGTCCTCGATTTGAACTTTGACTTCCCGTTCTCTCTCAAGATCATGAGTAAGTTGGGCTACAAGGGCTTCAAGTTTCTTCTGAGTATCCACAGAGGAATGGAGCTCACTCATAAGACTAGCCACTTGTTTAGTCAAGTCCCCTCTCTCTCTCTCTCTCTCTGTAAACAAACTCTCTTTCTCAACATAGGCAGACTCTATCTCTCTTAAGGTAGTGTAGGTGGAGGACTCTCTCTCTCTCTCTCTTTTCTTAAGTTTTCCTTTAAAGCGGTGACTCTAATAACTAACGCTTTGTTACGCTTTTTAGTTTTAAATGACTCAGAATATAGCTTAGCGTAGGCGCGTTGAAGATCACTCTCGCTCTCACTTGCGTCATCCTCCCCCTCACTTACATCGATCTCACTGTCGAGGTGTCCCTGTGAAGCAGCATCCTAATCATCGTGAGGATCACTAGAAGACCTCTCAAGACTAGCTATGAATGCGGTGAAGTTACACTCATGAGGTGACTCATCTCCAGAATCCACCGACTCGACCTCACTGTCGTCACTAAGGGTAGCATTAAGGACAGCTTTGCCCTTTTCTCTGTTCAGCCTAGTAGCACTCTCAAAAGCTCTATGACCCCTACCGTACTCAAATCATCTCTCACTTTCCTTTTTAGGAGTATCTTTAAAATCTTTTTTGTTTTTCTTTTCAAACTTATTTTTATCAAACTTCTTTTTATCTTTAAAATTACCATTTTTCTTAAATTTCAGAATTCTCTTGAAATTTTTAGCAAATAGGGCCAAATAATCTAAGTCAAAATCACACTCAGAATCTGACATATCTGTATCTCTTTTTCTAGATGACTCTCCCCTCTTTCTTGTCGACCCATCACTCTTTCTCTCCTGGGCAATAAGTGCAATTCCCCTATCTTTAGACTTGACAGATTTAGGAAACATATCAATTTCATACGTTTACAAGTCTCCTACAAGTTCTTCCAATTTTAGCGTATTTAAATTACCCATAGAATTTAACACAGTGACTTTAGGGATAAAATGCTTAGGCAGTGATCTAAGAATCTTTTTAACAACTCTAGCATTAGGAATGTGTTCACCAAGATTAAAGCTAGTGTTAACAATATCAGACAGTCTAGCATAAAATTCATCAAAACATTCCGATTCAAGCATGGTGATTGTTTCAAATTGAGTTGTTAAATTTTGCAATTTAGATTCTTTCACAGCATTAGTTCCTTCATGGGTAAGTTGCAAAACATCCCAAGCCTCTTTTGACGTGGTACACGTCATTCTACGTTTGAACTCATCAGGTGTGATAGATCCATAAATAACACTTAAACCCTTAGAATTAAAATATGACCATTTAAATTCTTCTTCAGTCCATGTAGTAACAGGTTTTAAATTGGTCACGTTTTCAAGAGTGAAGGAGGGAGGTGTCCACCCTCTTTCAACCAAAATCCAGACATGTTCATCAATAGCTTTTAATGCAGATCTCATGTGAGCTTTCCAGTATGCATAGTTTGTCCCGTCAACAACTGGCATTTTATTATATAACTTCTCCATTATGAACACACTCGTTTTAAAAAAAATTAATTTTTCAAAAAATTGATATCTGAGAAAAAATTTGCGAAAAATTACACGGTAAAATTGTGTAACTGGCTCTGATATAAATTTGAGAAGAGTGCGTTTGTTTTCAAATAAGGAAGTTATTTAATTAAACTCAGTTTTTATTAATTAATCCCTAAACATGCATCTATGTGTGATTGATGATGATAAAATCAAGTAAGAACATTCAAACACACACAAGTGAGGAAAAATCCCCCAATGGGGCAAAACCTTTTATTTTCACTATAATTTTGTAAGAAAATGGCTTACACGGATTACAATGAAAATATGTGACACAAAAATACCCTCGGGTGTCGGTTCTGATGTCGTCAGCTAGAACTATCCATTTCCAGTAGGGCAGCAATGAAGAAGAGAACGATTTCCTCACAAATTACTCCAGATGAGTAAATGATCCTCTTGAAGGTTCACACATATATGGGAATGGTTTTGTGAATCAAAAAGGTTTAGAAAACCTTAAAAAGATTAAGTCTTATTCTGGACTATTTTCACAGAATTTTAAGATTACAGAAAGACTCAAAAATTGTGTAGAGGGTGAACAGGTATTCATATGAAAATCTAGGCGGTGGCTCGTTTGAACGAGATAGCCATGTCGCTCGAATGAAGGACAGATGTCGTTTGAACGAGATCGCACGACATGCCTATCTCGCACGAATGACAGTCAAAGTCATTTGAGCAACCTCGTCGTTCAAGGCACTTCGCTTTTACACTTAGAAAAAAATTTGCTTTTGATAAAAATTAATCCAGACTTCAAAAATAATTTTCTAAAAAAAATTCCAAAATATTTATGCAAATATTAAAGCTCCAATCAACCATTTAACGATAATGCGTAGTGGAGTAGTGGGAATGATCTGAGCAGTACGTCGCATGAATCATGATGCACGTGAAGATAATGGATGCATTGAATTCGAATAAAGGCCGCCGAGGATGATCGAGTTGACGTGCCGGATGTAGCGGTATCAGACATACAAACTGTGATCTAGGGAAAACAGAAAATTCCTAGATTCTACTCCGGACATTTATAAAATTATTTCCTTACAAATACTTATCTTGGTAGAATTATCTAAGATGAAGAGTAGTTGATGAGCCTTTTATTTGTTCCTTCTAGAACGTAAAAAATGTATTCTAATCAAAGTGCATAAATGATATAAATTGGTCTATTGTTGTGCATTTTCCAAAGAGTATGACTATTCAAGAAGACACATTAAAGACTTTTAAAGAGTTCCAGTCTACACTTGTAAGGATAATTTTCAATTTGAGTTAATTTGTATGTATTGGCTTAATTTCAGACAAAATATTTTGAGTCATGGGTTAGACTTTATACTGTTAACCTTTCAATTCTATGACGTGTTTGACTGAAAACTAGAGGCAAAGATTCAGAGATTATATCATTAAGTCGTGTTTCACGCTCATTTTCATCTTCACGTTCCAAGGATCTCTCAGGTATGGATGCACATATATTATGATTTTTAGATATTTTATTTTTGGGTATTAGGATTTTTATATTATAATTTTTTATATTTTTAAAATGATTTTATCTCTTTTAATAATTTTTAAAAGAAAAATATTTTTTTTGAGACTTCATTAAAATAAACTTGGGAAGTCATTCGAATGAGATATGGTAACTCATTATCTATTGTTCGAACAAAACTTCGAACGAGATTTTTTTCACCCTTCGTTGGAATCTCATTGGATATGTATTAGAACTGTGTTCGAACGAAATGTTTTACTTCATTCGAATGAGATACAATGTCATTTTAACGAGTAGGCAAAAAAAATTTTCATTCGAGATTTATCAAATGGTTTTTCATCCTTATCTCATTTTTAACAAACCTCCTACAAATAAGAGTGCGGAGCAGTAATTTTCGTAGATACCTTTTCATTGTTTTAGAGTTCCCAAAATCTTTCAAAAAGTTATCCAAAACCCTAGTCTATACCAAAAATTTTAGGATCCAAGATTCATCTTATGTATTCTTTAAAGATCCTATTTGCGAAATAAGTTTCTTCTCCACATCTTTGTGAGAATTGTTTCGTTGCGGTGGACTTCATATTTGTTGTTTACACATGGCGGACTCTGTGTTTATGGTGATGCAGGG
Source organism: Sambucus nigra (assembly GCA_949130495.1). Classification (NCBI taxonomy): domain Eukaryota; kingdom Viridiplantae; phylum Streptophyta; class Magnoliopsida; order Dipsacales; family Adoxaceae; genus Sambucus; species Sambucus nigra. The sequence continues at coordinate 468,055,088 of OX422215.1, read as the reverse complement.
AACAAGTGGTGGATTCCACTTTTCTATTCATTAACAGTTGTCGATCCTAGATCGGTGGGAACTGAGGTGTGTGTGGACTCACATATTTTGGCACTTATGTAGGTGGATCCTCCATTGTCACTGTGGAGGAGCGGTTGAATATTGAGGACATGTCAAAGCTTGTTGGGAGTCGAGTCATTGAGTAAGTCATCTGTCAACTTGTGTAATTCCATAACATAGTGAATTTTGTGGCTGGGACATCCGAGATTTTTCCCATTATGGATTTTACTCTTTTATCGGCATGTTGTGGTTGAGATATTTATTTTATATGCTATCACCTAAATGTATGTTTAGGATAGGATCAACTTAGTTAATCTATTTTAATCACAACTTTGATTCAAACTAGTGCAAGTTTTATTTGGGTTTTACTTTTTTAAGTCTCATATCTAATTTGAAGAAACTAAAAATTGACTTTTGGTATAGACCTCTCTCTGTATATACTCTACTTCTTAGCACACTTTCTAATTGGTATCAGATCCAAAACACTATGTTTTTGTGTTAGATTCATATTTTAGTCATGATTTTATATTTGGAGGGTTATTCGATTTCTAGGGCGCCGATGGTTGATGGGTCTAATTACGCATTCTAGAAAATGCGAATGAAATTAGCACTTAAAGTGATAGATGAGCGGCTATGGCAAGTGGTATTCAATGGTTGGACTCCACCCACAACCTTAGCCAATGATTATAGGATTCCCAAACTCGTAGAATCAAGGAGTGAGGATGAGCATAGGTTAAATAAATATAATTCTCAATGTTTAAATGCTCTATTTTGTTTGTTCACACCGGAGGAGTTCCTCCGTATTATGACATGTGAAACGTCTAAAGAGGCTTATCACATACTCAAACTCAACCATGAAGGAACTAGTTCTATTAAGGCTTCAAGATTCCAAACCTCACCACTCAGTTTGAAACCATTAAGATGGAGGAAAGTGAAGCCTTAGATGAATTCTATGCTAGATTATCTGATATTATGAACTTTTTTTTAACTTAGAAGAGAAAATACCCGACAACTGAGTAATTAAGAAAATCTTAAGGTCCTTGCCTTGAATTTTTATTTCAAAAGTGACAGTTTTGAATTCCTTGGTTATTTTGGACTCTACAAAACTTAAAGATCTTATAGGTGATCTTCAAACTAACGATCTTGACATATTTTCCTCCAAAACGAAAAAGAAAGATAAGGGCATTGCTTTGAAAGACTAAAAGGAGGAAACACGTGTTTGAGATGATGAGTTTGACATCGACTCCGATGATATGGCCATGCTTTTAAAGAAGTTTAGAAAAAATTTCAAGTTTTATAAACAATCGAAAGATGTGAATAAGTGTGGGAAAAAAATTATAACGAGGCCGATCAATTACCTAACAATCGTAATGATAATTTAAGAGGGACGAGTTGGATAGATGTGTTGCGTCTGGGGGTTATTTCCATAGGGCAGTTGAGTGTCTAACTAAACTAAGGAAGGAGGATAATAAATCAAAGGTGTCCTTAGTAATAGTGATCCGGAAGAGGGATCCAGTTCCACCATAGAGAGCAACTGCACCGTGTTCATGGCTTGTCATGAGATCCTAAATGGAAAATCTTCCCATGAAGATAATTTTTAGCATGACACTTTTGAGGCCATGATTTTTTATTCCCAAGTGAGCAATGGTGAAGATAATGGATAAAATGATGAGGATGAAGAAGAGGAGGAGAGTGAACTCTAAGTTGCGTTTCGTGAGTTGTATGTGAAATTATTGAAAGTGAAAAAGGTAAAGTTGAAGTTGGAAGCTAGGTTAAAAAAACATGGTGTAGGAAATGATGAGAGTGTTTTTATTGATGATCTTAGGGAACATGAGAGGAATCTTAAGGATAATCTCGAGTATGTTGAGAGTCAGAGATATATCCTTCAAGGTTTGATGGAGGTTATGAAGAAGGAGATTCTTGAGTTTGAAGAGTCTAGACATTTACTCTAGTCTAAGATAGTGGAGCTATAAGAGAGATTGAGAGACTCGAGTCATGTCAAATTTGATTTGGAAATGTTGGATAAAATGTTAGGCACCGTTCGAACCAAAGATGAAAAGTGTGGGATTGTCTTCGATATTCCAATTTTTTTCTCTACTAAGGCCAAGAACATGCTTTTGAGATAGTCACCCATTTCCAAGAACGTTAAAAATGTTAACCCTTAGGCAATAGCCCTCTCCATGTCTTCACATGCACACATTGAGGTAGGAAATGTCACCTTAGGCATTTTTTCTTTGATCTATCAATTCTAAGTCTATAGTCACTGAGGTTCCAAAAATACTAAAGCGTCATGTCACACTTATGTGGGTTAGGAAATCCGATTTAGAGGCCTTACATGTTAGACTTGTTGATTCTCAAATGCTTGCACATGATACTTCCCAAGCTATAACTAATGTTTGATTATGTTTGCATGTTTGTCATACACTAGCTTTGTGCTTCATGTTAAATGTTATTGCTAGTCTTATGACGTGTTTATCTTTTTTATTTTGATTCTCATTTTTTAGGTATTATTAAAAAATACAAATAAGACTTTGTTTGTCATTTGAGTTTTTTTTTTTTAAATTGGTATCATTTTAAAAACTCAAAACGATTATTAGTTTATATGTAGTTTAATTTTACACAACTTGTCTGGCATATTGGTTTGTTTGAATTCATTACATTCTATGTTTTCATGTAGCTAGGACATTTTATTATGATTTTCAAAGCTTAGATTGTTCTTAATCATGATTGCATTGAGTTGTTCGAATTTGATCTTCTTAATGGATTCACTTTGTATATGCCTCTGCGCACACATTCACAAGATTTTTTGAATTTTGACTTCACATGTCATATTTGATCTAAGTGAGATATTATCACATCAATATTGTCATCTACATATCTGTTAATTATGGGAGATTTGGGCATGTAAGAACCGTTTCTCGTGAGTATGTTTATTTTTATTGAATATATGAGGGTGCATGGGAAAGGTCTATGAAAGGAGAAAATCTCCTTTGGGGGAAAGCCATTGATGGAAAGAGCCTAAAAATGAGAGTCAAAATAGAAATATTAAAGGCCATCATGTTTGTTTGATTGATTTTTAAAAATGGTATCTTCAAAACAATTGAGTGAAAAAATATACGATATTTTTTTAGATTTTAAGGGTGTTTTAGTTAAAGATCAACAAGTTTTCACAATAAATCCTAGTTACGCTTATCATGTCATGACACTATTGATTTGTAGAATCATAAAAAATCTAGGCTTATATGCATTATGCTTGTTAGTTCATTGATTTCACTTTTTCTATCACTTGAGGTTAAATCTTAGTGTGATAAAGTTTTTGCGATCAAATAGATATTTTGGAAATTTTGAATGATTGGGTCATAATTCATTTGAATCTAGTTGAAGCCCCTTCACTCCATCCCACATGTTTAGACACATCGATATTATTCTAATGTGTAAATCTTATGTGTTTTGTGTTATTTTGTGGTTGTTTATACCGATATATATGTCATGTGTGTCATTGGTATATTTTTCACATTTATATATATGGTATCATTTTTTTAGTCTTTGCGTTTTCATTGAATTCATGTCTGCCATTTGTTTTATCTTTGGATCTAATTGGCATGCTTTGTGATAATTTTGGTATCTATTATTCCTTGTTTTCTTTGGTACGTAATGATTCGTTGTGTATTTAAGTAGGTATCATATTTGTATCAGTATTGGTATTAATTGATCACTGTGTGGATTATTTCTGCTTGTACACCCATATAGTGGTTTGTTTCACTTTACACCTTAGCATGATAATATTCCTTCTTCCTTAATTTCATTTTCTCAGATGTTCTCATATTTTGGGGGAGAAATGAGTTATGGGGTAGAATTGGTTAATTATGCATCCTATCTTTATTTATTACTGAACAAAAGGGGAAGAAATGGTATCTTTCGCTTTAGCATTAGGAGATCTCTATCTTGGGGGTGATATCATACCTAGAAGGGGATTATTAGACATGGGAGAATTTATTCATATGTAGATTTATATTGTTTATATATTGAATTTTCCTTTGAAGGTGAGTTTAAGTGTGAAAGTTTACAATATGTGGCAAAGTTTACAAGCATGCAAAGCTACTCGGCGTATATGTATGTCGAGCATCTATACTTTTTCCTTTTAGGTTTGGGGATTGAGTATTTTAGATAGCTTGATGGACCATAGATGTTTTGTTTTTGATTTTGTCCTGTAATAGTCAAAGGGGGACATTTGTAAGGACAAATTTCCAATTGAGTCAATTTGTATGTATTGGCTTAATTCAAGGCAAAACATTTTAAGCAATAGGTTGGGCTTTGTATTGTTGACCTTTAAAGCCTATGACATGTTTGCTTGAAGATGTAGCAGCAAAGCTTCAGAGATTATATCATCATGTTGTGTTTTATGATCATTACCATCTTCATGTTTCAAGGATCTCTGAGGTGTGTATGAGTATATGTTATAATTCTTGGATATTTTATTTTTAGGTGTAGAGAAATTTATAAAACTATTTTTAAATGTCTTAAAAATTATTTATATCTTCTAATATTTTTTAGTAAAAAATGAATATTTTTGGGACTTCATTGGAACGGACTTGGGAAGTTGTTTGAATAAGATATAGTACCTCGTTAGATATTGTTCGAAAAAAACTTCGAGCGAGATGTTTTTCACCCTTCGCTAGAATTTTGTTGGATGTGTCGTTGGAATTGTGTTCGAACGAGATGCTATATTTCATCTGTTCGAGCGAGTACGCGAATTTTGTTTTATTCCAGATTAATCAAATGATTTTTCATCCTTATCTCGTTTTTAACAACATCCTATAAAATAGGTGTGAAGCAAATTTTTTGTGAGAGTTAGAGTTCCCAAACTTTTTAAAAAAGCTCTCCAAAACTCTAGTTTACACCCAATTTATTTTGGATCGAAGCTTGATCCTGTATGCCTTGAAGATCCTGTTTGGGCACCGAGTTTATTCTCCACATCTTTGTGAGAATTTTTTCATTGCAGTGGACTCCGTATATGTTGTTTACACACAGTGGACTCCATGTTTATAGTTTTACGGTGAAGAAATTGTGGAATCCATGTTCCTATTATTTGACGGTTCTTATTCGTTAACGGAGATTCGAGGTGGTTTGATGGAAGACCAAAGCCAATAGGGAGCCAGGCCAAGGGTTGGGTATGAGATCGACCTAAGAAGGAAAATGATTCGAATTTATTTTTTTAAAAAGAAAAAGGGATGAATTATTTTTATTGGAAAATGAAATTTTTTTTACACCATTTAAAAAGGGGATGACAAAATGTTTTTGGTATTTTAATAAAAGAGGGGGAAAATGTTTTTGGTATTTTGATAAAACAATGTTTTTGACACTTTTGGTAAAGGGGGAGGGAAAAACAAGAGAAGAGTATCAACATGATTATTATTATGTTTATGTTTTCACTTGTATTATGTTTATTAAATGCAAAAGAAAAGCCAGACGGTACCCAAGCCTAGGAAAAATTGTGTTTGAAAAATATGTAAAACATGGTTTGACTTATTGCTAGGCTCATGGATCGGATCCCATTGAAACAAGACAAATTGCACAAAAATTTGGGTGGCATGACGGCCCGACATTTCGACATAGTTCTGTGTAGTAATCGGTAAACTAAATATGAGTGCCCTAATTCTGACGTCTATATTAGGGTATGCAGTTGTTGGGTTAGTGGAAAGGTTCCCCCCTTTGGCATGATTTCCACGATATATGTCTTTGCTTTTAAGGGCAATCGGTAAGTGTGGATCAGCCATTTGATATACCTGAGCGTACGTGAATTGCCTTACCTCGTGGGGACAGTACACGTGAGAGTGAATTCGATATACTCGACATACGTGAATGAGTTCCCTGCAATATACCTCTCGTTATGACTTCGGTCAAGCGGTAAGATTAGGGGGGAACCCTTTGATATACGTCGAAGGTACTAGGCTTATGGAAGGTGAGAGCCATATTGCTTAGGCTAACCATGCCCTGACGGACTAACAACCATCACAAAGTGACCCCCTAGTACGTGATAATATTTGGTCAATATAGTAATGCTCTTGGTGATGTAGTGTGAAAAAAACATGATTATTGATTAGTATATTACGAAGAGAGTATTTTAGTTGGAATGTTGAGCATTATAGTAATAAGGAATAATGTACAAGTAAATAGAAAATCTAGCATGGACTATGAATATTACACCAAGTATGGATACGTGAGAGTGGGTGAGGTGTAAATATTTATGAGTGAGTGTGTGAAAGTGAGCCTAAGCATAGTTAAACTACAAGTGGTGTCTGATAAGTATAAGTGATCATGGAAATATACAAGTGTGATAAGTGGAGGTGTGTTAGTGACACCTAAGCATGGATATTCTAAGTGGTGTGTGAAACATGTGGACATAAGTGACCCTATATATAAGTGTAGGTAGTGTGAGATCAACATAGAGAGTATTTTTAAGGGTATGAAGTGAAAAGTGAGTGAGAGGTCATATAAACATGAGGTAGATATGTATAAGAAGTAATAGAGGAGAAAAGGAAACATACAGACAGGTGCATACGCACACAAGAGAAAATGATAACGCCCATCCAAATAGAGTCTAGCCCCTTATGATAAGTAAGTCCCCAATGGAGCCTCCATTATTTCCATCCCTCCCTGATTCGTTTCCTTGTCCTTATCCATCTCTTGGGTTAGCGCTCGTGCTCACACTGAAGCGAGAGAGAGAGCGAGAGGTCTCACGCTCTTTCTAGGAATGCATCATCTGTCGCCGATGTGGGTGATATAAAGAGATAAAATTTCCAACCTAGTTTGCACAAAACAGGCAAAAGAACATGATGTCGCCTCGAGAGAATGGAATCAAAGACAAGCTAATGCTTGTGAAAGTAATTAGATCAAAGGTTTCGGGGCTAAGTTACGGAATGGAAAGGTGTTAGAAACCCATCACTCCCTTTAGATAACTCATGGGCTTATGTTATTATTTTCCTTAATTTCTCTGTGAAGTGTGTGTGTGTGTGTGTGTAAGGATAGGAATCGCTCAACTCGCATTACAGAAAAGACGGAGTGAGGTTATCCAGAGGAATGTTCCTAAAATAATAATTAAAAATATAATGTGTGCGTTTATCACAATGTTAACGGGACTCGAGTCTCAAGTTTTAGCCCAAAACGCCTACGTAACCTATAAATGCATCAAAGTTCACGTATTTCGCATGCGACACGAGGGTGGGGTTTATACCTTAAATTCAAACGGAGATTTTATTATATGTGTGTATAAGAAAAATGTGTTTTTAGTCTTGAGAAAATGTGGTGAAAATCCCATTGGAATTTGTAGGTGTAACCATTTTTTCCTTGTTTTGTTTTTTATAGAAAATATATTGTCTACAATATTACTAATATAGGATTGAATATTAATATGTGTATGATCTAAAGTAAATGATAAATTAAGAACTTATATAACTAATGCAAAAATAAAGAAATTTAAAGAGAGAGAAGAATGTTTGGACCTTCTTTAGGGACTTGGATATTGATCTTGATTAATGATGAGCTTTCTTACAAGTAAGTGAAGAATAAAAGAAAATTTTTCTAAATTGGGTGGGAAAATGATGGAAACGAAAGGTGGATAAAGTTTTTAAATGAGGAAACCTCGCTGACTTAAGAAGAACTTTGTTGAGATCACTGATGTTGATGTTTCTAAGGTGCCTTTCAAGGTGAGTTCATGATATCTCTATATAGGGTCAAGGGACTGTTGATCGACATTATCATTTCCCTGCCTGTCATTAGGTAACCGTAGACACACTACCGATAGGTAGGAAAATGGACTTGACAATTTTCAGCCTCGTGCATATTTTGCAAAAAAACGGTCGTAAAACACAATTCATAAGTCCAATTTACGCACGGGTCATACCATTGGAAAGGTTATTCAGAGACCTTAGAGAATCATTGGACATATATCAGGTTTGAGAGTTTACTTTGGGTCAAATGGGGCTCAGAAGAGCCCATCAATCCTTCAGATAAGAAATCGCTAAACAACGATGGATTGTCCGTCCAACCCGTAAGTCAGAATTGCACATATGGTGGAATGATGTAAAGGTTATGCATGGCACTTCGATGTTACAAAGAGCTTCACTCCATTCAGTTAGTTGACTGGGGTAAAATGGGACATATAAGCTCCCGATGACCCTTCTAAGTAAAATGGGTCGTTCGTTTGTATCGTAAGGCTGATTTGTGCACGAAGCAGATGGTTGGAAAGGGTGTTTAGTGGCCTTTGAATATTCATTCGGTCTCATTTGAGATGAGGAGTTCACTTTTGTCAAACGGATCCTAGGAGCTCTCGATGGCCTCTAAATAAGTTTTTTATGGACAACGGATCATTTGTCTGAACCACTATGCCATTTCGTGCATGAGGCAGACCGGTGTAAAGGGGTTCGAGTGCCCTTCAATTTTTCATTGAGCTTTCTCAGTGATGATGAAGTTGATCAGATTCAAACGAGCCCCAGATGTACTCGATGGCCTCTAGATTGGTACTCAGAGTATGACCTAGGGTTTGTGGTTAACAGGGAGGTTCTAGGGACATAAGGAAGGACTTAAGGGATCTTAGAATTTGGTGTCTACATATCCCCTTGACAGGTGAGCTTGGAATAAGTGAAAGTCGTCGAATAGACACCACATGATGTTTTGGGAAAGAGGTTAATTTTGCGGACCATATGAATGATAATGACCACTTCAAAGGATTGAGGCCAATTCTGAAGACCTAAGGTGATGTTGGGGATGGTTGATTCAGCGGGCCGAGGTCGATTATGAGGAACTAAAGTTAGGTTGACCAATTATGTGGGTCGAGGTCAATTATAAAGAATAAAGTTGTGATGACCAATTCTGCGGGTCATGGTTAATTCTAAGGACCTCAAGTTTTGGTGACCAATTATATAGGTTATGGTCAATTCTGAGGACCTAAAGTAAGGGAGACCAATTTCACAAGTCAAGGTCAATTTTGAGGACCTAATGAAGGGGTGACCTATTCTATGGTTCGAGGTTAATTCAAAGGACCTAAAGTTGTAGCGATTAATTCGACATGTCAAAGCTAATTCTGAGGACATGAAGTTGTGGGAACCAATTATGCGGGTCGAAGTCAATTCGGAGGACTTAAAGTTATGGCGACCAATTCTGTGGATCGAGGTCAATTCTTAGGACCTAAAGTAGGGGGTGACCAATTCTGCAGGTTGAGGTCAACTCTGAGGACCTAAAGTAGGGGTAACCAATTATGCGAGTAGAGGTCAATTATGAGGACCTAAATTAGGGTGACTAATTCTACGAGTCAAGGTCAATTCTGAGAAAATAAATTTGGGTGACTAATTCTGTGAGTTGGGGTCAATTCTAAGGACCTAAAGTAGGGATGACCAATTCTGCGGGTCGAGGTAAATCCCGAGGACCTAAAGTAAGGGCGACCAATTTCTGCGGGTCACATGTCAATTTTGAGGACCTGAAGTAGGGGCGACCAATTTTGCGGGTCGAGGTCAATTCTGAGGACTTAAAGTATAGGCGTCCAATTCTGCTTATTAATCTCAATTCTAATGACCTAAAGTAGAGGTGACCAATTTTGTGGTTCGGGATCAATTCTGAGGACCTAAAGTTGGGGCAAACAATTTTTCGAGTCAAGGTCAATTCTGAGAACTTAAAGTAGGGGTGACCAATTATGTGGGTCATGGTCAATTCTAAGAACCTAAAGTTGTGGTGACCAATTCTGCAAGTCGAGGTCAATTTTGAGGACCTAAAGTTATGGCAACCAATTATGTGGGTCGAGGATGACCTAAAGGAAGGGCAATTAATTCTGCGGGTCGAGGTCAATTCTAAGGACCTAAAGTATTGGTGATCAATTCTGCAGGCCGAGGTCAATTCTCAGGATCTAAAGTTGTGGGGACTAATTATGTGGGTCAAGGTCAATTCTTAGGACCTAAAGTAGGGGTGACCAATTCTGCAAGTCGAGATCAATTCTGAGGACCTAAAGTAAGGGCTACTAATTATGGGGGTCGAGGTCAATTCTGAGGACCTAAATTAAGGGCTACTAATTCTACGGGTCAAGGTCAATTCTGAGGACCTAAAGTAAGGGTTAAAAATTATGCGGGTCGAGGTCAATTCAGAGGACCTAAAGTAGGGGTGACCGATTCTACAGACCTAAAGTAGAGACAACCCATTCTACACGTCGAGGACAATTGTGAGGACCTAAAGCTGTGGCGACCAATTTTGTGGGATGAGGTCAATTCTGATGACCTAAAGTTGTAACACAAGGGGGGATGCTCTCCGGGGAGACTTAATTTACCTCTTTTGAGGATCTACTGGGAAAGCAACATCTGGCTAGGGATTATATCCTTTTTAGAGGAGATAGCTTTGCTAGGGGAGCTAAAATTCTTATAGTGGATGGATCGGGATAAAGCATAGTCTGCAAATTCCACTGGGGAATAGTTGATGACTTGAGGCTTTGGGATTCCACTGCAGAATGTGTTTTTCTGAGAAATTATCGGGGAGAGATATTTGACTGGATTAAATCTCCACTAGGTAAGTTGGATTGGTAAGTTCTGTGGGGGAAGCCTTTGGTTTTCCATGTTTTGAGTTCTGCTTGGGAAGTTGGATTTGGAAGTTTGCTGGGGAATTAGAGTGGATTCCGTGGATGCGGGTGTGTTGTTTTAGTGTTTAAATTAGGAATAAGAATGTATATTTAATCCGGAAATGGATTTTGAGATCTTGAAAAATGAATTTTTTTTTTTTTTGAATATATGTTCTAATATTTATCTAGAAATTTTAGGAATTTTCTGGAGAAATTTTGGAATTTTCTAGGATTTTTTGTACAAAATGTTCAGGGGTTGATGACCGTATGTTGCAAGGCCAATTGGAAATGGCACGGTCTTCTGGGCTTCTTTGGTAAGGGGAAGAGGCATGTGTCGATCAGTAGGTGTCAGGGGACTACCGATCGGTATGCCCCTTGGCCTCCTATAAAAAGAGCCAAGTTCTCCTCATTTTTCACAGCTTCTAGCACTCAAATCATCAGACCTTTCTTGATAATATCCATTCCCAAGACTTTTTCTATCTTTTGAGTCCTAGAAATGGTAGATTGTTTTGGTAGCGTGACCCACGTGTCATGGTTGGGTGTCGACTATGGGACAAACCTAGAATGGCAAGCTAGGGTGCCCCTGGCATTGGGCAACGAAAATGCCTTTGAGTTGTTCAAGATAGTTTTTGATGGTCGCTTTTTGTTGTGCAAAACTTTGCATCACCGATCGTTTAGGGTGAGTAACCCTAATGGCTACGTAAGTATTAATGACCTTTGGTATTATTTTCCATATTTTTTTTCTTTTTGTTTCCTTGAGTTGACAAAAGGTTTCTTTATTTTGGTAGAATGACATAGCTTTGATGAGATTTCATTCCCGAGGAATGATGGGATTTAAGAATGTGTGGGAGAACCTTCTGGCGGTGGTGCACTGGGTAGTTTCCTTCGTGGGTTTTGGTCGCCTAGCGTCTACTTTGGATGAGACACCGCGCTCTACAGATGTTCTATACGCGCGAGAGAGATGGTGGGACACTCCCCACAACATTCATTTGGGATTTAGGGAGACAACGGTGACTGCTATTGATGTCTAGCAGCTACCGGGGATTGACTGTAATGGAATGTAGATTGAAGTGAACCGGTATTTGAGGGTGACACTTAAAGCGATTGATGTTTCTTTAGGAGACGTGGGGACGATAGTCTCTAGTTATTTGATTCGCATTTTTGCTCCGCTGGAGATGCTTTTGAGATAGAGGATTGATGAGGCAAATGAGGTGTAGGTACAAAAGATGGCCCGTTTAATTATTCTTCTTTTGTTGTGGGTTTCTTGGTGGCTTCGAGTGGCGACGTTGTTCATCTATGGTTTTTACCATTTTTTAGGGTATTTTCCAATATCCCTCTTTATGATTGGGGGAGCCTGACCTTGGAAACCCTTTATTCTTCTTTGGAAGCATTCGATCGGTGTTGCTGGTAGACCTTTACGAGAGCCACATATCTTCTTGAAGTGATTCTCGCACTTCTCTTTATGTATCTTCTTGAATTTCCTTGTTGTTTTTTCCCTGATTGCTGACACTTATTCTTTCTGAAGACGTGGTTTTATGGGATGAATGAGCTCAATGCCCATTTGCTTAGTTTGCATGATGAGGAGGTGGGGGATTCTGCCAGATTTACCAGTGGCAAAAGTCCGATTGGCAGTCAAAGCAATCTCGTTCTTTGTCGACGAAGCATTAGGCCTTAAACACCCGGACGAGAAACTAGGTCATTCCCTTTTTCTTTTGAATACCTTTTTTTGACATGTTCTCTGTTTGTGAAAATATTGACCTTTATTGGGAATTGCTGGTGATTTTATATCCCTTGGGGATGGTTATCCTGTACACGGGGGTGACTAGGGTGCATGCGCAGATGCATCGATTGCAAGCGCATGAGTTTGTCTATACTTGATATTTGGGGGAGAGAGTGGTTAGACATATTAGCTAGGATGAGATGGTGGTCCCACCGACGGTGCCCCCGGTGTACATGATGCAGGTTCGGAAGATATCATAGGAGGCCAAGACAGCGGCTACGATTGGCAAGTCTTATTCATCATATACGAATATGTTAGAGACCTATGATTACCTTAACTTTGTGACGATATGGTTGATTCCTTCTATTATCTACTATGTGTTGAACATGTCGCTACCTCCTACAGCTTCGAGAAGGGGTACGAGTAGGCCGGTGGGGTCTGCCCACAGTATAGGTGGTGCGTCATCATCAGCAGTGGCAGCGGAAGTTCCATTCATTCATCTTTCTCCGCCTTCGTATAATTTTTTATTGAATGGAGGGGGATCATTGCGTATACCGCACCGCCCTAATGCAGTGGATCTAGGGGTGTTGGGGATGACGGAGGATGTCCTTCATCCAGAGGTATATCTTTTTCTTTCTTTGTCTCTATCTAGATTTTTCATTTCTTTGGACTGACTGATTTGCCTTTTGTTTTTGTGGCTTTGTCTGTAGCATGTCCGGGTGTCAACTACTTGGTTCAAGGATATCCAGGACTATGTGGCCTCAGCGACTGCCTACATCGGGAATTTGGTTCCACTTTCTTCTTGTCTGGTCTCATCTGCTACCTAGGAGGAGGGATCGGGATGGGGAGTGAAGGTTCCACAACTCGTCGTCGGGGGAAGCGCGCACACCATAGCGATGGGGGGTCTTAGAGAGATGAGAGATTGTGATTGGGGGTTTCAGGATGAGTGTCATTGTTTTTTATGTTTCTATTTTTCTTTTTTTTTCCTGAAAAATATAATGGTGCAAGTGGCAATATATATAAACTGAATGAGATTGTTATTTATTTATCTTTGCTTAAATGATTTAACTCCACACGCACTTTTTACTTTGTTATTGAGACCGTAAAAAGGATTGAATTTTTAAATAACTCAAGAGAAAATTTATTTCAAGAAATATGGGTAAAATGGATAATATAGGAAGAAACCACTCAGATTTTTTTTTAAAAAAAGGATTTATTTTTTAGATTTTTGATTTTGATAAAAAATAAAAGATAGAATTTTCTAAAATAAGGGGGTGTCAATCGGCATACCCCTTGCCCTTCCTATTGGCAGGTGAGTCCAGTCAAATCACCCTAAGGCTTTTATTGCACTTTTTGGATCTTCAAAATACTTGATAGGGCAACTATTTATTCTATTTTCTCATATTTCTTGTTGTTTAGCCAAGATTTTCATGTACAAAAGGGGGTAAGGTGGTGAGGTTTTTCACGCATTCACATTTTCTCTTCATTCTAGCTTATTTCTTTCCTTTTGTCTTATTATTTCCAATAATGGCCCTTCCCATGAGTGCATAATTTGTTTCATATCCCGACAACCTAGAAGTTATGTGTCTATATAATGTAGATTACGACGCTTTTAACTTGTGTCGGGTTTTTTTGTGGGGCAATCGGCCCATCAACTGGAACATGCTGACAGTGGCAGCACAATTTTTGTATCCAGAGGGTTACGTTTTTTGTTTCGTCTTGGATGAGGTATGTTCGACCTATAAGGAGTTTCAACTATGTTGGGGGTTAATCTCATCGTAGCTGAGCCCATGCCTAAATTCTCTCGGTCCTCTCGGGAGAAATTAGCAGGATTCCTCCATATCTCTCCTTCGGTAGCTCGGCCATTGGTCACTAGGAGAATGATTATTCTCCCAATTATCATGTATTCTATGCATCTGTGGGACTTCAACGATGCGGTCCATGCCAAAGTTGTTTCCCCCTGGGCTTTACATCGAAGCTACTAATAGTTGTCACACCCCGCGCAATCCGACAGACGTGATGGCCAGCCACCGCTGTCAAACTATGACGGGAGTGAACTGAAGAAATACCATTCTTTGGATGAGACAGATGTGAGACATAAATAAATCAGTCCATAAGATGAAATAATTGAATCAATCCCAAATTATCATAAATAACTTAGCGATAAAAGATCCATCACATGATAAAACTCCAATTAAAGTCAAAATCCAATAATGAAATAAAATCTGAATAATCCAACTGAAATCCTCTAAACAACTTTGGAACCAAATGGAACAATAACTCAAATGAAGTCTCATAATTAAATATGACTGAAAAGAAGGTCTAACTAAATAAAGCAATAAAACGAATATACTCCAGCTGCACCTCTAAATGATAAACTTCGATAATCGTATGCAGCTTCTCCAAAACTTATCCTGAAAAAGTTAGTCAACGCACGAGGTCAGATCCCTGAGCATGAATACACACCACTCTCCTCAAATAGGATCCTAGAATCCAGACAATAGCATTATATTCAATAAATATCAAAATAGAGTATTTTAATTAAACGAGATAATTAAACGTGACAAATATAAATCATAAACTACCCGTCGGGATTCCCATTTAAAAAGGCACACCAATATGATTTTAAATTCCCAAGTCCCACGATGTTAATTTAATTAAATTAACCCAATTTAATTATTGTTCTCACTTTTTATTATGGCGGTCCTCACACCCCAGGTGGTAATCCACCAAAGTGTCACACATCCCCTTGTCAAATGGCCTATGATCTGTATAAACTGTCGACCCTGCACCATGACAAGGTTCCACACACGACACGACATAAATCGTCTGCTGACCCATTTAAACTGTCGGTCCCTGACACATTATGTCGCCATAAATTTTAATACCCATTTTTATCTTAAGCATTAATTCTCAATTTCTCAATTTCACAATTTATAGATTACCCCATCCTTTTTATGGATGTGAGATCCTCACAATACCCCTTAGCCCCATACCTAAGGATCCGCAAGTTATCAATACGTCCTACCCTATGTATAGGATGAATTTCTAACATAAAACTTGACCTAGTTTCAAGCCTAGGCTAGTGTAACGATGACAAAGTATCAAAAATTATCCCACCCTCGACATAGAAAAGTCGTAACAATCTACCCTCACTAGTCCCATACCTAGAAGGCGTAAATCATCAAAAGGCCTACCCACTAGTCTCATACCGGCATCCTAAAATATAGCGAGAGCAGAAATACCCAACAACCCATCATCAAAATAGTAATTTAATTATACCAACAAGTCACACAAAAAAGAATAATTAATCAATGTATAAAACTATGCATAATAGTCCAATTCAATTAAATCTTAATTTAATTATCATAGCATCATAAACACCCAATTAATCCCATTTAATTATTTTAAATTAAATACACCTACATTTCATCATTAATACAACAAAATCCAAATTTCATTATCTCTACACAAATTACGTGAGCTATACACCCCCAAATTCATTTAATTAAAAATCAAGGTTTTTCTACATGCAACATACACCAACAAAAACCCAAAATCCACTCATGAATCCTACGTACCCATGGTTATGAATATTATTCATATTTAAATGATTTCATAAAAATAGCCTCGAGTTTTAGTGTCCACTTTCTCTTATTAGATTGTTAATTGATTTTAAGAAAAACACGTGATTAAGGATTTAGGCAACACTTAAAACGCATAATACTAAAGGAAAGTAATAGAGTATACATGCCTGTGATTAATTTGATAAAAATATGAGTAGATGGTTGAACTCTTCTTGAGAAAACACCAATTGAGAAAACACCAAGTTTGAGAGAAAAGTGTTTTTCGAAGTCCCAGCCCCGTATCATTTTGGTATTTAAAGGGTTTAAGAGTTAAAATATGATTAGGACTCTCTAATCCATCCACCGCCCCCGTCGTTCGAATGATGTACGTTGTCGTTCGAATGAAATGCTACATCATTCGAACGACATATTCGGTCGTTTGAACGACCCCAGTACTCGATTAGAATCCGCCTTTTACACTTAGGAAAATATTCTTTAACTCAACAAAAATGTACCTACTTATTAAAATACTTTCAAAAATCATTCTACATTTTATTATAACTCCGATTTAATTACGATTGGAAATTACTACTCGAATATAAAAATCAACCTGTTTAATTATTAAAGACCATTAAATCCAAAGTTTTATTTTTCTTAAATATTCCAATTTATTAATTAAATTAATTAATAAAAACACGGGGTGTTACACTAGTGACTAGGGACATGATGGTGGACCTTCAACCGGCTTCCATTAGAGCGTGGATGTCATATCATCGCAACCCTGCAACGATGATACTGGCAGAGACCCTAAACAGTCTAGATGCTTGGTAGGAAGGCCATTATGATTTTCTGAGAGGAAGCCCGGTTATGTTGTTTATGTGGCTGGCTGAGAGATTTCATTTAGCGGCCCTCCCTGAATATCCCTTGGAAGCTTTGCCAAATTTTTTCACTCGTTATTTAATCAACTTTACCCTGTCCATAGAGAATTGGGTAAACTGATTCGTGGAGCGCGGAGCTCGATGTCTGCGCTGGTCTGTGCCATTGTGGGTGGAGCTGCAGCCCATTCTAGATTTGGGGGAATACTAGTAAGTTTGGTTAGTTGGCCTTCGGCAGACTTCATTATATTTCCCCAGGTGGCTCATGCTTCAAGTCGGATGGGAGAAAATTGTGCCTCCCCATACCCTTGATTTTTTTTCCTGTAAGGGATTTGACTAAAAGCTTGCGCATGCGGTTGGGTTTTCTGTGGGAGAATCGTCGACAGTCAACTTGTCCTTCTAAATATGTCGGTAAGGTTTGTCATGTTTCTAAAGATTATAAGAAATGGTTATGGAAGAGAGTAGAAAATAAGATCTTGGCAAAAGAGACCGAATATAGATGGTTGGTCATGTTTGACACTATGGAGGGGGCATAGTGGTTTTCTCTAGGATGGATTGCTCTTATCTCTCTATGGAGCGCCTTCGACACATCAATCAAGCAGGGGAAGTTTGGGGGGACCAAGGAGCATAAGATGATGGAGTTGGGTCTTTCGGCTGCTGCGGATATGAGAGTTAATGTTTTTTTTCTAGTGAAGCTTTTGTGATGGAGATTTGTTTGTTTTTTTTTTTATTTTTATAAATAAATTTGGGAAGGTTTGGTTAGTTTTATTTTTAGGGAGAGCTTGGTCGGCGGGGGGGGGGGGGGGGGGGGTAGTTATTTGACTCCCTGCACCGATATTACATGTAATCGTGTTGAATTCCCTTTATGGAATAAAAAAGGATTTTAATTATAATATTTTACCTCTTGATGAGTTTTACATTTGAATTATCTATACCAATATCTATGGCATACATAATCCTTTTGTTCATGTAAATGATAGAATTAACTATCATTCTCGGAGGTAAGAAAAGAATAGCATTTTATGAAAAAGAATGGGATAGTGCCCATGTAAAGCGTATGAGATGCTTATGTACCTCTGGGGGTTTCAAAAACTTTCATATTTTTATTTTGAAAGAAAAAAAAAATTAGAGGATCAAGCCCCACATAGTTCTGAGTAGAGAGAAATGAAGAGAATTTTTTATTTTTTATTTTTTATTTTTTTATTTTTTTAGAATAAAAGGGAAGTGATAGGAGTTGTAGCGCACCGAGATTTTGTACTAAGGGTATAATTTCTAGAGATGTCCCAGGTTGACTGGACTCGTCATCTCTTCTTCGTCAAGGTCAGTCATCATAGCGTCACCCCCGAACAGGATCTTCTCCACAACGTAGGGACAACTCCAGTTTGGTTTAAATTTCCCTCTGGGGTTCTAGATGGGTTCTATGATTTCTTTGAGGTATAAGTTCCCTTCTCGGACACCATGTTCCTTAACTCTTTGGTTTAACGATCGCGCTATCGTTGATGGTATCCCTATATATGATATAGAGCATTTAGCCTCCTTTCGTCTAAGAGCAAAAACTGGTCGAAAAGACTTTGATTCTAGTCTTCCTCGTTGACTTTGCTCTTAAGCATAACATGTAATGAAGGTATTTCTAGTTCAAAAAATAGGACTGCTTCCATGACGTATACTAGAGACTAAAAGGTAGCCCCAATAGATGACCGAACTAAAGTGCGGTAGCCCCAGAGGGCATAAGGGATTCGATCGGCCTAGTCTCGAAACTTTTGGTCATCTTACTAATGATTGATTTGAGGTTTTTATTTATATCTTCAACTTCACCATTGGTTTGTGTTCGGTAATGAGAAGATTTGTGTCTCTGAATCCCATACTCATCGACCAAATCTATGACTTCTGTCTCTAAATGTGACCAGTTATCTGACACTTTCTCATGCAGGACCCCGTATCGGTAGATGATGTTCTTCCAGATGAACTTGGCTACCTTTTTGGCATTTAGCACTGCGTATGACTCTGCTTCGACCCATTTGGTGAAGTAATCAATGGCCACCAGGATAAACTAGTACTCATTGGAGGCTTTGGGTGTGACTTTCCCTTTGATATGAATGCCCTGTGTGGAGAACGGCCATGGATAGGTCATGTTGTATAATTCCCGCGGAGGTAAGTGATGGAGATTGACAAACTATTGGCATTTAAGGCATCTATAGACATAGGAGATGAAATCTTAAACCATGGTGGTCCAATAGTAACCTTACCAAAAAATCTTCTTAGTGAGCATATAACCGTTCATGTGGAGTCCTCATTCCCCTCTATGGATCTTTTGCATTATTTCTTCAATGTCATCCCCTACGATGCAGTGCAAATGGGTCCTATCAATTTTTTTTTAACAGTGCTTTATCGCAGGCAATGTACGGGGCAATCAGTTTTTGGAGGGTCGCTCGATCTTTCTTGTTGGCAACTTGGGGGTACCAACCGTGCTTGAGGAGACACCAAACATAGTAATACCAGCACTCGGCCATATTGGAATCCTCTTCTGTGACGAGCTCAATGTGGTAGCAGTGGGTTGGTTTAACTTATTTTTGGACTATGAAGTGGGCCACTGGTAACCACCCAAAAGTGTTAAATTTATACCCCAAATAGACGCATTTTAATTTCTAGTTCTCGAAAAAGTTGGACTTATGTTGGTGTTTATTCGTTTTGCAGGTCAATAAGCATTTACGGTGTCAAATAAGCTTAATTCGAGGCAATTTCCATAAATAATTGGTCAAGTAAATCAAATGTAGGAATGATGCGGTTAAATGAGCCAAAACCCACTCCCATAGCCTAAACATGTCTCGATCTAAAGCCCAAACCATCTCCAGCTTGTCCTATAATTGCTCAGTGTGTGTGTCGTATTACTGTTTTAATTATTCTTAATATATATATATATATATATATATATATATTATTTAGGTTGTGTCATTTTTATTATTATTTTTATTTTATGTGAATATTATAACATGTGTGTCGTCATGCCAGTGTCTGTATATATTTAGGTGTGTGATTAATATTTTCTTTATTAGATTTTTAGTGTTCTTTGTTTTATATTTATATTTTTTAATATTAATTTATTATGAGTCTCTTTTATATTTTATATGTATGTGTTTGAGTTTTTATATTTTTATTACGTGTGTGTTGTGTGTGTGGATATATATATATATATATATATATATATATATATATATATATATATATATATATATATATATATATATATATATATATATATATATATATATATATATAGAGAGAGAGAGAGAGAGAGAGAGAGGGAGAGGTTCACAAGTGGACCAAAAGAATGGACTTTTTAATGGACCTTAACAAAAAAACACATATTAACACATTAATTTTAATTTCTATAGTGTAATTGGTCCGCGCCAGCGGCACCCGAGACCACACCTTCACCCCACTAACCCCCCCACCCCCCACCGCCACCACCATCACCAAAGCAGCCCTTGTGGCAGCCCTTATGACAGCAGGGCTGCCATGGGGTGGGTGTGGGAGGGTGGGGGTGGGGTGGGGGGGGCGTGTGGGGGGGTGGGGGATCGATCGACACGCGTATTTGGTGCCGCTGGCAAGGACCAATTACACTATAGGAATTAAAATTAATGTGTTAATATGTGTTTTTTGTTAAGGTCCATTAAAAAGTCCATTCTTTTGGTCCACTTGTGAACCTATCCCTATATATATATATATAAAATAAAGTACCTACACACACACACACACACTAGTCCCGTACACACCTAAACACACTCTAACACCTCCCTAACCTACACCTCCTTCAACCCGAAGTCCGGTGACCTCACACTTCCTGTCCAGCCAATCTAACCCACCGACGACATCATCATACCCAAAAAAACTTTCCTATACCTTCAACCTGAGAAAACCCATACCCATATACAAACCAACCTCCATAACCTCAAGCCTAGCTATCTTAACCTGATTGAAACCCGTTCACCCGCAACCCAACACCTTTTGCCCTAACCTTGACCAGCTCCCCAGTCGCCATAGACCAATCTCCGGTTGGTTTAACCCACAACCCGGAGAATCCACCTTAACCCGATGAACCATATCTACACCTGCCAAACCCATTCGCCAATTAAAACAAACCAAAATAAAACCAAAAACCCCACATGTGTTAAATATTATTTTCCCCTATTTCCTAAAATACCCCTTTTCCCACATGCACTTGTGTGCATTCCCAAAATTATCTTCACTCAATACCAAACACCTATTTTAGCCTCTTTACATGTCCATCCAATTTTAATTATACCCCTAACCTCATTTCACCTATAAATTGAAGACTTGGTGCCATTCAAGAGAGATCTCCATTTTAGTTTTTAAACTTGGGATAATTCTTATCCATTCCTTTATAGGGGGTATTTGTAAATTTTAGGAAATATCTCAATATAGAGTGATGTAGTAGAATTGATCTGTTGGGCTGAATTCTTACCCACCCCTCTATAGAAAGTATTTGGATTTTTAGAATTTATCTCAATATAGAGTGTTGTGGTTGAATATATCTCTTTTGGAAGTAAATTCTTCTCCATCCCTTTATGGAGAGTATTTGCATTCTTAGGAAATATCTTAATATAAAGTGATGGTGTAGAATTTATTTTGTTGAATGAATTCTAATGTACAATTTTATAATGAGAGGATTTGTAACTTTTACCAAATCTCTTTCATTATTTAAGAGTATATGAAGAATTCATTCATTGTATATATTATAAATAGTTTTTTATTTTTATTTTTATTTTTGTTGTAGTTGTTATTTTGATATATATATATATATATATATATATATATATATATATTAGTGATTGTTATTGAGATAATTTTGGATTGTAATTGAAGAGTTCATTCCAATTCAAGGCTAAATGAGTTTGATCTATTTATCTTTAATTTCTCTTGTTTTAATCCTTACATGATTTCATTTGTTTATTCTATGTTTTGCATGATGATTATGGAGGGCTAATCTCCCAATAAAGGGATGAATTGATGCCCTCACGAGTCCAATTTAGTTAGTTTACTTGTTACCACAATTTTGTTAATTTTGCTTATCTCAAATTTCTCTTGTTAGATTTTACTTCTTAGTTAGTTACTTAAAAAATTATCATACTTAGTTAAATAATAATTCCAAAAAAAATAAATAAAAAATAATGTGTCACTTGTCTTCACATATTTTGTTCTTCACACATTAAAGGTGGATTGATATCTTTACTTATCCAATGCATATTTTTAGTGTGTTTGTAGGTTGAAGGGGTTGAAGGGATTTTGATTAGAAAAAGTTTTGGAATAATGATTACACATATATTCATTTTTTCCCATTAACTATCATTATTCCTTCGGGCATGTCCACCATGGAGGCTAAGGTGGCAAGGGCATCTTCCAAACTGTTCCTTGCTCGGGGAAAGTAGTGGAAGGTGATATCTTGAAACTGGGAGGCCAACTCTTCTAGGTGGGCATGGAAGGGTAAGAGTTTTTCATCTTTGACTTTACATCTTCTAAGGACCTGGCCAATGATAAGGGCAGAGTCCTTGTAGACATCTAGGCACTGAATACCTTTCTTGAGAGCGACTTTTAGGCCTGTGGTGAATGCCTCGTATTCGGCCATATTGTTGGTGCAGGGAAAATCTATCTTGATGGCAATAGGAGTGTGAGAGTCATCAGGGGAAATAAGGAGTATCCTAAGGGCATATCCCTTCTTTTTGGAAGCATCATCAAAGAACATCTTCCACCGAAGGTCTTCCTGAGAAGTGCAAAGGATATCTTCAACCAGGAACTCAAAGATCCAAATGTCGGCATCTTCCATGGGTTAGTCAGCAAGGTAGTCAGAGATGGATCTTCATGTCATGTCTTTCTAGGTTACATGCACAATATCAAACTCGTCCAACAGCATCAACCATTGGGCCATTCATATAGACAGGACATGTTTCTTGAGCAGGTATTTAATAAGATCCATTCGGGACATAAGTCTGATGGGAAAATGAGCATATAGTGCCGCAATTTCTTAGTGACCTAGATAAGGGCAATACATGCTTTCCCCAAGACTTGTAGTTAACTATGTACCTGACTAATTTGCAGTTGGCATAGTAAATGACCCTCTTTCACGGGATTCTTTAAGGTATTGGACTAGCAAATACCTAGCTGCGGTGTCTGTTACGATTAAGTATAGAAGTAGAGGGAGGTCACACTGTGGTGTCATGAGTACTGGAGGTCGGTTAAGATACTACTTGATTATGTCGAAGGCTTCCTAACAGGCCTCATTCCAGATCTTGGTGCAATCCTTTCAGAGGAGTTTAAAGATGGATTCATAAATAGAAGTCAACTGGCTTATGAACCGCCTGATATACTGTAATTTTCCCAAGAATTACCAGACTTCCTTCTCCTTTTGGGGTGGTGGCATTTCGAGTATGGATTTCGGTTTAGTAGGGTCTTCTTCAATTCTTTTCTCGATAACCATGAATCCCAAAATCTTTCCTTTGGTGACGCCAAAAATGTGTCGCATCTGATATCGTCGAAGTCGTTCGAAGAATTTTCGGAGGGAGGGAACATGACCTTCTCGAGTAGTAGACTTAATTATCATATCATCCACGTAGACCTTGACCTATTTTTTTTATCAGATCATGCAAGATGGTTGTGGAAGCCCTTTGGTACGTAGCCCTGCATTTTTTAGATCAAATAGCATAATTGTGTAACCTAAGGTTCCCCAAGGAGTGATGAATGTTTATTTTTCTTGATGATCGGGGTGTCTTGATCTGATTGTATCTGGAAAACTCGACGATAAATGAATTGAGAACATGATTGGCCGTGTTATCCACAATCATGTCAATATTGGGAAATGGGTAATCATCTTTCAGAGATGCCTTGTTCAAATCCCGGTAGTCAATGAACATGAGGACTTTTCCTCCCGATTTTGTATTGGTACATTGTTAGCTAACCATGTGGGATATTTGATCATCAGGATGAAGCCTACGTTTAACTATTTGATCACCTTTTTTTTAACCTTGGGTGACCATTCGATGCGGATCTTTAGCAATTTCTATTTGACCGATTTGCATTTTGAGAGAGTGGGAATCTCATGCTGAGCGACCTCAGGATTGATATGAGCATTTCGTCGTAGGACCATGCAAAGATGTCCATAAATTCCTTCAATAATTCTTCGAGTTGGGCGTGATCATGATCATCAAGGGTATACCTTATCCTAATCTCGTGGAGATGGCTACTAGAATCGAGATTGATAACAACAATTTCATCTTTATTAATTTGAACACAGTTATGTTGTTTGTTATTAATCTTAATAAAAAAAATTAAGAATTATTCATTTGCAAAATCATCATCATGAAAAGTTTGTTAATAATCAAGACAATTAATGTTAGGCACAACAAGATACTCAAAATCTTTGTTGATTTCATTCTGAGGAAAAATAGCATTGAGAACCTTAGCAATGGAGGTTTCAATTACATTATTATCATAAAAAGGAGGAACAATAAAAGAGGAAGAGACGGAATAAACATCTGGGTTAGGTTGTATTTCAGCAAGTGGAACTGGTATAACATTCCTGTTGAGTAGAGGTTCATTTGCGGCCTTGATTAAGATGGTCGGGTCCAATGATCTAGTGCCTGAGTGGATTATGCAGAGTGTTAGCCCTAGTGTTTGCAGATTAAATGAGTCATCAGAGTCACTTCCCTTGGAAACCTTAGTAACAACTATAGCTTTCTCAATGAGTGGTTGTACATGATGTTGGGAGTCCTCATCCTAGGAGTAACTTTCATGAAAGATCTCCAATCCTGGCTTCATTTTCTTATCCATGTGATCATACCATGGCTCAAGAAAGCCACAAAAGGGAAAATCTTCAACCTCTTTGACGAATCTTTCATTTAAGGAATCCACCAACACAGTCTTGGCACTTTTAAACTTATCTTCAATCGTGGTTAGCGAAGCATTCTGAGTTCCTCGAATGATGGTTGATAACCTAGGTCGCATGGAGGAAAGGCCTTCTTTAGGACCATGGGTTCCAGTATCCCCTAGTTTTTGTCTTATCCCCAGTTCGGGCATGAAGTGCATATTCTTAAACATATGTATTATCTTGACATTATCATAAGGGATGTGCTCTGAACAAACTCATTCTTTTAAACCATCCCCAGGTGGGTGGAAGTGGTTCGATTCGAAAGTCGAAAAGAAGCATATCATTTTCCCTATGTCGTATTTCTTGTACCGGATTACTAGTGCTTGCATTCTCAGTATTATCATCATCGCCCAAAATGGTGATAACCTTCCCCTTAGTGAAGGACTTCAGTTTCTGATGAAGATAGGAAGATACACCCTTGATATTGTGAAGCCATGATCGATCAATCAAAAGATTTCAATAAGAAGGTATGTCGATAACTTGGAACTCAATAACGGGATTTATAGGGCCAACCCCTAGCGTCAGTTTTATGGATTCTCAGCGAGTGTTGTCATAGGCATCCACTGCGGTGGACATTGGATAAAGGTCTCTTACTTTTAAACCCAGGAAGTTGAAGTTTCTTAATGGGCAAACATTGAGTTCTAATCCGTTATCTATGAGTGAGAGAGGGGTTGTCTTCCCCATCACCTCAACGAAGATGTTGATATCATAGTTATGATTAGGACCACACTTTGGGATTTCTTCTTCAGATAAGGAAAGGAATCTGGTAGAGGTTAAGGACCTGACCAAGTTCATGACTTCTTCTAGAGTGGTGGAAGGAGGGACTGTGGGCCCGGTAATTAATTTTATCAGAGCATTTCGGTGTAGCTAGGAAGACATAAAGAGTCCCCACAAGGTGATGTTGGCTTGAGTTTTCCTGAGTTGGTCGAGGATCTTGCTTTCCTAGATAGTAATTTTTGGCATGGGGAGTTTTTTGACAACTCCCTTTTCTTTATCTATCCCTACTGAGTGAGGATTCAAACTCTGGTAGTGTCTCCCATATCTTGTTATATAGTTCATGGAGGAGGGTAAGAACAAAAACCCCATTTCTTCATTTATTTTGGATTTTTCGACCACTTTATTAATTTCCCTAACAGATTTTCAAAACATATC
Source organism: Sambucus nigra (assembly GCA_949130495.1). Classification (NCBI taxonomy): domain Eukaryota; kingdom Viridiplantae; phylum Streptophyta; class Magnoliopsida; order Dipsacales; family Adoxaceae; genus Sambucus; species Sambucus nigra. The sequence goes on along the minus strand of OX422215.1, from coordinate 468,029,200 downwards.
ATCCCACACACACTGATTATCGAACTAACATTTTCTTGGCTTGGTTCTTCATCTGAGCTATCAAACTCGTCCCCCCATTCGGTGCCAATGATGTCATATTTCCACGAGAAATTAATGCATTCTATAACCTCAACGGCTTCTTTATATAGTTCTCCCACTCAATGGGGAGGTGCAGAAGTGAAGAAACCAATCGCCCTTGTAACTTTAAGTCATCGACTAACTCGGATATACTGCAAATCTCATTGGTCTATAGAAATAAACCTACCATAATCTATACTGAATCGTTTAAACTGACTTGTCAATGGGTACCACCCAATTATCTGTCTCTCGATCCAACTTTCGGGCTTCTATGAACAGGGTGTTGGACTTCTAACAATCAATGGTCATTTCAGGGGAAATTTCAACCCAAACTCTAGAAGCTGGTTCAGTATTGGAAGTTTCATATCTTTCCCTCCAAATAGGGTATGAACTGCAATACACACTCTTATAAGAATTAATAGGGCTTGGTCGACAAAACAAGTGGCGTGCATGAGAAAATATGGGTAGACTTTAAGGGGTTAGGTAAAAGTACGGGTATGATGGCTGTTTTACTAGAAACAATCTGGGTAGATGAGTCGAATGTTGGGTTATTCTCTAGTAAAATGGCATTTGTATGGTTTGGAAATGGATTGTGAGTGGTGTTAGTCATGGAATTGGTCAGTGGGGCGATAACACCCTATTTAATTAAACCTTGGATTAAATTCTGAAGATGTAAGCACTGATTAGTGGTATGGCCGACAGTTTGGTGAAAATCATAATGGGCAAATGGTTTGAAATTTTTGGGAAATGGGTTTGGTAGTGGACGAGGGTCTAAAGGTTTGATGAGGTTTCATCTCAACAAGTCTTGGTAGACTTTAGAGAGGGGATCATTGAGCTCGGTATATTCTTTTCTGACTAGGCTAGCACGACTTTCTGGTACCCAAGAGGTTGTGCACTGAGAGACGTTATTGATGGTTGAGACTGTAGTAGGCTTCTTATATTTTCTTGGAGTGAATTGTCCATATACTTTCTTTGTCTCAGCTTCTATCTTATCAATACTTTTTTCAATATCCACTCCCACTTCTCGAAGGGCTCATAAATGTGGGTTATACTGTCCTCCCATCGTCGCTCGTACATAGGGTAAGAAGTTTTTTTACAATACTAAGTTGCTCATATTCGGAGGTCTGGTTTGTCATAGTGGTCGATTTATCTCTCCACCTTGCTATGAAATTTCTAATAGTTTCTCCGAGGTTCTTCTTGAGAAGTTCTGGATCACGGCGTGTAACCTCCAACTCCTCGTTGTATTTGTACTGCAACATGAATCCATAGGCAACATCCTCCTAACTGCCAATTTTGGATTCCTCAAGGGATAAAAACTAATGAAAAGTGTTATCCTTCAAAGTCTATTGGAACATTTGGTTCATTATTTCCTCAAAGTCACCTAGGAGAGTCATACTCGGTGGTACTTTGGAGATGAACCATTGGGGGGCCGCTACCCCCAAACTTCTTAATGTTAGGCATCTTGAACTTTTTGGAAAGCCTTGCTTTAGGGTAATCCATGTAATTATCAAAGATTTGGGTCAGGTCAAACTTCTTGGTTAACAGCTTAAGGTCCTCATTGACCTTATTTAACTCTTATTCATTCGGATCGACAAGTACTGGCAGGTTAGCCCCTCGATACGCAAGATTCGGCATACGAAGTTGATCTAGTGGCGGCCCATTGGAAAGAGGGGAATGTGGAGCATGATGATATTATTTCAGAACCCAAATAGGCTCGAGTCTGGGTGGACCCATAGCACGAGGGAAGAGGACCTCAGGCTCCTTGGGAACTTGGATCTGGTTTCGCTGCATCTCATGAACCTCGATTTGAAAGTTATCAATCTTGGCGGTAAGTTGGACCAGGACTATCATCAAATCAGGCTACACATTCGATACTTGGTCTACATTCTTCGATGAGGGTTGGTGATGGTATATTCTAAACTCATAGGAAGTGGAAAGAGAGCTGACGGAGCTTCATGGCAATTTAACGAAAGACTGAAGCCAATAGGGACCCAGACCAAGGAACGGGTATGCGATCGACCTGAGAAGGAAAATGATTCGAATTTATTTTTTTGAAAAGAGAAAAGGAAGGATTATTTTTATCGGAAAAGAGAAAAATGTTTTTGACACCTTTTGGAAAGGGGAGGACAATTTTTTTTGGTATTTTATAAAAGAAGGCAAAAATGTTTTCGGTATTTTGATAAAAAAAATGTTTTTGACACTTTTGGTAAAGGAGGAGGGAAAATGAGAGAGAATAGTCTTAGCATGATTATTATTATGTTTATTTTTCACTTGTATTATGTTTACCTAAATGCAAAAGAAATGTAGGACAGGACCCGAGCCTGAGAAAAATTGGGTTTGAAAAATATATTAAACATAGTTTGACTTGTTGTAAGGCTCATGGACAGGATCTTATTTTGAAAAAAGATGAAATCATACAAAAATTTGGGCGGCATACCGATCTGACATTTCGGTAGAGTTTCACATAGTAATCGAAAAACTAAATATGAGTGCCCTAGGTTTGACGCCTATATGAGGGTATGCAGGTGTTGGGTTTTTTTAAAGGTTTCCCCCTTTGTCATGACTTCCATGATATACGTCTTGCTTTTGAGGGCAATCGGTACGTGTGGACAAGCCATTTGATATACTTTAATGTACGTGAATTGACTACTATGTACCTTGTAGGGATAGTATGTCTGAGAGAGAATTTGATAAACTCGACGTATGTGAACGAGTTTCCTGCAATATACCTCCCATCATGAGTTTAGTCAAGTGGTACAATGTGGGGGAAACCGTTTGATATACGTTGAACGTATTAGGCTAGTGGAAGGTGAGAGTCATATTTCTTAGGCTAATTATGCCTTGCTAGACCAGTGCCCATCACAAAGTAACCCCCTAGTACAGGGTAATTTTTTGCCAATATAGCAATGCTTCGAGTGATGTAGTGTGAAAAATGCATGATTCTTGATTAGTACATTATGGAGAGGGTATTTTATTTGGCATGATGAGCACTATACTAATAAGGAAGAATGTACATGTAAAAAGTAAATCTATCTTGGAGCATGAAGATTACACTAAGCATGGATACGTGAGAGTGAGTGATGTGTGAATATCTATGAGTGAGTGTTTGACAGTGAGCCTAAGCAGAGATAAACTACAAGTGCGATAATTATAAGTGAGCATGGATATATACAAGTGTGATAAGTTGAGGTGTGTGCTAGTGACAACTAAGCATGGATATTCTAAGTGGTGTGTGAAACATGTGGATATAAGTGACCATATATACAAGTGTAGGTAGTTTGAGATGTACGTGGAGAGTATTTACAAGTGTGTGAAATGAAAAGTGAGTGGGGGTGATATGAACATGAGATAGATATATACATAACTACTAGAGGAGAAAAGGGGTACAAGTAGGTGCATATGCACACAAGCATAAAATGAAAACACTCATGCAAACAGAGTCTAGCCCTCTTATGACAAGTAAGTCCCCTGCAGAGTCGCCACTATGGCCATCCCTCAATAGTTCAGTTCATTTCCTTCTCTTTCTCCATATCATGGGTTGGCGCTCACGTGAACGGTGGAGAGAGAGAGAGAGAGAGAGAGAGAGGTCTCGCTCCCTTTCTAGGAATGATTCAGCCGTTGCCGGTGTGGGGTGATATAAAGAGATAAAGTATCCAACCTATTTTGCATAAAGAAAGGCAAAAGAACATGTTGTCAACTCGAGAGAACGACATCGAAGACAAACTAATGCTTGTGAAACCAATTAGATCAGAGATTCGAGCTAAGTTACCGAATGGGAAGGTATTAGACAACCATCCTGCCCTTTCGGTCTCTCATGGGCTTATGTTACTATTTTTCTTAATTTCGCCATGAAGTGTGTGCGTGTATATATAAGTGGATATCGGAATCGCTCAACTCACATCATGAAAAAGACGGAGTGAGGTTATCCATAGGAATATTCCCAAAATAATAATTAAAAATATGTTGTGTGCACTTATCACGATGTTAATTATTATGTTGAAATGATAGTATGTGTTAGATAAGATGCAAGTATAAATTACAATTATGATATATATGAATAATATGTGGATAAACCAGGACAAAAAGGGAAATAAAAAAATAGGACTCTAGTTTCGATTTTTAGCCCGGGATGCCTATATAGTCTATAAAGGAATCAAAGTCCACGTAGTTCGCATGCGACAAGAGGGTGGGGTTTATCCCATAAATTCAAACGGAGATTTTACTATGTGTGTGTGTGAGAGAAAAATGTGTTTTTGTTTCGAGAAAATGTAGTGAAATATCCCATTGGAATTTATAGGTGTAATTCTCTTTTTCTTGTTGGTTTTTTTTTATAGAAAATATACTGTGTGCAATATTACTAATAAAGTATTGAAGATTAATATGTCTATGATCTAAAGTAAAAGTTAAATTAAGAACTTATATAACTAATGCGAAAATAAAGATATTTAAGGAGAGAGAATAATGTTTGGATCTTCTTTGGAGACTTGGATATTGATCTTCATTGATGATGATCTTCCTTACAAGTGAGTGAAGGATATAGGGGGATTTTTCTAAATTGGGTGTGAAAGTTATGGAAACGAAAGGTGGTGAAAGCTTTCAAACAAGGAAACCTCAATGACTTAAGAAGAATATTGCTGAGATCACTAAATTTGATGTTTCTAAGGGGCCTTTCAGGGTGAGCTCATACTATCCTTATATAGGGTCAAGGGACTACCGATCGGAACTGTCCTTTGCCTTCCTGTCAGCAGGAAACTCTCGTCACACTACCAATAGGGAGGGAAACGAACTTGCCAATTGGCAGTCTCATGTATATTTTTTGGAAAAATAGTTGTAATATACAATTTGTAACTCCAAATCATGCACGAGGAATTTCGTTAAAAAGGGTATTTAGAGACCTTTGATAATATTTGGGCCGCTCCCGGGTCCTAGAGTTGACTTTAGGAAAACGAAGTTCGAAAGTGCTCGTCAGTCTTTTAGACAGGAGATCGTCGGATGATTATGGATCGTTCGTCCAAATCGTAAGTTTGAATCACATATGGGGAAGAATGTTTGAAAGGTTATGTGATGAATGTCAATGTTCCAAAGAGCTTCGCTTGGTTGGGTGAGTTGACTTTGGTCAAATGGGGCCCGAAAGCACCCGGTGACCCTTCAGAGTAAAATGAGTCGTTCATTCGTACCGTAAGATTGATTTATGTACGGAGTCGACCGTTGGAAAGGGTATTAAGTGTCCTTTAAAGATTCATTCAACATCGTTCAAGATAAATATTTGACTTTGGTCAAACATAGCCCAGGAGCACCCGGTGGCCTCCAAATCAGTTTTTGAGGGAAAACGGATCATTCGTCTAAACCGTTATGCCATTCCATGCATGGGATGGACCGTTGGAAAGATTGAGTATCAAAACATTATTTTACCCTTGATAATCATATTTTAAATCCTATTATTATATTGGACCTTGACAATTCTAATTGTATCCACATTGTATCCTACTCTGATAGTGGTGTTATATTGGGGTTTTAGTTTGATTTTTGAATGTTTAGTTTGAATTATTAATGCCTAGTACGATTTATAAATTAACTGGGATAACACAGTGATTTGCTTTGAATTGTCAACTGCTTGGTTACAATATTACTTAATTGTATACCAATTTATTACTGATTATAATCCAAAGAAACCTCCAAACGACCTCTTAAAAGTCACGAATACCTCACACAGGACCAGTGTAACTCATAGTAAATGACAGCATAGTCACGGAAATCTCAATTTGAGAATATGATGATAATTTAAAAATATTAAAGACTTGGACTTAAAAACATGTCGCTAGATGGTAAAAACCCAAAACAACCCCAAAAAGGGACCAGTAGGAGATACGAACACCTCACACGGGACCAATGCAACTCATAGGAATTGGACGTGTAATCATAACGCCCCTGACTTGAGAATCTAATGATAATTTTGAAATATCTAGGTTTAGGAATTAAATCATGTCGTTAGAGGGCGATAGCCTAAAACATCCCCCAAATGACCCTATAAGAAACACGAATACCTAGCACGGGACCAATGTAATTTGTAGGAACTGACGGTGTAGTCACAGGACTCCTAGTTTGAGAATATGAATATAATTTGCAAACATCTAGACTTATGCTTAAAAACATGTCATTAGAGCGAGAAAACCCAAAAAAGTCCCTAAATGCACGAACACCACACACGGGGCCAGTATAACTCGTAAGAACTAACATAATAGCCACGGGACTCCCAGTTGAAGAATATGAAGATAATTTGAAAATATCAAGACATAGGCTTAAAAACATGTTGCTAAAGGGAGAAAACACAAAATAACTCCTAAACAGCCTCGTAAGAGACACGAACACCTCACATGAGACCAATGTAACTCGTAGGAACTGATTGCGTAGTTGAGGGACCCTCTATTAAAGAATATGGTGATGATTTAAAAATATCTAGACTTGGGCATAAAAACAAGCCATTAGAGAGCAAAAACCCAAAACAGCCCCCAAATAGCCTTGTAATAGACACAAACACCTCGCACGAGACCAATGTAACTCGTAGGAACTGACTTCTTAGTCACGGGACTCATAGTTTGAGAATATGAATATAATTTATAAATATCTAGGCTTAGTCTTAAAAACATGTCATTAGAGGGCAAAAACCTAAAACATCCACTAAACTACCCCGTAAGAGGCACAAAAACCTCGCACGAGACTAATGTAACTCATAGGAACTGACCATGTAGTCACGGGACTCCCAGTTTGAGAATATGATGATAATTTACAAATACATACACTTATGCCTAAAAATATGCCATTAGAGGGTGAAAACCCAAAATAACAACCAAACGGGTTCGAAATAGGCAAGAACACTTCGCATGGGACCATTGTAACTCGTAGAAACTAGCCGCATAGTTACGACAATTCTAATTTAAGAATATTATGATAATTAGAAAATATAAAACTTAGGCTCAAAAAAATGCCACTAGAGGGTGAAAATCCCAAAATAATCTCGAAGTGGCCCCATAAGAGACACAAACACCTTGCATGGACCAATGTAACTCGTAGGAACTGACTGTGTAGTCACGGTGCCCTCGATTTGAGAATATGATGATAATATGCAATTATTTATACTTAGGCATAAAAACATATTGTTATAGGGAGAAAATCCAAAACAACTGCATAAGAGACATGAACACCTCGCACGGGACCAATGTAACTCATAGGAACTGACGGCGTAATCACGGGACTCCCAGTTTAAGAATATGGTGATAATTTGGAAATATCTAGACTTAGGCATAAAAACATGTCGCTAAAGGGAAAAAATCCAAAATAGCCCCCAAACGGCCCCGTAAGAAACACGAACGCCTCTCACGAGACCATTGTAACTCCAAAACTGAGGGCGTAGTCACAAGACTCCTAGTTCAAATATCTAGACTTAGGCTTAAAACATGTCGTTAAAGGGCGAAAACCCAAAACAACCATTAAACGGACTCATAAAAGGCATGAACACCTCACACGATACTAATGTAAATCGTAGGAACTGACGGTGTATACATGGGACTTCCAGTTTGAGAATATCAAGATAATTTATAAATATCAAAAGTTAGGCTTAAAACATGTCGTTAAAGGTAAAAACCCAAAACATTCACCAAACGTCTTTGTAAAATGCATGGACACCTTGCTCAGGACCAAACCAATGTAAATAGTATTATATTGGCCCTTCAGAATCCTGTTTGTATCCCAATTGTATCCTATTATTATATTGGCACTTTAGTTCATTTATGAATGTTTACATTGATTTGTGAATATTTTGTTTGAATTACGAATGTTTAGTATGATTTATGAAAAAACTAGGATGGCACGGTGCTTTACTTTGAATTGGTAACTCCGCGGTTACTATATTACTTAATTGTATATGAATTGGTTGTTGAATACAAGGTTTTTTAGGGGGATGCCAAAAACTATTGTTTTTATTAAATCAACATAGTCATGAACCAAATCTGTGACCCCATTTTTTTTAAAACAAATAAATAAATGGTTATGGTCCCGGACTATAACCATTTATTTATTTATTTACTTAAAAAAATTAGGTGATTTTCATGACCTAATTTTAATACTATCTTTACTTTGAATTGGTAACTCCGCGGTTACTATATTACTTAATTGTATATGAATTGGTTGTTGAATACAAGGTTTTTTAGGGGGATGCCAAAAACTATTGTTTTTATTAAATCAACATAGTCATGAACCAAATCTGTGACCCCATTTTTTTTAAAACAAATAAATAAATGGTTATGGTCCCGGACTATAACCATTTATTTATTTATTTACTTAAAAAAATTAGGTGATTTTCATGACCTAATTTTAATACTATCCCAGCCATGTCACGGCCCAACTCCATGATCATGGGGTCACATATTATATCTGAGATCATGGAGCCAATATTATCCCATAGGAGAGACCGTGGCCCTCATATAGGGTGATGGATGAGGTATGTGACCATTCTTTTCAGTCATGACAAAAATGGTCACAACGTAGGTCCGTGGCATATGGCCCTGGACATAAACTAGGTCCGTGACCATCTTCGATATATGATGTAGTGATCGTTAAAGGCATTTATTATCTTTTGTAGAACTTGTAAAATTGAAATAAATGCGTCGTGAGCTTGTCAGGTGGAATCCCCACCAGGCATTAGGTCAAGGTCATCCGTCTTTGGAATTAATTGTGCTTTTACCAATTTATCTTCAAGCTAAAAAAGCTAAAAGAAGATACTCATGTATAAAAGGAATGCTTTTCATGAAAGGGACATCCTAGGAGAAATGCAATTCAAACTCTTCCATTGAAAACATAAAGTATGGGCCATGCCCCAAGAATTCAGAAAAATAAAGATAATATACAAAGAAACCTAAGCTAAAACCTAAGTACATAGGTTCTCTCTATCCTTAACCTTATCATTATTAGCAGCAGCCTTACCCTTGCCAGCTTCAGCTTCAGCCTGGTCGACGGCTACCTTACTAGAGGTCCTGAACATTTCCTCTTCCAATGGTGGTAGGGTAGGATCATGCTGGTCATACAGAACGGACTCAAAAAGGATGTCAGTCCTGGTTAAGGACAGATCCCAGCCTTTTTTTAAAACCCAGCTTATGAATGTAAGCCAACTGTTCCTTCTCTTGATCATAGGCATCCCCAAATCCTAATTAAAGGACTCCATAATATCTATATTGAGCTACTCAACCTCAAATTTTATCTCGGTAATCTTGGTTTGGTTAGCTGACTTCTCCTTCTCATAATTTTCTTTGGCTTCCTTAAAGGCCTCCTTAGACTTTTTGAAATACAGATCAACGCCATCATAGGCATTTGCCTGCACAATTTTTTTATAAAATATGTCCATAAATTCAACCATGTACCGCACATAAGAAAGGATAAGTTGGTGGATTATTAAAAATATTTGCAAGAGAATTTACTGATCAAAGTTCCAAAACTTACAAAAGACAGTGCCTAAGCGACATGAGAACACAATTGATCGGAGGTCGTCTTTCAGACCTTATCCTGATTATCCTTGAGAATGTCCCCCTCAACAAAGGCAGATCTAAGTCAATGTCTAGCATCACCGACTTCCCCTTCAGAGAGATTTCCACCATTCTAATGGACATAACAACAATATTCGACAGATCCTCCCCTGCATTCATTCAGTCTCGAGACTTGTCAAGGGATCCTATAAAGTGACAATATCAGAAGGTCGCCCTCCCTCTTTTTTATTAGCCTCTTGAGTCTTTGGGGAAAGAGGGAGGTCAGAGTCATCAACGAGTGAAGGCAGTTTCTTCTTTAGAGGCATGCCTTCAATTAAAACTTTAACAATAATGGTGTTCATGTCCACAAGCTCAAATGAGGCCTAGGTGGATGAAGTAGAGGATCCTTCACTAGTGTAAGGAACATGAATATAAAGGACAGAAGCGATGGTCTTAGCTATAAAGTTGGTTATGGTGTTCTTATTTTCAAGCAAAAACTATGTCGATCTGGGATGTTCGGCACCCGGAATCAAAGACCTCCTAAGTTTCCAAACCTTGGTAATATCCTCATGATTTAAATGATATATAATGGGATCCCACTTTTTTTACGAAGATGCACACAACAAGCAAAGGATTAAGTGTTAGCATTAGTCCCATACAATAGGGGTGGCAAATCGGGTCAGTGGGTCGTGTTTTGGCACGACACGACACGACACGACAAGGTTTTTTCGGACACGAACACGACACGACACGACTTCGTGTTTTTTTTAGCTGACACGAACACGACCCGAATAAAAAATAGCACGACACGACACGACACGACAACCATAATTTCTTAAATTTTAGGCCTAAAAAACACGATAACACGACACGACACGACTCATAATTAAGACACGAACACGACACGACACGACTTCGTGTCAAAAAAACACGACACGAACACGACACGAACACGAAATATCGTGTCAATTTCGGGTCAATTTCGTGTCGTTCCGTGTCGTTTTTTCGTGTCGTTTCTAAAATTGCCACCCCTACCATACAACAACCAGTCGACAGTAACGAATTCAAAAGAGAAAGTAGTGTTAGCCTATTTTTTTCCCTATTAAGGCACCTAAATCCCCTATACAACTCACCACCTTAGGAATTAGTGTATGTTTCCAACACCTAGAAATGAACCCATGACTCATATGCCCATTATTCGAGTAGGTAAGATTTATAACTAAAACCCTATCTGCTTTCCTTGCCTTCAGATAAAAGAAATTGTCATTCATTTTTTACCACGAATAACAATATTTAATATCCCGTATCCTTATTTGAGTACCATATAACTCATTAATCATGTACACTCCATTCACTATCCTCTATGTATTTAGGGAACACTAGACATGAACCATTTTAAAGAATTTGCAAAACTCTAGAAATAGGTCATTTTAGGGAAAAGTTATCCCCCTCAGCTATTGAAATGGCATGAAACCAGTGACCATCCTCGACATTATAGAAATTGTTGGGAACAAAAGTACATTCGATCTTCACCCAATCATGGATCGAATACCTTTCTTTAAAATCTCCTGCGGTTCTATCATTTGTGGCATAAACCATTTCCTCAGACAATAAAGAACAAAAAAGAAAAATAATCGAAATGCGGAGGGAGAATGGAAAATCGTTGCAAAAAACTCAAGAGTGTTAGAGAGAGAAAGTACTTACGAGAAATGGAAGCTATAATAACACTTGAATAGTTGATGTGGAGAAGAAAATGGTAGTATACAATCTTTGAAAAGGTTTGGATCAACTCCCAAGGCACTTCATCATTTGAAGCGGAACCGAAGGCAAAAGTTGGAGGCGGTGTCTCCACTTTTGGGTCCCCATTGTACTCTTTTACCAGCGTACCCTCAACTAATTTAAATAAATTATGAGGATAACCTTCTAGGACTAACGGGCAGGACATAGAAGTTTCTATTTCAGAAATCCCACAAGTGTTAATGCACTTTCACATCCTAGTATTATGACCAACGTATCTCAACCGACTATGGTCATTTATGTCGGTAAAAAACCTCTCTACCCCACTCAGTCCAAAAAGATTCATAAGTAATTATGAGTGAATAATCATAGTTTTTTGAGTTATTAGGAGCATATGACATTTGTCCATGCATCAGGGGATAGGCATTCACAATTTGAGATAAACACGGGGGAAAACATGATTACCTAGAATCTCGGAGTTATTCAACTGAAATCAACTATGACAACAACTAATGAATCCAAGAAACTTTCACATCAAAATATCCTCATAATCCTTATAAATGTATCCCACCCCCGGGGAAAAGGGGCATGTAATTCTTGGTATTGTGAACAGAGTATTAACAAAGAGAAACGCCCCATGAACGTAGGCCATTGTTGAACCACGTAAATACTTGTGGTGTGTGATTCTGATTGTTTGACTTATTCAATTTGTATGGTTTTAATTATTTGGGATCATTTATTATGGAAGCTTTTCACCTGCAATTACTATATGTTATTTTTTTCCGAAATACAACACTATAGACTTTATTTCGTAAATATTTTTTAAATACTTAATATCCATTTAAATTTTTGAAAAAAAATTATGAAATGTCCCTTGCATTTTTTGAGTATATGCAATATATTTTAAAGGTAGATAAGATGTAATATAGTTACAAGAATTTCTACACATATGGTGCGCTGATTTGAGTTAGTCTCTAAAGAACACGATTAAAATGATTTTAACAAGTGTTCATTAATGTAATGCTTCTATTTTGATTATTTGGCAATGATGAACAATTTATTTACTTACCTTATATGAGAAAAATTACAATGTAAGTATAATATGATTGTGGTAAAGATGGTATATGAAGCATTTATTGATTTATGTTTATGTGATACTAACATGGTGGTGAGTCGGACGGGATTGAGTCATCTTAAAATTAGTAAACTAATATGGACGTATCCGACAAAGGTTCTTGTGGTTATGATTATACACATATGTTAGGTGAGTGTATGTGTTGTGACTGAGGGACATGTTTACAGGAGGAAGTTAGTATACATGTCTCATTGTCATTAGAGGTGCGGGAATTTTTCTATTTTTCTCTCAAAAATCAAGGGGATGTATAGATATGAAAAAAAATACATAGTATTGCACTAATAAATTAATATTTTAACTTTTTGATAAATAGTTGTTATAAATAATTTCTATGGTTATGTTTAGATACTAGATTTGAGTAAAAGGTTTTCTCGCAAGGTCGCATGACTCATGATGCTACGCACTCATTTTTTTAGGTTTGGGAAAGTAAGAACTCAAAGATTAGTTAGGCGTCTAGTTAAGACATTGGAAATAAATAACCACCACATCCCTAAATTTAATTTTCTAAAATAATATTGAACTCAAGTAATATTATACTTATGAGAAAGTTGAAAGACGAAAAAGTTAAATGGTGGTTTGATGTTCATTAGGAAACTAGCAGTTCGGTGGGTCTCATCTTGATTTATGACACAGCGTTCAACAAATGAAAAAAAAAAACTATTTTTTGTTAAAACAAGATGATTATGACCTATGTTTTACCTACATATGTTTTACCTACATATATGTGGATAACCTTGTGATAAATTTGGGGCGAGACATTTTTGGTTATCCACTAGTTCAATATATACTTTAATGTTGTAGGTGCATGATTACACCATATTACATGTATCGTATCACTAACACGGACCTATTATTAATATGTTAATTAATTGAACAACTATGAGAAGTCACGTGGATAAGAACAAAAGTTAAAATTCCAAACATCACTTATCAAGTACGAGTGGAGATTAAAATATGATGAAGCCTTGAAGCAATATCGAGAGTTATTATTTGATGAAACAATTTTAGTTAGGGTCCTTTTGATTAACCTCATTTGTCATGTCAAATGTTGCAAATGGTGGAAAATGAGTTTGCCCACTATTATGTGCATTTGATTGTCATTATTTTTCATGGAAAAAATTCATGGTTACCATGCCCACATGCATATTTGTCATTCTTTTTCAACTTTTGTTTGAAAATTTTGCTTTGATCAATAGAAAAAGAAAAGTTTTTCCACCATATTTTTCATCCATTATTTTTGTTAACATATATGGAGTTTTCTTTATTTTTTTAAATTTATGATTTGTTTTAGCTCAAATGTAAGGTTTTATGTTATTAAAATCCACATTTGTTTTAGTTAAAAATGATTTTTTTAAACATAGGGATTGTTTTTGTTATAATATAGGAATTTTTTTTTAAATATAGCTTGATGTTTTTTTGGCTAATATATAGGGTTTTTTATGTTGTTAAAATTTACGTTTTTCTTAAAAAATATCCTAAATTATGGGTGTGATTTTGTTAAAATATACGGTTTCTCTTTTATTTTATTGAAATCTATGATTTGTTATAGCTAAAATATAGGGTCATTATCCGTTGTTATAATCTGCATTTTTTTCCATTAAAAACTATTTTTTTTAATATAGGGTTTCTTTTGTTTTAATATAGATAGTTTTTTTAAGTATAGCTTGATGGTTATTTGGGGCTAAAATATAGGGGTTTATGTTGTTAAAATCTACGTTTGTTTAAAAACTATTTTGTTCTTTAAAATCTAGGGTTTGTTTTTGTTAAAATATAGTGTTCTTTTATTTTGTTAAAATGTAAAGGTTTTTTTTATGTTGCTAAAATATTGGAGGGTTTTGTTATAATATATCAGATTTTTTTATATTATTTTTTATTTTATATACAATTTTTTTACATTTGATTTTTTTACATGAGACCCTTCCATTAAGTCTCACACGATATTAGACACTTTCAAATAATTTTTATTCTTTATCATAATCCTTAGAGAAATTGCCAAAAAAAAAATGAATTGCCACCTGAAAAATTAATGCTATCAAAGAGCTCTATTAGAAAAATTATAGGATTTGTCCTAATTTTTTTGCCATGAAAAAAATTGTTACCCAAACTATTTTCTCATATTTGAATCAGATGGACCCTCAATTAATGATGCTTTACACACCCAGTTCTATATAACAAATACTCGGTTTCTAAAAGGCGGTCTTCAAGAGGCACACGAAAATATTATTATTTATCTTTGACGATTGTACTTTAATTTTCTTTCACTTACTAGACCTTAAGAGTTGCATTAAGTACCTTTATAATATTTCGACGGATGAGGAGGATATGCTTATTATAGCATTTTAGTTTTCTTTTACTTCACATTTTAATTAATTTACTTATTGCAACCCTTAATTTTGGTCTCATCTCTTTAATTTATTGTTCATTAGAGTTTTTAGTTCATATTAATATGTCAATTGATTCTACCTTAGACCATCTCTGAGGCATGAAGAAAAATAATAGAGTGGTTAAAGGCCATTACAGAGTGGTTATGGATGGTTATGGGACCTAATACAATTTAAAAAATACATTGGATGGGAATCCAACAAAACTTTAAAAATGAGACTAAATCCTAAAAAACTATAAAAAAATGTAATGGCACAATTTCAACAAACTATTGCAAGAATATAAAATATATACTTGTCATTATAATTATGATAAGAATAGAAGAAATATACATTATGGTAGGAATATTCGAGCTAATCGGACTCGGGCACGGATAAATATGAAAATCCCAAGCCCCCCAAACCTAACCCGATTTTTAGTTAGGTATAATTTATTCTACCAACCTAATCTTTCAGTCTTATATGTTTAGTCCAAGCCCTAAATTTTTTTAGTTGGGATAGACGGGATGGACGGGTTGCCTGACCCATGGATAAGCCTACATGGAAGGCCACATGATGGTTGTCCCATTTTAAAGCCAAGTGCCTTGATCACTCCATCTAGACATTTTTTTTTAAATCCTTATTCTTTTTCTTGCTTTAAAGGTCAATATTAAATTATGACGATAAGGATGGTTTACCTGAAAACTGAAAATACAATGGGGGATAAACTAAAAATTGTGGTTTTTGTATTAACCTAGTTGCAAATAAATTTTGTAAAAGTGAGAAGTTTTTAACGAATAATAAATATAAACAATTTTTTCCACAAAAAATACATTATTGACTCTACACATAAGTGATTACATATATTATATTAATATATTTTTTTGGTCACCGAAATAAAAGAAATTATAGATAAAATATGTGTGACACCCCGACCAATTAAATACCGGGTGATCAGTCATTTATTAAATTAAATCGGTTTCTCATTGGTTCATTCTTAGCATCAATGACTAAAGTCATGTTAATTACTACTCACCTAATAGTCAGTTAAGAATGTGCCATATTTTATCTTTCATTAAACAGATAACAAAATACAAAATCAAAATAAACTAACCACACACATAATCACTGAGTCTAAAATGATACTGAAATAAATAAATGACTTGCCGAATAAACCATCGGCTACAAATCTAAATCTAAAGAAATCCAACAGAAAGTAAATAAAGCTCAATAAATCTGAACTGAAAAAAAAATCTGAATCAGTACTGAAGACAACATGCCCAAAATAAAATATTGATATAAGAATCCTAAGCTAGGAATGAATAAGAGAAGCGTTTACTCCAACTCCTTAATGAATCCACATGTGCCGCAGGTGCGTATCCCTGGAATAGATAATCAAGTATGGAATCCATGTGGCTACATACCTAAAAGGTTATGAAAATATTTGCAGTAAGGATTGCAACCCAAAATATTTTAAAAGTAGTTAGCAAGTGATTAGATTTGCAGTTATTAAAATACATGAATACTCTTCATATTTAAGTTAGTGTTTCACTCCCTTGAGATAATACTCACCCCTCATCTAAAGTGAACACCTAACGCTTTCTTCCTAACCTTCCTAGTTGTACTACCCCATCTAACTAGCCTTGTTATGAATACTTTCGGACACACTAATCTAGCCCCAGTAATCTTACTGTTGATTCATATATAACAGTCTCATAAGTTATTTATCGCATTAATTTAATTAATCATTTTTAAATAAAACTATATAAAAGTCTCACTAGTTATACACAAGAAATATCATTTTACTTCATGTAATCCACCCGTATATAAATATTTACTCTATTATATACGTATATAATTAATACAATATCATTTCATGTATTTCACCCATATATAAATATCTACACTATTATACACGTATAATTATACTACAACATTCACAGACATTCCGTATGTATATCCATACTTTCGAGTAATAACTCACTGAATTCTTTCTCTCAAATGCTATCACTCCAGGTATACTCAATCCAACCCGAATACCAAGAGACGTTTAACTCACAGCGAATCGGGTAATAAAATAATAAGCGTAGCGAAGGCGATCATAGTTTCCAGAGTGTGAGACCAAATCATACCCAAAGCATCTCACCTCAAAAAGAATCATAACATAAAACTACTAGACGCTATGACCTGGGGATTATACTCGCCCTACATTCACTAGACATGGGATTCACCCATCTCGCGCAACCTCCTATGATAGCACTAGAGAGGTATGTAATTACAAAATATCTTACATTGATATTCAAAGAATACACAATATATATATATATACACACACACACACTAGCGGAATGCCCGTGCTTGAAGGCACGACAAAATATTCCAAAGTACGTAATCATAAAACGGCTAAAATTTCCAAAGTACACAATCGTAAAACGTCAAAAATTTCATTCCCCGGCAAAACGAAGTGTAATTTTAAAACTAGCAATATTCTCATATGTTTAAAGGACTATCGAATGCGTAAACAAGTTACTATTTACAATGTGTAATTTTAAAAAATAATGTGTAATTTTAAAAAAATTCGTTCCCCATCAAAACAATGTGTAATTTAAAAACTCTCATGATATTAACATTAATTAAATCAAGTGTATTGTCATATTAAATCCAATCGACAACTTGAATAATCAGGCTATGAGATAAGATAAAGAATATTGTTACTATTTGAAATATCATGAAATAACTTCATTAATGACCAACTATCAATTTCAATTAATTAATATTTTAACTATTAATATTTTGAAACAGGATGCTAAGTATCTATAAAGTATATATAAACATTGGGATAAGCTCTTCCCATTTCAGAAAAATATTTCCCCACATATCACGCTTTCATTTCTTCATTATAGATGTATCAACTAAGATTAACTTCCAATCCACAATTGATGTAAAGTTCTAACTTAAAAGAACCCAGTATGAGTACTTAATATCCATAATTGAATACAACGTTTTTCCAACACAACATGGTGTGGTTAAAAAACAAAAGTCAAATATCAAAAGAAAAAAGTAAAAAGCATAATGAATTGATAACTATAATGCATCTCCTGAAAATTCACTTCAAGTTACAGACAAATTTGAAGATATGGTGACTCAATCATAGATCTTTAAAAAATAAAGAAATAATATACATCTTTGAGTGAGTGGAGATGTTACTTTCATGTAGTTCACTACCTGTCTAATGCATAACTTAAATCCGCGTGGCATTTGAAAAAAAAATATTTTCAAAACCTTAAATTTTGCAAGTTACAGATAATATTAGGGTTTCAACGCACAATGACCAAATTAGACTAAATGGCCATCTTTCATGTCCTGAAAAAATTAGGACAGAAGATAAATACATTGCAGAAAAGTATTATTATAGAACTCCAAGATGAACGGATAAAAAAATTAGAATCCATGTTTAAGAAATAATCACCAAAATGAGTGGTGATGCAAACGTCGATAATATATCAACATAATAATTCCTAAATCCAACCACTCCACGCAGTCCATATTTATCAGTTAAGCCATGCATTTATGTGCTTGCCATCATATCTGTATAAAGAAAACAAAGCAAAAAATCACAAAGTCAAAAAATGTGAAGCAAATAGAGATGCCTTACGTGTATTAATCAATTCTCATAGATAATTCGGGGGAAACAACTAATTTATTATTAAAGAGAAAATCATTTTTGTAATTATTATAAAATAACAACACTGTAACCTTTCCCCTATATATTAGAATGTAAATGGAATTTCATGGTTTCAATGTGCCACATTCAGAAGTATAAATTCGAAAACGATGTAAAAGTTTATGATCCCCGACAGTGGAACAAATCATATACATGTTCAAACAGGATAGGACAGTGGCACTTTATATGTAGATGACTAACTTCGGGGCAATCAAATAGCCACATAGCCTAACAGTTAAAGTAAATAATCTAAAAACAGTAAGTCACATAGCCAAACAGTATCCCAATAATTTATTGATTCACTAGTAGTTCCTAGTTAATTAAAACATACAAAGCATCATCCAGAAATACTGGTTCAAGCCATATGATCCACGTTTTAATACATAAAGAATACATATAGTTTGACATAAAGTTCATTGTTAATATACGTTAAAAGAGGGGATACATAAAATAGGGGAATACCTATTTATCAGATAAATGTACCTTCTCAAAATCAAAAGCAACATCCATAAAAACATAGGTTTCACTCTTCATAAACTTCAACCTCAACTTCAGATAAATAATCAACTTCAGATTTTTATTTCTCCTTCTCTGTCCAAAAAGACATACCACTTAATTAGATATAAATATCTTAATGTACATTATTCAGATAAATAAGCTTCTAAAATTGAAAATTAATGAATGTGCTAATGGAGTAGTTCCCATAAGAAACCACTAATCAACAATATAAGAAAAAATAGAGTACCAGTATGAAGTTGTGATTCCCGAACACAACAAAACCAAACAGGCCCAAATTTCAAATCCTAATCAACAGGAGATCATAATTTGACTATATATGTTTTGTTATAGAATGTTTATGAGAACTTATCCATGTAACTAGTATACCAGTATGTCCTGCTCTTTATTTGTTGGACTTGTACTTCTCTTCTTCAATTTTAAACGACTATAGTGGGGTCTAGATCGTGTCTCACCTGTGAGACGAAGGAGATTCATGAAAATAATCAATAATCAATAAAAACCAACTCGGGGTAACAAAGTTACTATATGAATATACAAATAAAGCCTATACACAAAAAATGCAAAAATTAGTGAGATATAAGCAATCACTATTGTCTTGAACTCCAATAACTTGAAAAAAAATGAAGAAATTATACTGAACCAAAAATCTATGTTAATAAAGGCCTCATATAATTAGTAGTGTGAACAAAATTGAAGGAAGTAAATGTGTATCACATACAATTAAAGTCATAAATTATCCAGAATATTGAATTGTATATAATTAAACTAATAAAGTTTCTTTACAACACGTGTAAATAAATTAAAAATTTTGGGCAGAATTTCCTTTGTTTATAAGACTATCCACCCTGTTTACGAAATGAAAAACAATCCAAAAACAACAATACTAATAGTCTGACTTTGGCCTAGTATAAACAACATCTTTTATTAACTACATATTTCAATCGGTAAGTGCCTAAAAATTTTAAGACAAAAGAGAGCAAAAGTTTTGCAGAGTCAAAAAATGTCATAACTGAATAAAGTTGGATGATGTAAAAGTTCTTCATAGTCAAATAGTTCATTCACACAGTATATAATATTGCAAGTAATAAAGTTTATATTGGTAACGAAGTAAACCACTATTACAATTACAAGTCTTTGGTGGGTCCTAAACTTTTATCACTTCACTATCTTTAAACTTACTTAGTTTCTTCATTCATCACAATTTCTTTACATCTCAAAAGCTACAGAAGTTGCATCATGTACCTGCTCAAAGCCGTAAAAAATTAAGAATAAGAATTGGATAACCATTTATCAAAACATTTATACCAACACTAAGGAATAAATGACAATTACATGTGAACTTGAACCAAAGTACATGCTTAAATCATCTAATAATTAACTTTTTTTAATCCAAGCCTCAAACCTATGGAAAATTAAATGACTAAATCAAGCTCTATAAATATAGTACCAATGATCTCCAAAACTAATGTGCAATCGGAATTAATTTGTTACTATGTGCACTTAATTAGAATACAAATAAAAATAAATATCAATTGCTAGCTCCTCGATGTGGACCTTCACAAAGTGAGTCTTTAAAAGGTAAGTAACTAATATCAACTTTTGCAATTTTTTGCAATCATTTTATTCAACTGTTGGGAAACATAGTAAATAACAAAAACACATGTGAGAACATATGCCAAAATACAACTTCAGTAAAAAAAATGAGAACCACCAATAATTTGACATGAAAAGAATGATATGAACCACTAGATTTATTAATGAAAAATTATGAATCATACCGTTTATCCGTTCAAGAAAGACTTTCATTGCCTTCCCTTTCTCAAGCCTCAAACTATTGAAAACCTTATATGAAATTGAGGAAATTCGTCAAGTGCATTTGTCATGATTAGAGTCACTTATCTTACAATGTTTGTAACTTGCATGAAATACAAAGCATTCCACTAAGAAATTAATCTTAAATGATTAAATCAATAAGTTGTCAAGCTATTGAAAAGACCTATAACTAAATGGAGAGATATGTTTACATTAACAATCAACATGCCCAAAATGATAGAGATCTTTTGCCATTCTGTATACTTGAACAAAGAGGTGAAGAAATCAATAATAAATTTTTTTAAAAAATAAACTCATAGTAGTGTATTATCGTTATAAGAAAAAAGATACATAAATAGTATCTCAAAATGTACCAGACAATGCCAAAAATAAGACGGAGAAAATAGTCAAATCCTTTTTATTCTTTTGCAACTTAGATAATCTTAACAGAGATGAATCATCATTATTTACTAGTAGTAGTTTATGCATCTATTCAATATGATCTATAGTGCCTGAAGTAGTAGCTCACACCTGTTCAAAAAAAATAAAGAAGTTGTAGCTTAAAATATACCAGAAGTTGTAGCTCACATTGTTTGTCGTTCCCACCCTCTTAAATGACACAATTGAAATTATTAACATCTTCAAATTTTAATAACTGTACATACGTGTACATATTCACAATTATATCTTAGTATTGCCTTAAGGGAGATAAATAAGAATTGTGTACTTGTCATTTTAAATTAGATCACTGATGATCTTAAAATCCAACGACTTAACTTCAAACTGAGAACATATTTTTAGAGTGTACTGAATTTCCCACGCATTGAATAATCAATTAATTCAAAGAAAAATATATTGAAATTTGTTGATCAAGAATAAAATTATTCAAATCCAATGTAAAAATATCATTTTGCATAATTTCTTATATTGGACCCCGGCCCTAAGAAGTAGAAACCAATAAATTCAAGTTTCCTTAAAAAAACTGTAAACACAGAGCATGTCAGGTAAAAGAAACTTGTCTTTTATTAATAAATTGACCAGTTCAATTGGCAGACTCAACATCCATCCCAAAAGGTTGTGCCTTAATAGTAATATAAAGGAAGTGCTTCATCATTACAAATCAAATATAGAAGAAAAATTCTACATATCAAATATTTATACCAAATAATTGCATTCATACACACATCCAAGAAAATACTTAAGATAAATAACCACTTAGGCATTTCTTCAAACGCATGATGTAAGGATAAATTAAAACAAAAAAAAAAGAAAACAACATATCTTACCACGGAGAATTCTTGGGTTGTACTTGAGATTTCGTTGTTAAGGAGTTATTGTGCCTGAAATAGAACAGGTAAATAATCATTGGAATTTCCAAACACTAAGAAGTTAAATATCAAATATTTCATTGTTTGATTTATAAACATTGAAATCTCCAAACAGGAAATACCATATTAGTCAAAACATCCTAAATAATTAGTGTTTGTCCTGTTTTGGCATGATATACTGCGTGGGCCACTCAGTTAAGAAAAGAGAAAAAGACGACGCCTAAAAAAAATAAACGAACCTGCGAACCATTACGTGAGTCGAGCGCCGAAAAAGTTGAAAAATCGAGAGCTAAAAATGAGCCAAAAAGTTCCAGATCTGTAAGTCGGGCATCGGAGTACAAAATCTCCGAAAAATTCAAAACTCAAATAGAAAAAGAGCGAGTATAAAAACAAAGAAAAACTCCAGAGAGAGAGAGAGAGAGAGAGAGAGATCGTATACTTACCATTGGAGTCGAGATGGAGTTTTGAGGATCCAATTGAGTGTTGGGATATGTGTGTGTGTGTGTGTGTGTGTGTGTGTGTGTGTGAGAGAGAGAGAGAGAGAGAGAGAGAGAGAGAGAGAGAGAGAGAGAGAGAGAGAGAGGTGAGTTATGGATGTTCTGACAAAAGTGAGTAGAATTTCAAATTAAAGGTGAAATAAATTTGGGGTGTACTATAGTACATTATATTAACGTGTGAGTGAAAATCCAACATTCCATTTTGTATTTTGATGGATTAATCCTAGCCTCTAATTAGCTTATCAATTTATGGAATAGTGAAAAAATTCTACTCCTTCTTTTATATATATATATTATCACACTATCCGTATATATATAAAAATTTAAATCGGATAACCCGTGCCTAACTCTCGTAGCACTAGCTTAAAAATATCCGAGTTAAATTCTCGACTCTTAATATAATTAATTTTCCATTAATTAATTTATTAAATTAGTGTCACTCAACTACAATTTCCGAACACATTTACTCGGCCCGTAATTTTAAACATTTTAAAATTTATCGCATAAAATTTCGTAAATAAATTTCACACCCTTATTTACTTTTATGATTCTTTATATTCATCCCTAAGTATGAGATTAATAAGGGTTCAATAATTATATCCCTTTAGTCCAAAAAAGAGATTTCCGAACAAATAAAAATATAGGCCGAACTGCCAAAAATTCCTCCACGTCGTTCGAACGATTCCCCAGGTCGTTCGAACACCGTCCGAGTTTCAGCCCACTTCGTCTTCTCCACTATTTTGTTCCGCCATTTTTTATCCTTTAAGGTCTCAACCTTCAATTCCCAGCCTTAATAAATCATTCTCATCCTATATTAGCGATCAAAACCAGTTACAATCTTCATAATGGTTTTCACACCATTTACGATTTCCATTAAAAGTCCTAAATTACAAATTGGGTTTTCATAGTTTTCATACGATCTCATATATAAATCAAATTATCTAATTTGAATTAAGCAACAACAATTAATGGGACCGTACTATTATTCTATTTCCACAACATTGAATCAAGTTACACTATAAATTAGACCTCCAATTTCCACAACACGTTCGATTCGTCCAAAACCCATTTTTATATGAGAACCCACCCCAAAACGAACTTTTGATTAACCACCTACTATGATATGAATCGAAAACATCAATTTATATTGAAAGCAAGTTAACCACTTACCTTTACTGATTCATCGGGTCTGATTTCCTTTGAGGTAAACGAAGATTTGATGAAGAACACACCCAATTCTTCTTGTTTTGGCTCCCAAAACCTCCCTACTTTCTCCATCTTTTCTTCTCTACAGATCTAGGGTTTTTCTATTGGAATTATGGCTACCACTAAATCCTTAATTTAGGTTTATAAATGTGAAACCCGAAATTAGCCTTGTGAGCCTAGCCCAAATGATCCGAACACCCCCGTGTGTGGTCGATTATGCCTAAAAATATCTCGAGACCCAATTATTATCCCCGGGTACTCTTTTCTGACTATCTCGACCAATTCAGAATCAACTGTGCACTCGGAATCGTCATCTAAGTCACTCTATAAAATTCTCCAATTTCGACCTCAAAATACGACACATGTGAAATTTAAAAATAACTAGAATTAATTAAATCTTAATTCAATAAATTAATTAGCTCCTCCATATTAATAAAATCATATATAACCAAAATAATTAAATTCTATGTCCTCAGAAATACGGGGTATTACATAATTTCCCCCTTACAAAGAAATTTCGTCCACGAAATTAAGCTAAGTCTAGTACTCCAAGACTCAAATATATCCCTATTCACATACTTCTAAGATCGCTACATATATCTATAACTCTTCTAATCGTGGATTATTTTAAAATTAAACTAATTAATGAGGGCTCCCATAAACCCTATACCTGTGCTTACCTACACAATTTTTACCTGGCTCTACTAGCCTTATATATATATATATATATATATATATATATATATATATATATATATCTTTCAATTTATAGTTATAACTATATATATGTATAATAACCAAGGTACCAAACCCATGTCCTAATAACCAAGCATTTTCCCACTTCCAACATTGGGCTAAGTTTCATGCGTGGGATGTATTGCAAAGTAAAATCCAAACAAGGAACCCCCCCCCCCGGTACACTACTACCTAACATTATCGATCGTCGAGATCTATTATGCCCTCAGTCCATAGCATGTATCCCAAATCCCCGTCTGTTTACATAAAAGTATATTCAAATAGTCCCATGTTACAAAGGACAACATATAATACGACACTCTTACTATCACTAGTTTCTTTGTGCTAAGACAATAATGAGTTATATCTCTCCGCTCGATAATAAGCCAATATACCCTGAATCACATCAGTAAATGTCCCTACTCCATGGGATCAACTAACAATATAAACATATTCTTATAAGTCTATTATGCAACACACTATAACATATACACATGTATATATAAGCTTGACCTTATTTCAGGTGATGCCTAGCAAAAATAATTCATACCCTGGTACAACGAACACAAAGTCTTAATATAACTATCCATCCCCAAACCATCGTTAACCATCCAAAACTTGAAAAATAGTCTACTCTTTTCTCATAACTCTTGAAAGTAGTAATCCCACATGTAATGCAAACATCCTCTTAGTGTACACATATGCTCTCTCGTGGGTAACACTAAAGAGTCTCGCTACGCCACGGTAATTATATATGCATAATACATTTATTTCGGCCAACGCACCAACTAAATCCGACTCACTCGCAAATTCTAATGATCATAATCTTACTTGTGACGCCCCCATGTCATAAAATCTCCCCCACACTCATAGGATAATAAAGACAATATATCTTTATATTCTAACTTCTTTGCCTAGTCAATGGGTTCCTGATCGAAATCCTCGCGTCCGAACTGACCCATGAACTTTTGTAGTGGTTGTACATCCAGAACCTCGTCCTGTAATTTCCCCTTGTCTCACTTAGGTCAATCTTTCTTTCTGTGGCTTATCTTTCCACAAACGTAACAATTTCCAAAAAAATCCTTCCTGCCACTGGCCATGTCTCTAATGGTCTCGCCCGCCATTTCTTTTGCCCTGGCAACCCTGAGGGACGAAATGATACTTTTAATATTGAGGGCCTTACTAACCCTGGTTGAATTCATCTCTCTCAAATCGATCATCTTTAGATTTAAATATCTTAGCTAGATTCCCTTGTCGGGAGTCCCACTCCTACTATTGTTGTGCCATATTAGCACTGTTCCCATATACCTTTTCATCCTGACTGGATCCACTCATCCTCTTACTATACCTTATGTCCAAGCACTGATCCTGGCAATGAAGTAGCGCTTCATTGACAAACTCTGTGTATTCCTCTAACGTCAAATTACCCAACAAGTGTTATTAGATCTTATAACAAGTCTATCCATGAATTTATGCATCCTCTTATCTTTAGTGTTTACCTCATCTTTCACAAATTTTTCTTATCGAGTGAACTCTTTCTCATATATTGCCACGGTCCTATCTCCTTGAGAAGCATTGAGTAATTGCTGCCGCATTTATGTCTACATAGCGGAGGGAAAATACTTGCGGTCAAACCGTACCCAGAACTCCCTAATCCTAATCACATTTATCTCCCATGCGGTGGCCACAGATTTACACCACTGCAAACTTACTCCCACTAGCTTGAATGTTGCCAAGAACTATTTTTTAGTCTTAATTCACTCAAACATACGTCGATCGGGATGCATGTCCTTCTTCCACTAACTGGACAATACTACATTTGAATTACCCTAAAATTTCGTTGGGTGACCCTTTTGAAGTGCTTATCTCTCTCCCTGCCAATCTAACAGCCCCGGGTGGGCTTGAACATCGGGTGCCACTAACGGTTGTTGAAAAGTGCCCAATATGTGTGTTTCAAACAAAACCATTTTTTTCTTAGAAAACTTATCCAACTTTTAATTATGCACCAAACCAAGTTGTGAAACACAATTCTTACTTTAAACCAATTTTACCTTGATTAATTCTAAGCATACATCTAGTGATTAAAGCAAGTAAAATAAAGTAAAGAATACTCACAATGTCGGATGTACAAGGAAAAAACCCAAAACGGGAAAACAACCTTGGACGTTCCAAGCCAGACAACCACTATAAATATGGATTTACAATGAACAGACACAGACTCACTCAGCGACTCGATCCCCACGAGGCTTGACGCTCTTCTGATCTTCAACCAGTCCTCTCACAGTGCCCATGCAGAAAGTCCTTCGTCCACGATACCTGTCCACAACACACGCGTCCACATATGTCTCGGTGTCCACCGATTGGCTTTGATTCGTCTACGATGTCGAACAAGAAGTCCTTCTCTTTTCTTCACCGTAAAACCCTTATGTTCAATGGTAGAACAAACTTCTTTGGTGCCGCAAGATCACTTAAACATATAAGAATGATAAAACGGATCTTTGAAAACTTCTAAGGATGTTTTTAAGCTTTGAAAACCTTAGAAAATATGTGCAAACAAATTTCTGGTTCGAATACTGTTTTTCAGAATGCACACCCTTGAAACTATGATAAAAACACACTTTAAATAAGATTTAAATGCTTCCTCAAAAACCTTATCGTTCGAACGACAATGCCATGTCGTTCGCATGACATAGGCATCTTGTTCGAGCAAGATCCTTATGTCGTTTGAACGAGTTGAAGTGTCAGTTTGACTTTTTGACTTTTAGTTCAAAACGTCTCTTTTAAAAGAGATCCAAATAAGTCAAACTCTATTTCGAGTATATCAGAATTAAAACGTAGTGTAAACACTTAAAACACTTTTAAAAACATTTTTTCTTTATAAAAATACGTCCTTATCTTTTATAAAAACAATTCCGAGCATCATTAATTATACGCATTCATACCTGAGTGATCTTGGAATGCAATTACCTTTATAGACGATTAAATTTGCACCAATTAAACATCGGCATGATTAATTCTTTGAAGCTTTGACGCAACGTCTACAATTTTCTTCAATATGTCATAGACCAAGTGGGATCGTGACAAAATAAAATGTCCCTATGACATATTACAAACACAGTTTTGTTCACGGAATTAAGTCAAAAAAATACAGGGACTCAATTGGAAATTTATGTCCTTACAAATCTCCCCCTTTGACTATTCCGAGACAAAACTAAACCAGTGAAATGCCTAAGCTGGGTCGTCAAGCCGTATGACGCCTAAATCCCATTCTATAAACCCAAAATCAAAAATACAGGACACGGACTAGAATATGTAGCACCGACGAGCATAAACTGTCTGAATGTGATGTAGACTTTAAATCTCGAATCGCTGAAGCATACCTACACACATGAAATAGACAAACAAATACCCAGTGAAGTGTAGAGGGACAAATGATACCAATTTATATTTCTAATATGAACAAGTCATTTGAAACACGTGAGCAATTATTTGATACCAATTAGGAAGAAATATAACCAAACAATATGTAAATCCAGATATCAATAAAAACACTCAAAAAATCTCTGCCTACATCACATACATCTCTCCCCGTTTTAGTCTCAAATAGACAATCCGGTGAAAAGATAAACCAATCAAAGTATCTAGCATGAGAATATACCAATTTAAATCAATTGGATACCAATTTGAGAATTGAAAACGCTAGATAACCATGCAACAACCAGCTAAATATGAGCAAGAGATGACAAATCAGTAGCTAGTAAATCAAGGAATCACACAAAACAAATACAGCAATCTAATTAGGTGTGATAAAAAGACTATATGAAAAAAATATGAATTTTGCTCCAATAAAACCTACATATAAACCAGTTTGTCCAGAAACACTTCCAGCAGTACCAAAAATATACCAATTTAAACCAGAGGACTGCAAAGCAATTAGAAGCAAGATTTCAGCTCGTCGTTCGAATGATCCAGGGACGTCGCTCAAATGAGTTGGTGACGTTGTTCGAACGAAGTACAACTGTCTTTCGCGCGAGATGCATATGTCACTTGAACGACTTCTCGCGACCTGCCAAAATTTCCCAGATTCCCAGAAATATTATATAATATTTCCCAGTGAAAAAATGTCCACAAAAAAATTCCAAGAAGGGCTTGATAGAAGAAAAACAGTGCTAAAATTGTAGTCTTTTAACACTAAATGCAAAAACTCATAAAAACTTAAAAATCGAGTTACATTCAAACAAAGTATCTATGTTCTCAAACGTGGATATGGAATGAATGGGCGTAAAACTACAACAAATGAGTCACAATTCCAACACATCCAAACGATCAAGAAGCTCTAATTGATAGCGATAAATCATCAAAGTTTATCATAGCCTTATGACAATAAAAGTGTGAGCTTAATGAACTAAACATACTACAAGCACACAAATCCATACTTTTTATAATTCTGCAAACAATAGCGTCAAATTGCAATGTTTCAACATTAGGATTAGTTGTGCAAACCCGTTTAAATTTTTAATCCATCAAAACTCCCTCAATAATATCATATTTTCTTTGGAATGAAATAAACTAATTTGGCCCTTTTCTTAGCATATTGCATTTTCTTTGGGGCTCTTTTAAACGGTGGCTTTCACGACGAGTTAATTTTGAACTCTCACAGCCCTTTCCCGTGAATCGCTGATTATTTTTACCAATTTAAATCCTTACGGTAAACGGTTCTTACATGCACACTTCTCCTTAAGTCTACTTACGCATATGTGACAAGATTGAGATAAGAACGCCTCACCAAATTCAAATATGCAAGAGAAGTCAAACATCCATATAAACTCTTGCATGTGTGCAATGTTGGCATATATACAAAGTCGAATCAGAATGCATATCAACTTCGAAACAACCCCATATAAACAATGGTTAAGATCATTCTAAGCATCGATAATAATGAACAAATGTCCTAGCCACATGGATAATGAAATGATAGGGGGTCCAAGCACACTAATATGCCACATCAAATATGTAAACTAAAAAAAAAAGCAAAAATCTTTTTGTCTTTTCATATTTTGACTCAAATAAAAGCAAAATCTTTTTGGTTTTTCGAAAATTGTCTAAAAAACAAAATCTTTTTTATTTTCAAAAAATTTCTAAAAAATAAAATCTTTTTTATTTTTTCAATAAGACTTAAACAAATGAAAACTATAATACAAAATGATACACGTGTCATAATACTAACAATGAATGTATCATGAAGCAAAGTAGCATATGACAAATAAGGCAACGCTATCATCCTTTAGATTTAGCATGGGAAGAATCAAGTGCACCCAGACGAGAATCATGAAGTTTAATTCCTAAATCCACTAAATTCGATTTCGTAACCTAAGTAGGTGTAAAACGACGCATGGGGGTTTTGGAAACCGGGCCAAATTTATTCCTAAACTTCCTAGGAGCTTGTCTAAGGTCGTAACAATAACGCCTAAGGTGACCTATCCTACCACAAAACTTGCAAGTGTAGCGGTGGTGGGAATGATTACCTATATGTGGACCTTTTCTAACTTTCCTATTATTTCTCATACGTGTGGGGGGAATGGGAATAACTCTCTCACAAAACCTATACCGCCCATATCTCCCTTAATTTGGACGGTGCCTAGGATCTTATCTAACTTCTCCGACCTAGCCTTCAAATTAAACTTAACTCTAGACGAGTCTCTCAATCTCTCCTCTAACTCGTGAATCCTAGACTCGAGCAAACACCTAGACTCCTCAAACTCTAAAATCTCCTTTTTTAAGGAATCCATCAAACTACGAAGATTATCTCTCTCTTTCTTTGCAAACTCTAGTTTCTCCCTAAACTTCTTCTCTCGTGTTCTAAGATCCTCAATCAAACTATCATTATTTTCTATGGCACTCTCATTCAACTTAGCTTGAAATTTTGAGTTAGCCTTTTTCACCTTCACCGTTTAGACATACAACTAATTAAATCCATTTTGCAACTCTTTCACATCTACCTCATCCGCGTCACTCTCTTCACCCTCACTAACATGGGATTCACTCAAAACCTCCTCGAAACTGTCATGCATATGAGAATCGTCGTCGCTCATATGGCATGCCATAAACGCAACAAAGTTATGATGAATGGGGTAACTCCCTCCCACTTCCGAATCACTATCACTTAAGGTGGAATTATAGACAATGGGTTGCTTGCCCTCTTTCTTAAGTCTAGTGGGACACTCCTTAACTTTGTGTGAGAAACCGAATAGGTTCGGTGTGTGATAATTGATTTAAATTAAATTAAATTCGCAAGATTCCAAGTAACCCTTATTTAATTTGAGTCTATTTAGAAACAACCCATAAAAAAACAACTACGTGTGTGTGTGTGTCAAACCATAAATAATACATGCGACACAAAGTTAAGGAAAAATCCCCGTAGGGCAAAACTTTTTATTTCACTATAATAAGTAAATCGCAACTTACACAGATTACAATGAAATACAGGGACACACGAATACCTGCAGGTGTCGGTCGGTGTCGACAGCAATTAATCCACACGCAGCGAACCCACATGAACCTCAGTCCAATCAACAAAGGAAGAACCGCAGCACTCCTCAATGACATGTAGCCATAAAACTTTGTAGAGACTCCCTCACCAATGACACGCAACCCTCAGTTACAAAGATCTCTCCACAAAGGTTTGAACAAACACAAGGTTGTGTTCTTGGGTTACCAAAAAGATTCACAAAGGTTTGGCAATTGTGTGAATCAAAACATGAGTCTTGGGATTCAAAAAATATGAAGACTAGAGTAATTGGGACTCTCAAAAACATCTTCCAAAGTCTTGCAAAACAGCTCCCCCGAAGTTGGCTTTTATAAGGAAACCAAAAGAGTTTTAAAACTTGGGGACTCTTGCAGCGTCAGGTACCCCGAACCGGTTCCCCCCCGAACTGGTTCCCCATGCGGTTTGGGGTACCTCTCTGGTTTGGGGATAAAAAAAATCAGCATTCTTTAAGGAATTTTCTCCATCTTCAAAAGGTCATAACTCCTTCACCATAGCTCGGATTGAGGTTACGTTTCTTCCAGTATCTTCATTTCGGCAACCTCTTCAACTTTACAGTTGACCATACCTCCGGACTATGGCTATAAAATTACGAAAATACCCTTGAACTCTCCTATCGTACCTTTTTTCACTATTTTGACTTCCCTTGCGTACCACTTACATTAAGTCCCTAAAATCGTGGAACGTGAATTCGTTGAGGCAGATGTGGGACACATTAATGGAGATGTTGAATGCTTGATTCTCGAAATTTGGATAGAGGCCGTCATGTGAGATCGTGAGGTGACGTGCCAAATGTAGCGGCGTACGACATACATAAATGTAACATGTTGGACATGAGAAAAATGTCCTTACAAATCTCCCCCTATGTCTATGCCGGTACATACATAAAAAATCCGAATTATCAAATAACAAAATTGCCTATACAAATCTACCCTTCCATGAACCCAAAACTGGAAAAGGTACAAATGAATAGTCTCCATTGTTTGTTCTTCAAATCTTCAGGAATCTCAAATCTTTTCTCATAGGGTGTGCAATTCAGTGATCATCAATGTAGTACCTACACACATGAGATAAAGAAAAAATACCAAGTGATGTATCGAGTTTGAAATGAGATAAACATAGATACCAATAAATGATAAGCAGAAGTCAAATCTCAAAACTCCCCTAAAATTCAAACTCCCCAAAAATAAGATATTTCTTTCTCCCCCTTTTTATGATGTCCCCAAATAGACAAATAAGAAGAATGAATCAAACAAGCAAAATCGGGGTGTCACGGTATTCAAAACAAGGCATCAAACAATATGGAAAACGTGCTCTAGCAAAGAGTTGCCAAAAAAAAATTCACAAACTATTTTTTATTTTTCAAATTTTTTGAACAAAAAAAATCTGATACCATTTGAAAAAAAAATATGTAAAACATGATACAAAAAAAATCACACCATAGATTTAGACTCAAACAACCAAGTCATGGAAACGGAATGAATGGGTGTGAACACATTCGATAGGTAAATCAACTCAATCAATCATATGTGCATGATGCATATGTGTACCCCTAACGAATGATCATCAAAATTATCCTTAGGTGTAAAAAATATTGTTGAATTTAAATGACATCGTCTTATGCAAACCAACAAATCAAAGTCAAAGTGATTTCCACACAAATAACGTCCAAAACTATGTAGCGCATTTTCAAGCATTTCAAGGACGTGCAAACCCGTTTTAAATTCTCCAACCAAACTCCCTCATATATATTTTCTTTTAGAGGTAATCTAAATTCTCAAACTTTGGAGAATTGGTGCAAAAACCTAAATGGCCCATAATTTGGCATGAATTTCTTTTAATTGCCTTTCAATTTTTTCGGGCTCTTTAAACCTCTTTGGACCTCGGATAATAAAATTCTTCCATTTTTTAGGTCCAATTTAACGGTGGCTTAGTATTCGCAAAGGCAAAATGAACCTTTCGCAGCCCTTCCCCGTTCAAACAAAACACACAAACTCATAAAACGGTTCTTATATGCACAATTTCCTTATCAAAATTTTATCGCGCTTGGTTCGTTTTAAAGGACATGATTGAAGTGAAAACACCCAACCAACATGTGATAAGACAAGCACAATAATCAAATAAATCTGTGCATGTGTGCAATAAAGGATATATGAGTCAAACATGTAGGAAGTGACACTTAATTACATCTTAATGACTCTAAACATTATAAAGCACACGGATGAATTGACCTATTGTCTCAAAACACTATCAGATAGTCACATAAACATAATGAAATGATGTTGTGACTCGGTCATCCAAAGTTGGTCATCCATAAATGGTGCAAACAAAAAACAAAAATCTTTTTGTATTTTTCAAAATGTTTCCAAAAACAAAAATCTATACAAAAAGTACATGTCACAACGCTAGCAAACATATATCAAAAAGCATAACTAGCATATGATAAATATGCAAACACACTCATCTATATGATATGGCAAGAGAAGAATCATGTGCAAGCAAACGAGAATCAACTTGTCTAAAATCTAGTGTATCCAAAAGTGATTTCCTAACCCAAATAGATGTGAAACAACATGTGGGGGATTTGGGAACAACGGGAACACTAGACATAAATTTCCTAGGACATTTTCCAAGATCAAAACAAAAACGCCTAAGATGACCTTTCCGACCACAATATGAACATGTGTAAATGGGTGGAACGGAACCTATGGGTTGACCTTTTCTAACATCCTAAAAATTGATTGACCCTCTAAAACAAATAATGGCTTTGTCTTTAGCATTAGAAGCATGAAAACAAGATGAGCCATTACCATCACTATCAAACCTACTTGAGTCTGTCAAATCATTTTTTAATTTCAAAATTTTTGACTCAAGCAAAGAATTAGACTCTTCCAAATTAAGGGACGCCTTTTTCAAGTTTTCAATAATTCCTAAAAGCGTATCTCTCTCTCCCTCAATTAAAGTAAACTTTTTCCTAAGAGTCTTTTCACGTGCCACAAACTCATTGACTAAAATATTTTTCTCCTCTTTGGTACAAACACAAACCATCGAATTTTTAAGGTCCTCCAATTCTTTTTCTAAAAATAGGACCCTTTCATCACTCTCCTTCTTGGACAATTTTAAAGAAACAAAGTCATGGTCCAAGGAAACAACTTTTTAACGATGAAAATCTCTTTGATTTTGAACCGTTTGCAAAAGATCCATCGCGGATTTAAAACGAGAATTTTCTTTTTCCAAAACTTTAATTCTTTTGCAAAGTTTCAAATTCAAACTTTTTAAATTTTTAGCATGGTCGTGAACTTTTTCAAAAATAGGCTCCTCATTAAACGGGCGTTCCATTGAAAAAATTGCGATTTTTCACAAAATTGAATTTTTTAAAAGAAATCAATATCACACGATTTTGCGGAAAAAGGAGTACGCGATAAATTAGGGCAACCCGCTCTGATATCAATTTGACGACGTGAGAAGTCAAATTGTATAAAAAAAATAAATCCTTGAAAAATCAAGATCACGCAATAAATTAGCGTAACCCGCTCTGATACCAATTTGAGAAACCGAATAGGTTCGGTGTGTGATACTTGATTTAAATTAAATTAAATTTGCAAGATTCCAAGTAACCCTTATTTAATTCGAGTCTATTTAGAAACAGCCCATAAACAAACAACTATGTGTGTGTGTGTGTGTCAAATCATAAATAAAGCATGCGACACAAAGTTAAGGAAAAACCACGCAGGGAAAAACTTTTTATTTCACTATAATAAGTAAATCGCAACTTACACAGATTACAATGAAATACAGTGACACACGAATACCTGCAGGTGTCGATCGGTGTCGGCAGCAATGAATCCACACGCAGCGAACCCACATGAACCTCAGTTTAATCAACAAAGGAAGAACCTCAACACTCCTCAATGACACGCAGCCATAAAACTTTGTAGAGACTCCCTCAGCAATGACACGTAACCCTCGGTTGCAAAGATCTCTCCACAAAGGTTTGAACAAACACAAGGTTGTGTTCTTGGGTTACCAAAAAGATTCACAAAGGTTTGGCAATTGTGTGAATCAAAACATGAGACTTGGGACTCAAAAAATATGAAGACTAGAGTAATTGGGACTCTCAAAAACGTCTTCCAAAGTCTTGCAAAACAGCTCCCCCGAAGTTGGCTTTTATAAGGAAACCAAAAGAGTTTTAAAACTTGGGGACTCTTGCAGCGTCAGGTACCCCGAACCGGTTCTGGGGTACCCCGAACCGGTTCCCCATGCGGTTTGGGGTACCTCTCTGGTTTGGGGATAAAAAAAATCAGCATTCTTTAAGGAATTTTCTCCATCTTCAAAAGGTCATAACTCCTTCACCGTAGCTCGGATTGAGGTTCCGTTTCTTCCAGTATCTTCATTGCGGAAACCTCTTCAACTTTACAGTTGACCAGACCTCCGGACTATGGCTGTAAAATTACAAAAATGCCCTTGAACTCTCCTATCGTGCCTTTTTTCACTGTTTTGACTTCCCTTGCGTACCACTTACATTAAGTCCCTAAAATCGTGGAACGTGAAGTCGTTGAGGCAGATGTGGGACACATTAATGGAGATGTTGAATGCTTGATTCCCGGAATTTGAATATAGGCCGTCATGTGAGATCGTGAGGTGACGTGCCAAATGTAGCGGCGTACGACATACATAAATGTAACATGTTGGACATGAGAAAAATGTCATTACATTGTGACTGTACCCCTCACACCCAAAACACTTATCCGACTCATCACTCTTAAGCTTCTCAAACTTATTCTTAGAGGTGGGATCTACTTTGTTGTTCTTGAATTTTTCAAATTTCTTGGCATCTTTCGATTGCTTTTGAAACTTAATAAATTTTTTAAATTTCTTCGGCAACAAAACAACATCCTCAAAATTGGAATCCAAAACTTTAATTTCCTCCTTCCGAGTTTTCAAAGAAATACCCTTTTCTTTCTTAGGCACTTGCTTGGAGGTAATCATGTCAATTTCATAGGTTTGTAAGTCACCTACAATCTCTTCTAGTTTAGTCGAATCTAACCTACCCAATGAGTTTAAAATGGTCACTTTCGCATCAAACCTACTAGGCAACGACCTAAGGATTTTCTTAATGACACGATTGTCGAGAATTTTCTCACCTAGGTTAAACGACGAGTTGACAATATTGGACAACCTAGCATAAAACTCATGAAAAGTCTCACTCTCTAACATCCTAATGGTCTCAAACTGTGTAGTGAGATTTTGAAGTTTGACGCCCTAACCGTGCTAATGCCCTCGTGAGTGAGTGCCAAAATATCCCAAACCTCTTTTGATGTTTCACAAGTCATAATTCTATTATATTCTTCCGGTGTGATAGGTGAAGAAATAACGTGCATACCCTTAGAATTATATTGTGAAATTCTATGTTCAGTTTTGATCCATGACTCGACAGACTTTAAACTAGTGACCTCACCTACAATAGTGATAGGAGGTGTCCATCCTTTCTCAACTTCTAGCCACACACGCTCATCAATAGATTTTAAAGAACTTCTCATTCTCATCTTCCAATAAGTGTAATTAGTGCCATAAAAAATAGGAGTTCGAGAAAGTTCGTTAAATCCAAAATTCATCTTCGAAAACACATGGGATCACAAAACAAATAAAATATATTTTCTAGCTCTGATACCAATTTGAAAAGTGCCCAATATGTGTGTTTCAAATAAAACCAAATTTTTCTCAGAAAAATTATCGAACTTTTAATTATGCACCAAACCATGTTGTGAAAACCCTAGGGGTGTGCAAAAAAACCGAAAAAATTGACAAAACCGAGTTGAACCAAAAAATTTTGGACTAGGTTTTTTTAAGGGTCGGGTCAGGTCGGTTTGATCAGGTATAAAACTGAAGGGGTAGGTTCGATTTTCGGTTTTGGCATAAAAAATGATTTTGAACCTTACCGAACCGAATTAATTTTTATACTTTATACTTTTATTTTTTATATTATATTTATATTAGTGTTGACATATTATATTATATTATATTTTTTAATTTTAATTTTATATTAGGTATTAAAAAATATTTTTTTATTAAAATAAATGAAAAAACTGAACCGGCCCTGTATAAAATCGGCCCTGTAAAAAATCGATGGGTAAATCGAATCGGTCCTATAAAAAACCGACCCTATTAGGTTCAGTTCGGTTCGGTTCGGTTCTTCTCCTCTAAAAACGACATGGTCGGTTCGGCTCAAAAAACCCGACCAAAACCGAACCGACCAGTGAACACCCCTAAAAAACCCAATTCTTACTTTAAACCAATTTTACCTTGATTAATCCTAAACATTCATCTAGTGATTAAAGCAAGTAAAATAAAGTCAAGAATACTCACAACCCGAGATGTACGAGGAAAAAACCCAAAACGGGAAAACAACCTCGGACGGCCCAAGCCAGACAATCACTATGAATATGGATTTACAATGAACAAACACATACTCACTCAACGACTTGATCCCCACGGGTCTTAACGCTCTTCTGATCTTCAACCACTCCTCTCATAGTGCTCACGCATAAAGTCTTATTTCCATGATACCTGTCCACAATACACGCGTCCACGTATGTCTCGGTGTCCACCGATTGGCTTTGATTCGTCTACGATGTCGAACAAGAAGTCCTTATCTTTTCGTCACTGCAAAATCTTTTTAATGGTAGAACAAACTTATTTGGTGCCGCAAGATCACTTAAACATATAAGAATGATAACTCTGATCTTTGCAAACTTCTAGGGATGAGTTTAAGCTTTGAAAACCTTAGAAAACATGTGCAAACATGTTTCTGGTTCGAATACTGTTTTCCAGAATGCACACCCTTGAACTTCTGATAGAAAAATACATTAAATAAGATTTAAATGCCACCTCGAAAATCGTGTCGTTCGAACAACAATGCCACGACGTTTGCGCGACATAGGCATCTCGTTCGAGCGAGATCCTTATATCGTTTGAACGAGGTGACGTGCGAGTTTGACTTTTTAACTTTTAGTTCAAAACGTCTCTTTTAAAGGAGATCCAAATAAGTCAAACTCTATTTCGAGTAATTCAGAATTAAAACGTAGTGTAAACACTTAAAACACTTTTAAAAACATTTAAAACATTTTTTTTATAAATATACATCCTTGTATTTTATAAAAACAATTCTGAGCATGATTAATTATACGCATTCATACCTGAGTGATCTCGAAATGCAATTACCTTTGAAGACGATTAAACTTGCACCAATTAAACATCGGCATGATTAATTCTTTGAAGCTTTGCTGCAACGTCTTCAATTTTCTTCAATACGTCATAGACCAAGTGAGAACGTGACAAAATAAAATCTCCCTATGACATATTACAAACACAGTTTTGTTCACGGAATTAAGTCAAAATAATACAGGGACTCAATTGAAAATTTATGTCCTTGCAGTTGTGGCTAATTCTGTGGAAAGTGGACGGCCATGGCAGTCATGGCTGCATTGACTGCCTGGGCCACAATCTCTGCCACCTATGCAGTCGTCACCAACCCTGGTGGTGGTTGCGGCTACGAAACCACTGGCTCCAGATGAGCCTCTCTCACCTCATCTCTCGCTGCTGCTTTAACTGATCTACCTCGCTTAGGTGGCATCTGTAATTTAAAACGAGTTGTATGAGTTCACAGTCAATACCAAATTTAATAGCAGAAGTACGATATTTGCAAACACGTAAAGATGAGTACAAGAGTCCTAATAATAAGGCTCTATATCAAAGGAATACTGAGCTGAAACGTAATAAACCGTACAGTTCCTAAGGACTACAGAACCTAATGCTCTGATACCATCTGTGACATCCTGCCCAATTAAAAATCGGGTGATCAGTCCTTTATTAAATTAAAATAGATTTCTCATTTGGTTCTTTCTCAGCATCACTGTCGAAAACCATGTTAATTACTAATCACCTAATAGTTAGTTAAGCAGGTGCTAAATTTTATCTTCCATTAAACAGATAACAAAATGCGAATCAAAATAAACTAACCACACACACAATCACCCAGTCTAAAATGATACTGAAATAAATAAATGACTTTCCGAATAAACCATCGGCTATAAATTCAAATCCAATGTAAATCCAATAGTCAGTAAATAAACCTCAATATAAATCTGAACTGAAAAAAAATCTAAACAAGTACTAAAGACAGCATGCCCAAAATAAAATATTGATATTAGATTCCTAAACTAGGAATGAATAAGAGAAGCGTCCACTCCAACTCCTACATGCATCCACATGTGTCGCAATTGCGTATCTTTGAAATAGATAATCAAGTCTGGCATCCCTGTGTCTGGACACCTGAAATGTTTTGAAAATATTTGCAGCAAGGGTTAGAACCCAAAACATTATGAAAATATTTAGCAAGTGATTAAGTTTGTAGTAATCAAAATGCATGAATAATCTTCATATTTAAGCTGGTGTCACACTCCCTTGAAATATTACTCACCCCTCATCTGAAGTGCACACTTAACGCTTTCTTCCTAACCCTCCTAGTTGTACTATCCCTCTAACTAGCCTGGTTTTGAATACTTTTCGACACATTACTCTAGCCCAAGTAATCTTACTGTTAATTCATAAGTTATTTATCGCATTAACTTAATTAATCATTTTAAAATAAAACTATATAAGAGTCTCACTAGTTATACATAAGAAATATCATTTTACTTCACATAATCCCCTCGCATATAAATATTTACTCTAATAAATACGTGTATAATTAATACAATATAACTTCAAGTATTTCTCCCGAATATGAATATCTACACTCTTATACACGTACAATCATACTAATATATTTATCACACATGTTGTATGTATATACATCCTCCTGAGTAATAACTCACCGGATACTTTCTCTAAAATGCTATCACCCCGGGTATACTCAATCCAACCCGCACGAGACGGTTAACTCACACCCAATGAGGTAATAGAATAATAAGCAAGCGGAGGCGGTCATAGTTCCCCGAGTGTGAGACTGAATCATACCCAAAGCGTCTCACCTCGAAAAGAATCATGACATAAATATATTGAACGCTATGACCTGTGGATTATACTCGCCTTGCGTTCATTTGACAGGAGATTCGCCCACATCGCGCAACCTCCTATGATAGCACTAGAGGGGTACGTAATTATAAAATATCTTATACTGATTTGTAAAGAATATATATATATATATATATATATATATATATATATATATATATATATATATATATAAAATTAAACCGACTAATCCGTTCCTAGCTCTCGTAGCACTAGCTTAAAAATATCCGAGTCAAATTCTCGACTCTTAATTCAATTAATTTCACATTAATTAATTTATTAAAGTAGTGCCACTCAACTACAATATCCGGACACATTTACTCGACCCTTAATTTTAAACATTTTAGAATTTATCAAACCAAATTTCGTAAATAAATTTCACACCCTTATTTACTTTTACGATTCTTTATATTCGCCCCTTAAGTCCCTAAGTATGAGATTAATAAAGGTTCACTAATTATATCCCTTTAGTCCACAAAAGAGGTCTCAGGCCAAATAAAAATATAGGCCGAACTGTAAAAAATTCCTCCACGTCGTTCGAACGACTGTGCGGGTTTCAACCCACTTCGTCTTCTCCACTATGTTGTTCCGCTATTTTTTATCCCTTAGGTTTCAACCTTCAATTCCCATCCTTAATAAATCATTCTCATCCTATATTAACGATCAAAACTAGTTCCAATCATCGTAATGGTTTTCACAACATTTACGATTTTCATTAGAAGTCCTAAATTCCAAATTGAGTTTTCACAGTTTTCATACGATCTCATACATAAATCAAATTTTCTAATCTGAATTAAGAAACAATAATTACTTGGATCGTACTATTATTCAATTATGACAACACTGAATCAAGTTACACTATCAATTAGACACCTCCAATCTACATAACACATTCAATTCGTCCAAAACCTATTTTTATATAAGAACCCACCCCGAACAAACTTTTGATTTACCACTGCTATGATATGAATCGAAAACAACAATTTATATTGAAAGCAAGTTAACCACTTGCCTGTACTGATTCGTAGAGTCTGATTTTCTTTGAGGTAGACGAAGATTTGATGAAATACACACCCAATTCTTCTTGCTTTAGCTCCCAAAATCTCCCTACTTTCTCCCTCTTTTTTTTCTCTACAGATCTAGGATTTTCTATTGGAGTTATGGCTGCCACTAACTCCATAATTTAGGTTTATAAATGTTAAATCCGAAATTAGTCTAGTGGGCCTAGCCCAAATGACCCGAATACTCCCGTATGAGCCCGACTATACCTAAAAATATTCTGAGAGTCAATTACTACCCCCGGTACTCTTTTTCGACTATCTCGACCTATTCGGAATCAATTGTGTACTCGGAATCGTCATCTGAGTCACTCTATAAAATTCTCCAATTTCGACCTCAAAATACGACCCATATGAAATTTAAAAATAACCCGAAATAATTAAAATTCACTAAATTAATTAACTCCTCCATATTAATAAAATTCCATATCACCTAAATAATTAAATTGTATGTTCTCAGAAATACGGGGTATTATAATATGACGTGTTATTTATTTTCTCCTATTATTTAATAAAAAATATATTTTCCCCAATGTTGATGAATTGAATTTCATAAAAAGTGAGAAAATTAATAGACTGTCTTTTATATTTTTTTAATATATAAAAATAAACTATTTTGCAGTTTTTTTTTCAATTTTATAACTAAACATGTCATTATATTTTTAAATATAAATAAAGTATTCTAAATAAAGATCATACTTACTTCTTTGGGGCATTCCAGCTGTCGTGGGGGGAAGACGCACGCGATAAAAGACAACCTTGGAGTTGGGGGCGTTTTTTGGTGCAGCAAAATGATACAGGAGATTTTGGTTGAGCAAAATGTTCCAATGCTTCAAAGATGGACTTATAATTTTAACTTCATTTGTCATATTACTTTAATTCACAGCTTTAGTTAACTTGTTTTAGTTATCTTAACTTTGATAAAATAGTACTCTTAGTTGAGGCTTTCAAATAAGCGATTTTCTCATTTTTTAAGGGATAATTAATTTTTTATCCCTATGAGTTAAGTATATTTTACACTTATTATACCTTATTTTTTGTTTCGAAAAGTCCTTTATTTATTTTTTTGACAATTTTTTCTTGGAATTTCGGATATGAGAAAAAAATAGTGTTTGTGAGTATTTTATACGTCCAGAGACTTTTGCGAACAAAATAAAAAGGTTTGGACTAAACGTTAATTAAAAAATACCAATGGAATTTTCAACGAATGACCTTTTTTTTTAATTACTATTTTGAGACACTTATAAGTTGTTAAATTTTCTCAAATCACCAAAGTTAGCCAGATTAGCTTGATAAAATATTGGGACAAATAACGTTTAGTCCCTAGGGACAAAGTACACCTAGTCCAATTTATTTTTTATGTTCAAAAAATTTATTTGTCTAATTTTTGGCAAATTTTTCTTAAGGTTTAGGATAAGAAAGTAAAGGGTATTTATTGTTTTATATGATGAACGACTTTTTGGAAGAATAAAAATAGTTTGAGTAAATGTCATTTAAAATTTATAGAGGAACTTTTTGTTAAATGGCCCCAAAATATTTCGATGTGAAAAATTCCTTACAGAATTTGTAATTTAACTTATAAATGAATGAGCTAAGAGAGTGAGACGATATACAAGTATTTAATATACACTCTAGAATAAGATGAAAAAAATAATCGTGTGAGTAGCACTTTTAAAAATTAAGATCAATTAAAACACATATTAAAAAATGTAGGATATAATTTAGATGTCGGACATAAGACATTCATTCCCTTAACCAAATGATAATAGAAAATAGAGGCGCTCACTCAACCCCCCTTTGCCAAATGTTTGGAACAGAAAATCCAAGAGTACAACATATTTAATGAGACTCCCTACTCTTTTAAGGTAGACCAAAATATCTTTGATCATAGCTAACCCATTATTAATTCATTTTCTCTCTCTACCTTAACCCACTACATGACTTCGGTGACTCAATGGCAAATCTCGAGTGTTGCATCTCCGGAACGACCACTGACTCCGACACTTCAATGAACTTCGACGAAAATTAGGCGACACT
This sequence comes from Sambucus nigra, assembly GCA_949130495.1. Classification (NCBI taxonomy): domain Eukaryota; kingdom Viridiplantae; phylum Streptophyta; class Magnoliopsida; order Dipsacales; family Adoxaceae; genus Sambucus; species Sambucus nigra. Next base: position 467,985,840 of record OX422215.1, on the reverse strand, counting down.
CTAGTGACTTGACAAGTACTCGATGACATATAGATGACTCCAACGACCCTATAACAATGCTCCAACAACCACTTAGATATCTCATTTTGAATACACACTCCGAAATTTCACAGTGCACATTTCTCATTGCGAATTCACAATGCGAAATTAGTAAAACTACGCATTTTTCACTAAATTTTAGAATGTGAAAATTCACATAGCGATTTCATATTGCAAAGTGCGAAATTTTACGACGTCGGAAATTTTACCACGAAATTTCAAATTTTAAAATTAAATATCGTTCGTGAATCTCTTTTGATAAATTTTGCAAAGATATTTTCAAATATATAAATTATTATAAATGAATTTATAATTTGGAAAATATTTAATTTCAAAATTTATACAGAAAACAAAAACAAAAATTAAGGATAAATTTATGACTTGAATAATTATCCTACATGTTTAAGATCAAGGTGGATCATATAAAAACCACTAGAAAGGAATAATTTGTAAAACATCCTCCATATATATTTTTTTTTGGCAATTTACAATTAAGTTTTTTGATAATATTTTTTAAATATTTAAGGACAATTTACAATTAGATCTATTTGTTATGTGACTAACGTGAACTTCTACAAAAAGAGAATTAGTAAATGTAAATATTTAAAATTTATTAGGAAATTTTAATATTTAAAATTTATTACAATTAGATCCATTTTTCCCCCTTTTTTTTTTTTTTTGAGCGGTTGTAGCTAGCCTCCATGATAATATAAAATGATTCACAGCACAACGCCAAAATTGTCACTTCTTGGACGTTGAAAAGTTGAATAGACGTATCGCACTGCGGATCTCGCCCATGGACAATAAACCAAGCATGCTATATACACACTACCTGCAACAGTGGACATGATGGGTCTGGTATTAAATTCATTCCAATTATATACCAAAGTAGGGGGGTTGGAAATCATTGATAGGTCCTATGAAAAAGCGTTACTGTTACGCTTCTATAATTGATGTAAAAACCAACCTCTGACGACGTGGAAGCGTACTTAAATCTATACTTTTTTCAAAATGGTAGTCACAAGGGTCACCATATATATAATATATGAGAAGAAGGACAAGTTTCTCACGACCCATATAATCATGAAAAGCAGAGGAGGCAGTCAGAATTGTTCTATTCAACAGTTCCATGCACTTTCATGCTCTGTTTACGTATACAACAAAAGCGTCTGTTTAGGTATCCAACAAAAGACGCTACGCTACTTCAACAGCAATTTCTAATAATTTGGTTGACAATAGATAAAAAAATATTCGGCATACAAAATTTACCTAGGTTAGATAAATTTTATTTAATTTTTTTTATATGAGTATATCAAATAATCATTAGACGAAATTAAAATCAATTTAATTAATTTATTTAAAAATAATTTTTATTTTATATTCAAAAATGTTAAAAACAGTTTTTACAATATTTTTATATTACGGTTTTTAAAAAAAAATTATAAAACATTTTCTTAATAATTTTTTATAATATTAAAAACATTTTTTAAAATATTACAAAATAATTTTTAAATATCCAAAACAGTTATTTTTAACTATTTAAAAAAAAACTAATTTTTGTTTTTAAACTTTAAAACTGTTTTTATATTATATTCAAACTAGTTTTAAAAAATGTTAAAAACTATTTTTACAATATTTTTATTTACGATTTTTCAAAAAATTTGTAAAACATTCTCTTAACAATTTTTTATAATATTAAAAACAGTTTTTAAAATACTACAAAACAATTTTTAAACATTCACAATAGTTTTTTTAAACTATTTAAAACTTTAAAATAGTTTTTATAATATATTCAAAACAGTTTTTAAAAATGTTAAAAATAGTTTTTACAATATTTTTAAAATATGGTTTTTAAAAAAATTTGTAAAATATTTTCTTAACAATTTTTTCTAATATTAAAAACAGTTTTCAAAACATTACAAAACAGTTTTTAAATATTTATAACAGTTTTTTAACTATTTAAAACAGTTTTTAAAACTTTAAACCTGTTTTTATAATATATTCACAACAGTTTTTAAAAATGTTAAAAACTTTTTTTACAATATTTTGTTAATATGGTTTTTAAAAAAATTTGTAAAACATTTTCTTAACAATTTTTAATAATATTAAAAACAGTTTTTAAAACATTGCAAAACAGTTTTTAAATATTCATTACAGTTTTTAAATTATTTTTTAAAACATTAAAACCGTTTAAAAAGTTGGCAAATTTGTTGGTAAATATTTTTCACTCAAATAGGTAAGAAAAGTTTGCCCACAGATTGTGCATATGAAGTGTTGTATATTGGTAAATAATGTCACGATAAATTGTGCAACCAAACAGTCAAAATATAGACAAATTTCATATTTACCAACTTTTTGATATTTGTCTAAACAAAAATCGTCAACTAAACGGACCTTAGTGTTTTGTAGGATCTAGCAGGCCGCGTGACTTCTCTATAGATCCTTTAGGGTGTCCTGCACGAAATTTGTGTTGGATAAATTCCAATATTTATTGATATTTTATTTTTTAGTTGTTAATATTTTATTATATTATTGGTGTTTTATTTTAAACATAGTTTGGGTTTTAATTTAGAAGGTAGAAACATGAGCAAATGAGTGTGAAAGATATGGGAGTGCTCAAAATCTCATATTGTCCCACATTGGAAGAATACTACAAAAAATAGTGGTATATCAACTAAAGGACAACTAAGATTCTTAGTTGACAAGTCAAATAAGAGGCTATGATCCTACGCATCGCGGTGGTGATTAAGCACCACCAATCGCGACACGCGACGCGCGAAAGGGCGACTTACATTGAGCGCTTTGACGCGCACTTGGCACTTGTGCACATCATCGCTTGGAGCGTGGGAGCGTAAAGTTTTGACAGATCAACGGTTGTCATTAAACGATGTTCATCCGCTTACGATGGGACGCCTAATCTGAACCGTTAGATCGCAGCTGTTCCAAATAGGCACGATCCAACGGTTGCCGAGTCATTCCATGAAGAGCTGTGACTGTTGAAGAACAGTCACAAAAATGGCTATAAAAAGAGTTCGAGACCTCTATTTTGGACACCGAAAATTGCTAGTTTCTCCTCTCTCCGTCCTCTATACTTTGGCATTATCAAGTTACAAATTCAGAGTGTTCTCGATTTGATCAAACAGTACATAGTTTGAATCAAACAACTGTTCATACACTGCATTGTATCCTGAAGGCAGAGTCTATAAAACCCATAGTGTACTCGCGGTTCTGATTCTGTCTCAACCGGATTGGGAGAAATTTTGCCTAAAAGAAAGCGTTCCAAGAACGTGCCTTGCAGAAATTAAATAATATATTTCGTTCTTTCCATAACAAAACTCCAACAATTTGTTGGGGAAAATGCTACTCCTACCATATCCAAATACGGTAAAATGTGGATCTGCTTTAATTTTTGTCAATCTATGTTAACTATTTTATTTGTCAATTTCGAAAGATCATAAATATGTAAAAGGTGTATTTGATTGATATAAAAAAATAAATTTGTAAAAAATAATTGTTTGACTCATATTTTACTTTTGTTATCCTTTCGTTGTAAATAAGTTATATATGAATACTTTTTATGCATATTTCAAGTGCTTCATTCAAAACTTCATTTTTAGTCAAATTTATTTCTTATTTATCAACTAAGGAATTGCTTTTCATGGAAAATAGAAAAACTAAGGGTGTGTTTGATAAATAAGATAGGAAATAAGCGCTAAGAGTTAATTTTCATGAAATTGAAAATTTGAAAGTATTTTCCATGGAAAAAATTTGTTGGTGTTGTTTGATTGCAATTATTTTTTAGGTGGAAAATATTTTATTTTTCATCTTTTATGTGTTTGATTCCCAATATTTTTCATGGAAAAAAAAAAAACATAAAATAAATATAAAAAACAGAAAATTAATAAAACTAACCAAAATATTAAAAAAAAAAAAGTAAAAATTGAAAAAAAGTCCAAAAAATACAGAAAATGAATAAAAAAATAGGGAAATAAATATTAACCCCTGAATGAATTTAAAAAATATAAAAAAACATAAAAAATGTATTAAGAGTATTAAGAAAAAACAAAAAATGAATAGAAATCAAATCCACCCCACCCCCACTCGAACTGTTTCGTACCCCCTGTTGGGCAGGTTTGTTCTTATTTTTTTTCTCTTATTTTTTTAATTTTTTTCTAATACTTTCTTTTTATTAGTTTTCTAGGGTATTTATTCATTTATATATTTTTTAATTTTTAGAGCATTTTTTTATTTTCTTTATTTTTTTCTTAATTAATAAATTTCTGACTTTTGGGTGTTTTTAAATAAATTCAGGGATAATATTTATTTTCTATTTTTTATTCATTTTCTATATTTTTTTATTCTTTTTTTTCTTTTTATTGATTTCTCTGTTCTTTTTCTGAGCTTTTTTTTTCTAAGTGTTTTTATAAATTAATTCCAAGACTAATATTTATTTCAGGATCAAATACCAAAAAGTCCATCAAACATTTTTTCAATACACATTTAGTGCAAGCTTTTTTATTTTGTTCCAAAAAGTCCCCCAAACATCCATTTAAGCAACATTTATTTTTTTCTTAATTAATATATTTCTGACTTTTATTTTTTTTAAATTAATTCAGGGGTTAATATTTATTTTCTATTTTTAATTTATTTTCTATATTTTTTTTTATTATTTTTGTGTTTTTATTGATTTCTCTTTTCTTTTTTGATCTTTTTTTTTCCTGAGTGTTTTTATAAATTAATTTCGGGACTAATATTTATTTTGGGATCACATACCAAAAATTCCATCAAACATTTTTTTAATACACATATAGTGCAAGCTTTTTTATTTTGTTCCAAAAAGTCCCCAAACACCCATTTAAGCAATATTCTCTTGTTTTTAAAGTCCGCACTAGTGGCATGTTGAGTGACTTTTTGGAACAAATAAAAAGTCCCGGACTAAACGTGTGTTAAAAAATGTTCGAGGACTATTTGGTATATGCCCCTTTATCTTTTGTATTTTTTTTTCATTTTCTGTATTTTTTTCATTATTTTCTGTTTTTCTTCTTCTTTTTTTTTTTTTAATTTTCTGAGTGTTTTTTTCATTTTCTTGAATTTTTCCATTATTTTTACGGTTTTATTCACTTTCTGTATTTTTTTTCATTATTTTTGGGTTTTTATTCAATTTCTAGATTTTTTTTCATTATTTCTAGGGTTTTATTCACTTTCTTTACCTTTTTCCTTATTTTTGGGGTTTTATTCACTTTTATTCATTTTCTGGAATTTTTTCATTATTTTTGGGGTTTTATTCATTTCTAGATTTTTTTTCATTATTTTTGGGTTTTATTCATTTTTTGTTTTTTTTTTTTGGGGGGGGGGGGGGATTCACTTTCTGGATTTTTTTTTGCTTTTTTTGGTTTTTTATTCATTTTCTGAATTTTTTCCCATTATTTGGGGTTTTTTTATTCATTTTCTAGATTTTTCCCCATTATTTTGGGATTTTTTATTCATTTTCTGGATTTTTTTTCATTTTTTTGTGGTTTTATTCACTTTATGTGTTTTTTTCATTATTTTTGAGCTTTTATACATTTTATGAATTTTTTTCATTATTTTTGGGGTTTTATTCATTTTCTGGATTTTTTGTCATTATTTTTGGGGGGTTTATTCATTTTCTAGATTTTTAAAAATATTTTTGGTGTTTTATTCATTTTTCGTAATTTTTTTCTTTATTTTTGGGCTTTTATTCACTTTTTGATTTTTTTTTTATTTTTTTGGGATTTTTATTCATTTTTTTTAGATTTTTTATCAATTTTTTTGGTGTTAAAGACATTCTTTTCCCTAGAAAATGAATAACAAGGTGGGAGGAGGTTTTTTAATTCTACTTTTTGTGCAAAAAAGTAGTCACATAACTTGTTTTAAGGAAATCAATTTCATAGAAAATTTAGTTTATCAAACATCCAAAAGATGAAAAATGATTCCATATATTGTATTTTCTATGGAAAATTAGTGTTATCAAACACACCTTAAGAACAAAAACTCATATATTTTCTCACTCATTTTTCAAGTTCTCATCAAAATGAACAATTTTCTAACTTTGTAATCAAACACACCCATAATTCCATTGAAAATCATGAAAATAAGATGTTATGGCAGCAGGCACAATGTTGACTAATGGTGTATGCTTTTTACTAATTGGAAAATATTTCTTTTGAGGGTCCGCTTGATTGGTATGGAATTATTTTTCATGGAAAACAGTAGTTTTAATTTATTTTTCTTCGCAATGCTTGATTTCAAATACATTCTATAAAAATAATAAACATAAATATGAAAAGTGTTTCAATACATCTATCATTTTTCATGGAAAACATTTCTTATCCATACTCTAAGGAATTGATTTCCATGGAAAAGTCCAAAAGTAAGACCATACCATTCTTATTTTTTCCTATGCATTTTTTTAACTTTCATGAAAATGAACTAACTTTCAGTTATTTTTCAACTTTGTTATTAAACACACCCTTACTATAAAGATTTTCCAAGAAGTAAAAATGTGGACACTATTATTACTAGGGAAATTGGGATTGCATTTTTCGTCTAGAAATTTATTTTCAAAACAGGTAAGTTCAATTACTAGTAATTTTAGAAATGCTCTTAAGTATTGTTCTAAAAAATTCGTTACGCTCCACCTAGACACGTCTACGCTTGAGGCTTGGGAGAAATGCCCCGCCTTAAATTTTTTACGCCTTGTTCTTGGTAAAACCCTTAAGGCACACTTTTTCTAAAAATAACAATGCTTTAGTGAAATGATATCGCCTTTTAAAGAATTTTTTTACAAATCGAATCATTATCTCATCGAAAATAATCAAATAGTATTTTAATTTACATATATTCAAACATATTTTTATGATATGTACAATTTTAGTATTTTAATACCCTTATTATGGTTAAAAAATATTAAAATATATTAAGAACGCCTAAACGCCTTGTCATGCCTTTTTACGCTCAGGCTTCTAAGGCTTAAGACTTAGCCTCCACGCCTCGATCACACCCCGCGTTTTTTAGAACCTTGCTCTTAAGCTACATGATAGTATGAAATTAAATAAAAAAATTGAATTAGCTATATTATGATGAATGTTTTTGGGCGTCTGTAGATGACTCCCTCGTAATCTTTCATACTTAATAAGAATGGAGCATATTCCAAATAGTCACTCGAATATTTTATAATGCACATTTAGTCCAAGCTTTTTTTATTTTGTTCCAAAAAATCCCTCACTACATAAAAACACTAAAAAAGAAGATCCGGTGAGGGTTTCCAAAGCACAAGCAGTAAAGTGTGTGTGTGTGTGTGTGTGTGTGAGGGGGGGGGGGGGGGGGGGGGGGGAATGTCGCTAGCGCGGAGCTTTAAAAAAAAGAGAATATTGGTTAAATGAGTGTTTGAGTGACTTTTTGAAATAAAATAAACAAGCTTTGACTAAATGTGTATTAAAAAAATATTTGAGGGACTTTTTGGTAATTAATCCATAAGAATTGGGGTAAACATAATATTAAAGTGTATATCTTCAGGGACCGTTTGGTTATGTATTCGGAAAACTCGATTTAAAAATAGTTTTGAAATGCAATTTTTAAATTCAAGTTTTTTGCGATTTTAAATATTGGTGTGAATTTGGTAAATTTATTTTTAAATTCAAATTGTTTCAAAAATTAAAATCTAACTCACACAAAATTGGTATATATATATATATATATATATATATATATATGTATGTGTGTGTGTGTGTGTATGTATTAAGAAATTCCATGTATTATCCATATAAAAAATATATACATACATGGATTGATAATAATGTTTAATACATATGTATTATATGTATATTTAATATTATTACATACCTACATAATACATGTATACACTACAAGAAAAGATTATTTTAGCGACGAAAATATATCATCGCAAAAGGCCTTCATTTGTTGCAAAATCGTTTTATTGACGCAAATATTTAGTTGCTATTTTCGTCGCTCTAGAGCCCTCATTAAAGTGTTTTTAGTGAGGAATTTTAAGTTTGTTAGGAAAAATATCTATTGCGACAAAATCTTTCCTCTCTAAAACCTATTCAATTACTCACAGAAAAAAAAATGTTAAAAATGTCTTTTTGTAACGAATAAATTCATCACAAAAGGTTGTAAAAATCATCTATAACAAATTCTTCGTAAAAAAATGAATTTTCATAAATTATTTCATATGAATAATTTTTGTTGCATAAAAAATAATCAAAAAATTGATTTTAAATTTGAAGCGTACTTATTCTGACAACTAAAAACCATTACACTCATGTCATCCAATTAATTGACAGTAATTATAATATGAATTTAGTTATATGTCAATGTTTTATAACCATAGAATAATATGAATGATAAATTAAAATTCAAATTGAAATACACATAAAGATTCATTATAAAAGTTAACTTGAATAGTGCTAGCCATATTCAATTCAAATAAACAACGATTAAAACAATCGTGATGTTTGTTACGGTGACATAATAAATGAGGCACCTAAAACCATAGTTTGCAATAACATAATAAACGAAAGACAACTAACTCATAGTTCAGAATAACATGATAAACAAAAGACAACTTGATAATGGTTCGACTCAGTGTAATACCCCTTATTTATGAGTAATTATTTTTATCAAGGTTCTAAAAAACGCGGGGCGTGATTGAGGCGTGGAGGCCAAGCCTTAGAAGCCTAGGCGGGCCTTGGCGTAAAAAGGTGTAAAAAGGCGTTTAGGCCTTCTTAATATATTTTAATATTTTTTAACCATAACAAGGCTATTAAAATACAAAAATTGCACATATCATAAAAATATCTCTGAATATATGCAAATTAAAATACTATCTGATTATTTTGGATAAGATAATGGTCCGGTTTGTAAACAAATTCTTTAAAATGCGACATCGTTTCACTAAGGCATTGTTGTTTTTAGAAAAAAGTGCGCCGTAAGGATTTTTCCAAGAATAAGGCGTGAAAAGCGTAAGGCGAGGCGTTTCTCCCAAGCCTTAAGCCTAGGCGTGCCTAGGCGGGTTTTTTAGAACAGTGATTTTTATATTAAATTGTCATGTGGATTAGTAATATAAAATAAAAGAAATTGACGTAAATATTAATTTAAGTAATTTAAGAGTTAATATTTACTGAGTATTGCACATTTACCGTTAAGCGAATGTAAATAGTGTAATATTATATTTTGTTGCGTCGTTGTGCTTTAAGTGACTGGTATGGTTTATATTCCAATCGGATTATTATTAGAAAGTTAATATGATGTTGGAACAAAAAATAATGAACGATATCCCGAATGCCAGTTTTGAGGGCACAGTTAGTCCGGAAATGGTTGAGATAGTCAAAATAAGTGCCAGGTATGTTTTTGGGTTCCGGGGTACTTTTGGCTAGTTATAACTTAAATATGATGTTAGGAGTCATTTTAAGTATTTAGTAGCATTTAATGTTGGAATTAATATATTTGGGCATTTAAGTCTTATAAGATCATTTATAGCTCATTTATGTGTTTTAACCTAGAAAGTTCAGAGAAGTGAGAGCTTGAGAGAGAGGAGAGAAAAGAGGAAAAATTCTATTTCGAGCTTGGAATCGTTTCAACGAGGAAGAATTCGAGACAACAATATCGAGAAAAGTTTCTAACTTGCATAAATGTATGATTAGGTGTGAATAAGTTGTATTTATAGTTAGTGCTCTTGAGTTTGAACCATTAATGGAGTTTGATGATTTTGTTGGTTAAATCCTAAGTTATATGGTCTAGACTTGTTTTAAATGGTCACTTGTAGTGGGTTAACTTGAATAAGTGATTTAGAGAAGTTATGAATTGATGGTGTTTGGTTAGATGGAAGAAGAAAGAGATTTGGGGATTTAGGGTTTATATCAACTCGTAGCCACAACTAGGCATCTTGACCAGGGCAAATCGATTCACCCTCCTTAGTGAATCGATTCGCTAAAATGGTGACTATAGGTCTGAGGAACCGAATCGATTCGGGTTCAGGCCGAATCGATTCAGTCTTAGACAGAAGGTTGGTTTGCTCAGTCGAATCGATTCGATTTTTCTGCGAATTGATTCGCTTTCAGGGGCGAATCAATTCGGCCCTAAGAGAATCGATTCGAAAATCCTGCTATTTTATGAAAATTTTCCAACTTGATTTCTACTCCTTTTATTTTAGGTTTGAGGCTTAGGAACCTTCTCATATGATGTATTAAAGAGTATTATGACCTCACATAAGGAGAGTGGTACGCTAGGATAGTAAGGGAGTTTCCCGGCTTATTTCGGGGACTATTTA